>VZZY01000298.1:210855-340401 GCA_013400335.1 Eurystomus gularis
GCCCCGCTGCCGCCGCTCGCTGCCGGCTGGGTGCCGCTGGGTGTCGGCGCTGCGGGGATGAGCAGCTTCGCAGAAGCGTACGCGGGCGGAGGGCAGGAACGGGAGCCGGGGCCGGGCAGGAGGGGCGGCGGTGTTCGGCTGCCCCCTGCGCACCTGGCTGCCCTGGAACCGGTGCGGATATTTGCTTTTCCTGCCGCTACGTTGCCCGGGTTCCTTGAGGGGAAGCAAAACCGGCTTTCGAAGCGTTGGAGGGAACCAAAGCAGCGTGTTCTGCAAGGTCTTTGGCATGTGTTTATTTCCTCGTCAGAGGATGCAGTAAATATTTCCTCTTAAACTACTACGAGAAACTTACTAGAATTTTTCTGTTTGAATTTTCCCCGTGGGAAAACACACCCAGACGTTGTGTTGCACCTCTGTGAGGTGCAGGGTCTATGCTGAGTGAGTGATGGGGTAAAATGGGTTTGGATGAAGTACTTGGATCAGCTTTGTACCGGATCAACAAGTGTCTGACGCTAGGAATAAGTGAGACAACAGGTCTTGCACTGGGCTCAATACTAACAAAGAATATTTTTATCAAAGGCGAATTCCAGCTTTACTTGTTTTAATACGTGATCGCATTTTGTTATGTTTTGTAGAGGCAGGTTCAGTTCTGACAAGGGCTTGCTTGAGTAAGTGCTGACTAATGTTTAAAGGTTATTCTTTAGATTAAATCCCGCTTTAGTTGGCTGTGTATTGTCATACTGAAAGTAAGCATGATATAAGCAATAAATTTCATTCAATAAGTGTCAATAAAGTAAACAGAAACAGATCTTTGCCAATCAGATTAAGTTTCAATATCATAATTCTACATGTTAAGTGAAAATCAATATTTATAGGAAGGTTACTGAGTATTATTCAGCTTCCATGATACTGTGTCATGCATGATATCAGAGAGTTTCATTGCATGCACACATCACTAGAATCGGTGAGCTCTTTTGCAGACAAAGTAGGATGTGAATCGCTTTTTTGACTCAGGTTCGATTTGCTATTCTCTTGTCTGCTTCTCCAAGCTAGGCTCTGAAGGGACAGCCCTGATCACTTAGATGTCTGTGCTGAAACTGCTGAAACTGAGCCTGGTGGCCCTTCTGCACCAACCATTTCTGCTTTCTGTTTTCACCTGCCTGCAGCTAATCACAGAATCGCACAGAGTGATAAGGGTTGGAAGGGACCTCCGGAGATCATCTAGTCCACACCTCCTGCCAAAGCAGGTTTGCTTAGATCGGGTTGCAGAGGGTTGAGTCTGGGTGGGTTTTGAAAGTCTGTAGAGAAGGAGACTCCATAACCTCTCTGACAGCCTGTTCCAGTGCTCTGCCACCCTCAAAGTTAAGAAGTTTTTCCTTATGTTTAGGTGGAACTTCCTGTGTTTAGTTTGTGCGTGCTGCTCCTTGTCCTATCAGTGGGCACCACTGAAAAGAGGCTGGCCCCATCCTCTTAACACCCGCTCTTCAGATATTTATGCATTGGTAAGGTCCTAAGCTTATGCATTGATAAGATCCCCTCTCCGTCTTCTCTGTTCCAGGCTTGACAGATTCAGAGCTCTTAGCCTTTCCTTGTGAAAGAGGTGTTTCAGTCCTCTAATCGTCTTTGTAGTCCTCCATTGGACTCTTTCCAGTAGTTCCCTGTATCTCTTGGACTGGGGAGCCCAGAAGTGGACACAGGACACAGTAGAGGAGGACAACCTCCCTTGACTTGCTGGCTACACTGTTCTTCATGCACCCTAGGAGACTGTTGGTCTTCTTGGCTGAGGGCACATTGGTGGCTCATGGTGAACTTTTCTACCAGCATTCCCAGGTCCTTCTCTGTAGCACTGCTTTCCAGCAGGTCAACCCCTCACCTGTAGTGGTGGATGGGGTTATTCTTCCCCAGGTGGAGGACTCTACGCTTACCCTTGTTGAACTTCATGAGGTTCACCTCCACCTGGACTCTGCACTACTGATCCCAGCCCTCTGAGTTTGGTTGTTCAGCCGGTTCTCAGGCTACCTCACTGTCCGCTCATCTAACCAACACTTCCTAAGCTAAAGCCACAAAAAGAAGTGGTTGCGGGAGGTATGGTATGCACGCACCACAGAGCAGCCTCAGCATAGAGCTTCACAGTTGTTCTCCTGTGACCACTTCGTGAGAGTGTTATGTGATTATTGAAGAAACGTTAAAAAATATGAGGGAAACAAGAACCAAGTGTAGTGACTGTATGCAGCTCTGTGCTACAGTCTGACGCAGTTCAAGTTGACTTGAAGCGAGGTACTCAAACTCTGTTAAGCACAGATTGCTGGTCCACTGGAAGGCTGAGGAAACATTGGTTTCCTGAAGTGACCCAGTACCTACTTCTGCAAGGCTGAGGTTACAGAGCATCATTTCACTTCTTGTCTAGGCGGCTGGAACAAATCTGAGCCGAAAGACAAGCTCACTGGCTGTTAATGATTGTCCCACGCTTGCTGTGCGTGAGTGTTGCTGTCAGACAAATGTAGCTATGCGTGGTCGAAGTGAAAATGAGGAGTTTTTAAGCTGTGAAGACATGAGGAGAGGAGATGTTCGTTCTGTAGGGTACTGCTGTGTGCTCTACCACGGACAGCAGAAGATAGAGCTGAATGAAATACCCTGATTTACACTATGCTTTTTAAAGTCATAATCTGTTGCTTTTGTTATGTTTTTGGATTAATTGCAGAGCAGTGCAGAGAGACAATCCAAAGCTGTAGTGAGAGGATTTTAGTGCTGCTGTTTTCTCTTGGGGCTGGATCCTCCTCTGGAGAAATGTGAAAGTAGCCCTATTAGTATTGGTGAAGCTCTGCTGCCTTACGCCAGTTGACTTTCTGATCTGCAATGTTAGGGGAGCACAATAGAGAGATTAACTTGTTAAGCATCTTTAATGATGATTAGAAATTACAATATGATTAAATTTTTATTAAGCAATTGTCAGGGGTTCTAATAACAGTTGATAATTTAGGCAGGACATTAACTGGCAGCTACCACAATACAAATACATGTGATTTTAGTCATATTATGGGTGGTGGAATAGGGATTAGTGGAGACAGAGAAGCTGGGTGTTCTGTAATTCTGGATGTCAAAGTCTTTCAGTGTGGGATCTGCTGGTTCAAAACTATACACTGCTCTGCAGCATTGTCTTCTCTCTTGTGTTAGATACAGATTTATCTACTTTCCTCTCAGACCTTTTTTTAATGGAGAGTTTGAGTTATGAAAGTTCACGGGAGTGGGAGCAGTTTGCAGCCTGTCCTGGCTAGGGCTCATGGGAATTGCAGTGGTGGGGCTAAGGCCACCTGTCTGGGCTTCCTGGGCTGTATTGGGTCTAAACTGATAGCTCTTTTTGGTGAAGGTGTTTGTCCATAGCTGCAACTAGACATCACACTGACAAAACTGGGGGGGGGGGAGGCTCTGTGAGATAGTCTTTCTTCCTCTTCCTGCATGCTTAGCCTTGGGAACAGGATCTGGTTAGAAGCACTTTGTTCGTTTGTCGTAATCTGGATGACTAACTGAAGTGTGGAACACAATACAGGTGTGTGGGAAGCTCATCTGCATTGGCACAAAGCATCACAGTTAATTTATTTCCTCTTGAGATAAGATTGGCATATTAAATGGGATTTAAGAACAAAAAAATTGTGGAGGTGTAACAAGCATTTCATAAATTACTGCTTGCGGCAATGTAACTTAGTGCCACGACTGTTTTAAGTTGTATATATTTTTGGATTGCAAACTTGTTCATAACTGTTGCTACTTTGGGGTCAGATTTTCCGTAAGTGCAGTACATGGTGTGGTGATTCTTGTATTAGCCAAGTTGGGATGAAAACATAAAACTCTTAATGAAGTCAACATTTTCTTTTCCTGAAACATTACTTGGTCTTGGGTGACAAGTTCCAACCCGGCTCAGTCTGATGGGTGATCCCAGAGGGGCAACTTTCTGCTGTGATCAGGTGATGTGAAATGAACGGATTGTATTTCAGTTCTTCCTGGTGAGATACCCCTCGGTGGAAGGGCCACCCTGGGTAGCACCCACAGATGTGTTGCCAATGCCACAAACTCATAAGTAAAGCTAGAAGAAATAATGAGATTTCAGAGTTTATCTAGAGTTATACCAGAGGGCGAATCCCTTAGGAGTGATTTTTAGCTGTGTTTTACCACTTTGTGAATCCTTAGGATTGTATAATGATATTTAATTGAAAAAAAATATAGTGACTGGCTTCTTCACATAATCAGTGAAGCTCCTTCAATGTTTTCTTTTAAGCAGACAGCCCCAAGTCTAAAGGTACGGAGAACCACATGTCCCCAGAAGGGCATCTACTGGAGATGTGTTGAGACAGAGAGAGGTGGTGGGCTGTGAGAGAAAGGAGTCATGGTGGCTTAAGACATTGCAATAGCACCACAGTAGCTGACAGGGGGTACTTTTAGCCTGTGGCTAATCTAAGAAAAAGAAAATGGGTTGAACCTTGGAAGAAAGGTGATTAAATAATCTCTCTTTACTTTCTCTTGGTAATGAGTTAATAGCAATTTTTATGTCCTGTCACCAAAAACTTGTAACTCAGCCCTGCATCTGGGCTCTTGTTTTAGGAAAGTGCGTTGAGTTCTGGGAGCTGGTTTTGCTTGTATGTGTGTAAACTGAAAGTTAAGCGGGAATAAATCATTCTTCCATTTCAGCTGGACATTCTGAGAACCAACTATGGTTCTTAATGTTTGCACTCAAGTTACTGAGATATTAAGTGCTGTGGATGAATTTTCTTGATGCTGCCCATTCCATATTCCCAAAAAGAATTGGCTTTTCCAAGTTGACCACCTGGCCATTCTTTTCTTTAGCTTTCATACAGCTTTGAAATTGATTATTTAAAACACCGAAGCCGAATTTTTTAAGATTTCAAACTTGTCTATTCAACTCAGAGCCCAAAAGTTGTTGTGTTTTATTGCTACAGTAGTAACAGCTTTGCCCTTCGTTATGATACAGGCTACCCAGTAATCTCCAAAATCAACAGCATCCTAAGGAGTAAATGGAGCGTTCTGGTGGTGGAGGTTTTAACAGGCTCTGCTGTTTCTGGGATGAAAAAAAGTAGTTTTCTTTTTAAGATAATGTTAAAACTAAGGTCTCCAAAACGGAGCACTCATTAACTAATGGGAGGTTTAAATTGCAGATCTTGTTCTGGTATTTTCATATCTTTCATATCTTACTGCAGTATTGGTCTTTCTATCAGTCAAACTGTGGTATGAGGTGATAATGTCTCTTGAATTGCTGTGTGATGATGTTTTGTCCTTCAGGACTGTGCAGTAAATTGCATTGAAGTGTCATTTTTTGATATTTCTAACATAGAGAGCATACAAAAGATTTCATTTCAGGATATCTCTTCTATCACAAAATATTTATAAAATTTGCATATATGGCTTGTGATTAGTTCCAAATATTTTTTCAAATAGAAGAATGTTTCCCTATGCTGCTTAATAAAAATGCAAAACAAAACAGATATTGCTGATTTTGTAATACCATCTGGTATTGCTGATTTTTCTTTCCAGTAAGAAAGATTACTATAGATGTTAGGTAGCAAAGGAAAAAAAAATAGCCTTTTCAAAACAGCCAAGGCAAAATAACACTGTTGATGTAGTGATTATTGTTATTAAGAGAACAGAAATGGTGCTGTCATTATGAAGATGTATGCGGAGATTATGCTTAAATGGCTTGTGAAGATCAGATATGTGTGTCATTTACGGTAACTTTGGGGGGGCTTACTGCTTCATAACTGACAAGTAAATACAGAAAATGTGTTAATTCAGTGCTATCTGCAGAAAGTACAATGCTATTAAAATTTGCTATAGAAAAGGGAAAGAGAGGTCTTGAGTTTGATGTGGGAATTTAGATCTCCAGTCTTGTTGGCAGATTTTTCTAGACTACCCAAGGGGAAGTGCCTTTGGGTGGCCAGCAGTATTTGGAGATAGCTGAATCAGCTCTGGATGAGCTGTTCTGTCTAGCCAGCACTGTGGAGTGCAGACACGCTGCCTTGGCTGTGGAAGCCTGCAAATACCAACCCAAGCTACGTTCTTTTATTGACTGTAGGAGTGTGCTCAATAGAGGTTTGTGTGGGAAAGAAATCTGCAAAGACAGAGGCGCTTCTTCAGTTGTTTTGTAAGATAATCTATGCAAAAAATTAGATTTGCTGGACGATACAGTAAAAAAAAAAAAAGACATTTCAGAAATCTTGAGTGGGCGCTTGCTGTATAAACACTTGGTACAGTTTACTTCTCTCCACAGTATTTCCTTTGTTCAGATGTAAAGCATTTCCCGTCATCTCATCTGCATCAATCGTTCTGTCGAATGAGGAAAAGGAAATTTTATAAAGCTGCATTTGTACATTTCAATTAGCTTTTGATTATAATCCAAATAAGATAGATGCACATTATTAGCAAAGAAAAAAACTTCAAAAAAATCAATCATTCATCACCTTCCATTGTTTAAAATAAAAATCCAAATGAAAACTAATTGATTGAATAAACCCGCAGGGGCCAAATACCCACTTTTTGACTGCTCCAGAAGGAAATACTTTGTCACAAAACGTTACAGAATTTCAGCAAAATCTGCCTTTACAGTGCATAAATTCCATGGTTTGAAACTTCAATACCAAACATAGAATGCCAGTGTTTTAACAAGAGCCGATTCAAACTTTAATTTGGATAGTCAAAATTTCAAATGGATCTTGGTTTTATTGTTTACATGGATTAATGGCTGTAGTCAGCTAATGGGTAATGAATTGAAAGCTGTTTTCAAGATAGATGTAATTTCCTTTTTCGTACTCAAAGCACGCTGGTCTTCCTTGGGCAAAGCCATCTGCACAGGGAGAAAGAGCAGTCCTTTGTTTTGGATACTCTACATACTGATGAATGTTTCTAAACTTTCTGCTTCCTCTCTTCTTTTTGTCATTTTTATTTCCATTTTGCCTGTCTTTAGTATTTCTGTCCTGTGGTTTCAATCCTGCTTTCCATTTACGTTACTCTACCAGTAACTACGGTATTTTAACTGTGGTGCTGCGATGAGCTATACATTGACTTCTCAGTCACTGTTTTTTAAATGTAAATGAATCCTGGCATTGTGCTGGTGTTGCTCTGAAGTCTTTCGACAGCTTATAAATTCAGATTCTATTCCGTAGATACCATTTGAAGTCCCCTTTCGGTAAAAGCGGTACTTTTTTCTGTTACAAGTAGAAACTGTGCTGCCTTCCATGTAACGCTGCAGGTACCATAAGGTATAATTAGTTGGCTCAAATTAGGAGCCTCTATTAGCTCAGGTCAGCCCTAGCTGTATATATGTTGCTGTTTTGATCAAGGATAGCTCATAAAATCCCTTTCAAATGTTTAGATTTGGGCTGCTGCAGTTTTTCCTCATCTAAATGTTAACTGCATGTGACAAATAGAATAATATAAAATAATTATAATTTTTTCTCTAATCAAGCCAAAGGGATGTCGAATTGTTTAATTACTGGCTTTGCCAGCATGCAAATGGAAAGGCTTTTCAGGTAAGTTGCTCATACCAAATGCCTGAAACGGATAGTAATTAACAACTGGCCCTTCATTGGTATGTTAATTACACTGCCATTTGTCCTGGTGCCTGTCCTTGTTTAAATGTTCACTTCCACTAAACTGGAGCGTTCACTTCCTGGCAAACACAGACTGTATCGGAACAGTTTGACTCTCAGATATATGCAAATATTTTATGGGAAGAGGCATGCTAGTAAATCACTGAGCTGCAAAGAACAAAAAACAGTGCATATTTGTATTCCTCAGAGGTAAAAGCAAAACCTGTTTCTGTGGAATATACAAGCCTGATTTTGAAAAATGGTCTCCAGTACTTTCCCAGTAATAATCCAGAACACATTTTCATGCAAGTAGATACTTTCAGGGACTTGCTACTGCTGGCTCTTTCTGTTAGTAGAGGCAGGTGGACGTCTGGGTGCTGTTAAATGCCCTGCAATGAATGTATTTTTAAAACGGTATTGCCTGTAATATCTGGATGGAAAATCAAACAGAACTGGAACTGCTTTTAAAACTCAGGGTAAAACTGATTAATTCTCCTTCCATTCAAAATAAAGTGAAATCTTATGAATAGATTACATCAGTAGTCCCAGATCTTATTTAACTTACAGTTTAATTATTTTGAGAATGCAGATTGTCTCCTGTTTCTTGGATGGTGCTTTGCAGAGGGCATTCCCAGTCCCCAGATACTGCTGCAGTGAGTAAAACCAGACTGCATCTGGTATGCCTCACTAAGTTATGCCCCTGAAGAGGGCAGGCTGGTAAAATTCTGTGGCTGACCAGCATGTGAGTATGAGGCTAGTGTTTTAATTTGCTAAGCATCTGTCACATGGAGAGTGGTTCATCTGCCCAACGCAGAGTGACCATCAACATGTGGGAGAAGTCCTCTGAAATTGGGTGCTGATTGTAACAGTAGCTGTGGGAAGTTGATTGTAGTCATAAAATCAGCTATAAAATGGCACAAGCTACTGTATGTCACTGCCCTCTGAGTTTGACCTGTTTATTCACAAAAAAATTTATTGATGTTGGTGCTGCAGAGCCAACATGGCCATGGACAAGCTGGATTTCCATTATTTCATGTCCAGCAGGCAAAGTTGCTAGCTCAATTCCAAGTCCAGCTTTAAAGACTTAAAGTACTGTTACCTAGAAAAGCATGGTTTGAAATGCTAAAGTCTTGTGTTCCCAGCCACTGTGAGGCAGCTCATTTAACGGCAACCTGTAGAGGCTGGTGCTGTGAGAGAGTCTGGGCAAACAGAGGTCAGTCTGATGACTACTCCTGTGAGTCATGTTCATGTCAAAGTATAGGGGGACACCAATAATTTCCTCAGATTTCTGAATTCTTTTTTTTAAAGCATCTGTAAGGGATCAACTGGCCTTCTGCATATAGCTCTGTCACCTGAAAATGCTCTATACTCTCTGTAGTGAGTAGTGGTTTGACCATTAGAAAGCAAGGCTGTTTAATGAAAACTTCCCTTTATTTTTATGAGATTTTCAGTGATCTGAGGAATACAATGGCAAATTATTGGAGCTATGCAAAGGCTTCAGTGTTTGGGGGATAAGTGTTTCTCTTCTAATTGTTTTTGTTGATTTTTCCATGTAAAACAGACAATTTTTCTGGTTTATGTAAAAAAAAAAAGGAAAAAAAATTTAATTTGCTGTTTAATTAGTGAGTTTGCGGGAACAGCAATTGCATCTTAGCTGCATTGTGTTTTTTCTTACCAGTGAAGTTGTGAAGTATGCATTTTCATTATCATAGAATGGTTTGGGTTGGAAGGGACCTTAAAGATCATGTAGTTCCAGCCCCCCTGTCATCGACAGGGACAACTTCCACTCAACCAGATTGCTCAAAGGCCCATCCAACCTGACCTTGTTGAAATTAAAGTAAAAGAACCATCACTAAGAAAAATACAGGGGCATACTGAAACTCTCTTATGAGGACTGGAAAATAAGAATACTTCCTGAATGCAGGGGCACATTTGAAAGGTAAAGTCCTAATAATTATTCACTATT
Organism: Eurystomus gularis; assembly: GCA_013400335.1. NCBI lineage: Eukaryota > Metazoa > Chordata > Aves > Coraciiformes > Coraciidae > Eurystomus > Eurystomus gularis. Next base: position 220,417 of record VZZY01000298.1, read on the forward strand.
ACCTTTGTTGTAGACATCTTATCAGACTAAAGTTTCTGTGAAAATAACTTTGGAGGTATTCAGACCTTCGTTGACTATGAAGTGTAGTTTAGATGGAAGAGGTGTCTGCACTGCAGGAAGACAGATGCCTCCTGCAGTGGCCAGGACCTCCTTCCGGCTGGGTTCTTGGAGGCTACCATCCATGGTGCTGAAAGAGCACAAGGGTCTGTGCTCAACCACGGCTGCATCCAGGCCTGGTGGAGATGAAAGGCTAATGGGAGTGGGGTTGAGCTACATCTCTGAGTGATAGCCATTAGCAGTTGAGGTATTGAGGAAATGTTATCTTCTCCCAGCTTTCTCATCATGGTAGTGATCACCAGCAAAGAGCTGGACTGCTGGAGTTCAGAATGTCTTAAAGGAACGTAAGAGTCTTCCCCATATGCCACATGTTGAGGCCTACAGAATCCAAATTTTGCAGTTCTTACACAAGTCCTTAAAAAATGTGTGATGTCTCTGTAGATTGTCTGCCAGCAGCTCTCTGCATCTGTAAGTTAAGGCTGTTCTAAGTTAAACTGTTTGTTACATAGGTGAGGCTGGACTGGATGCTTACTAAGAACAAAACTAGATCAGATTTGTGCTGCTTGGAGCATCTATCCAAGAATAGCCCATCGCATTTTACAAGGAAGTGTAAAATTTGCATTATGGATACTTACAGAACAAGATAGCATTAGAGAATTTTCTTCCTTCTTTGTTGTTGGTGACCACTGTGAAGTACTTAGGTTTAGATGAGGTTTTGGGGCTCCTTGTAGTTTATTCAAGTTTGAGGCTTGGTTCTTGAATGATGACTGGTGTTGGTTTTATTTCTTCTAAATCAAGTATTTCTGGACTTGCCGTACTCTGAAGTCTTCCTGATGCAACAAATGAATCTGTGCCTTTCTGAGATGTAGTAGTCTTCTGGTGTAATATGTCTTGATGCTCTTTTTCACTCTTCAGACAAGCTAACATCTATGTTTCCAAATTGTTTCCTGACTCAAGACTTAATCTTTCTTTTTTTCTTAGTGGTGTCCTCCTGCTTCTTAAGCCCTTTGGTTCTAAATGGTAAATGGGACTGAGGCTTATGGTGGCTTCTAACATTTTAGTGAAAGCTACCAGTCTAAGTATCTTTTGCTCACCAAAGTTTTCTCTTTTCTTACTTGTGTTTCTCCCTCCAGGTTCCATGCATATTTTAAAAAGGAGGGCATGTAAATGTGTAAGTAATGTTTGAGGTTAGGCAGTTGTAGGGTGTCACTGTAACAAAACCTTAGTGCTGGGGCACAGTAGCTGAATTGAGAAATGGATGGTTTTACTTGTTGGCGTTTTCGTGGAGTAGAATTGGTTGGAGATGTGTGAGTGGGTGGAAAGAACATTAACATGAAGTTCATGCTGAATTATGTTTTGCTTCAGGAAAACTATTCATTAGTCTCATAGCAGGCACATGCCTTTTTATTCCTGCTCTAAACTGGTATCTGACTACTTTGATGAAAAGGTTGATATGACATTAAGGAATTGGTTCTGCCTCATCTACTGATGATGTGCAAAAGCTGTTCTGCCCTTGGCAGAATATGACATAGGCAGTGTGCCAGTCCTTCACTTTGCTCTGGGAAGGGCATACATGTGGTAAATGTTTCAGGGTACGCGGAGTCATGGCTCCATCTCGTACCGTGATACGTGTGGAGGTTAATAATGTTGTATCCAAGTTCAGCTCCAGACCTCATTGTGTCTCCACCTAACCCCTTTGTTGGTATTGTTTTTTCAAGACGGTCTTAAGGACAAAATGTTCTTTCATCATTGCTAAACTTAAAATGACTGTGGTAATTATGAGTAAGAATTTCAGAAACCAATAAATTATCACTGTGCAGGAAAATTCTTGACTGTTACAAGCTGCCTGCTTTTTTCACTGTTATTGCTGGCTGGCTATCTCGTGTCTGAGAACTGACCAGGGAGAGCAGACAGTCTTGTGCTATAGGCACCTGACAGGGTTCAAGTTTACTACAGGCTTCCTACTTAACCTCTGACAAATAATATCCCCATGCCACAGTTAAGTCATCTGATTTATGTTGTCATTTCTCTTACTTCCAGTTTGCATGTGCTGTTTATAAGACTATGTATTCTGAGATGCTTTTTCATATGTGTCTGTTATAAATTGAAATATTTGTAGGACAGTGTGGAGTGCCTATCCTGGACCAAGCAGAGAATTTTTTTTCGTTCTGATATGCTAATTGATAATGTTTCAGTAACAGAGTTTTATTGCAGCTGCATTTATGTTGGATTAGCAAAGACTTTTTCTCCCTTTGGGAAGGAGAGAAAAGCACAATTTACAGCTTCTTTCTCCTTGGAAACAGCAGACATTATTTATTCCAGGCACATAGTTAGCCATTGATCTGTATTTTCTTTATCCCAACATCATGCCTACTGTATAATGTGCTTTTTAAGTGTCTTGGCAAAATATACACGTATGAGCATAGATGGATCACTGTTTCAGTGCTGAACTACCAATGAGCTACCTAGCTTTAAAGTCTTAATATAGGCTTTACAATTTATTTCTTGCAATCTTGATTTATAGTTGTTTTCATCACTTAATTTACCTCTGAAAACACATTAGTTTGTTCTTGGCCAGTTACAGTTTGGCTTAAGACTGTGAGCAAAGTATTAATTGCTTCTTACACAAAAGAAGTGATCAAACTATATGAAATATACAGTTACACAGAGTGGAAATGACGAAATGGTTTTCAAGTGTTTGTTGTGTATTTGAGAGTTGAATTAAAAAAGTAGGAAATGCATTATATGGGGGTATTTGATTAGTATGTTAACTAAAACGGCTCTTTAAATCAAGTGAATGAGCTGTCACTGGAAGAAAATACATTTTTGGAAATCAAACTGTGATTCTTTTTAATGTTGAAATGTAATAATAAAGTATTTGTAGTGAGTTCTTGGTAAGTGCATTTGGCTGCCAGTTGTTTGCTTTGTTGTGTGGAGTCCCTGCAGTAGCTGGAACCTGGTGGCCAGGTTTGGCATTCAGACTAATTTTATATGTCCTTTGTGCTTGTCTGTGCTGCTCTTCAGTCAGCAAATACAAAGCAAAAAATGTAGTTTGGTCAATATTTACAGACAAACACTCAGCTTGTTTTTTGACAAACATCCAGTGTGTTTATAGTGAGGTTTTTTTCAGTATCGTTCTTCACTTCTGTATTTGATGTATCCACAGACCTGTCTGTATACTTTTGGGAGCAAGTGGCTTGTAATGGATGTCAAGTCATGTTTAATATGAGTATAGGGACATGGAAAAATAATGTTTTGTTGTTACATGTTTTTATTTGTTTAGTAGTTCACTGGTAGAACATCCAGTGAATTCTTATATCTTGTAATTCTGAAAAAGCAGTAAGAGCACAGCCATCAGAACTGAGCACATAGAAATGTTAATCAGGAGCTTACCTGGCAACATCATTTTCTCTCTTATTTTAAATTTGGTAATTTAAAAAAGCAAAGGATAAGATTCAGTATTATGAAAACTGTTCAGGAAATACCTACGTGGAAAAGCTAAGCAGAAAAAAAAAATTCCAAAAATTATGACAAATTCTTTGATGTGTAGTAAACCTAAAGTAACACTAAGGAATCTTCTGCTACACCGCATAGCAATATTTTATATTTACTGTATGCCTATGAAGGTTTTCCTTTTCCCATAGATTTGGGGTGTTTGATTTGGAGCCTTTGTGGGAATGAAGAATTCTAGGATGTAATGCAAAAAATGCAAATGCAGCTGCCTTTGAACTTCCAAAAACCTTTGGGCTTTTATTGCGTTTTGTTATTTGCAGATATGAAGGATAAAATATGTGAAATTACCTAAAAGGCAGAATGTTCTAAAAAGCACAATTAATGATGGTGGGGCAGTGGAAGGTAGAAAAATCAGTAAGACCTTTATTTGGTAACTTTTTTGGCTTGGAGGTTTTGGTACACTTATCCTCAAAGACAAGGGTAGCTGCTAATATGGGTTGGTATGGCAGAGCAGTTAAGAGTTCAGAAGATGTTCTGAAGGTTGTCCTCTGTGGGGGGTTAAACTGAACACATCCAGATCTCTGATGGGTGCCAGCGGAGTGTTGTGGGATGTCTTCAGTATACTTTCCAGGTGTTTTTTCAAGGTCCATGAATCTGGAATTTTCTTATGCACCCTTTTCCTTGGTCTGAAGGCTGGACTGTAGTGCTTCATAATCTGGGCCTGGAGTTTGGAAATCTAATGGTTTGAAGTAATAGGTTGTGCAAGTAGTCTATTCTCTTGTACATCTGGTTTGAGTCATATGAATTTTTTGAACCTTGTCACTGCTATGGGAAAGTGAGGTTAGCTGATTTCCTCCATCTCTAGCAAAAAAAAATTAAAAAAAAGAAATGTTAATCAGAAAATCTTCTTTGACTTGCTGGAAGTTCAGTAAGCCATAAAATGTACTGAATATTTAATATACAAGGCTCAGGATGGATTTTCAAAATGGAGTTAAATGTGTAAATTTTTAGAACATGTTTTGTGATGCACAGTGATATTCTTTTTAGGGTGTTTCACATGAATATTCTTACTCTTGGTAATAAATCGGGATGTGGAAACACCTGAAAGGCCAATTAATTATCATAACATCAAATAAGCATCATTTGCTTGTTGATCAAGCAGAACTGAAGTCGTTAGTGCTATTAATAAAATACTGTTTAATGAAAACAATAGCATTCTGATTACCCAACAGTGCCCAAGGACACTGTAAATATACTGATAATTAAGTATTTGGTAATGCAAGTTGCTGTTCTGAATGAAATTTAGAATTAACATGCCCTTCTGAGGCACACTTTAAAAAAATCTTTGTAATAAATAATAAAGGCATTTGAAGGGCATGAGTAATTTTCAATGAATAATTTAAATCAGAGTGGTCTAGATTTTACATCTTTGTAGTTGGACTATGTTGTTTCTGAGCTTTCTGCAGCTGGTGGGAAGTGGATGTCTCAGTATGTGGGGGTGTATCACAAAGGCCTCAGGTGTTTGACCCCAGCTTGGTCAGTCGCTTGCAGGACAGCTTATGCGCCGCCACCACCACCACAGCAGTAGCGGTTGGTTTAGTGTGATTTAGTTTGACAATCATCACTTCCTCAGAAATACTTTGTACAGATCTTTCATGGTCTTCTTAACCAGTCTCTCCATGACTTGGCTCAATAAGATGACTACCAGAGGTGATTTCCCCTGGTGATTGACCCATGCTCTGTTGTAGTAGGCAGGTCAGGTACAAGGTACCACTTCTGTCTTGGTCTGGATCCTTGAATTTTCGTTTTTTAAATTTATGATAATTTTTATAAATACTTGCACCTGTGAACTTAGAGAGTGCTTACTGTGCTTGTCCACCTCAGTGAAAAAGGATTATAGGAATATCTGTGTGAAACAATTATAAGAGGGGACCAGGAAGTAATTAATTCACAAACACATCTATACTATGCAAGATACTGTGGAAAACGCTTGATTTGATAGTTAATGAAATAGTGGTAGTTGCTTAATTTCTTACCTTTGTAGAAGCAGCACACTTGAGAAATGTTATGTCCCTGCTCATGATCTAAAAACTGTCTGTCCTGTTCCCAGAAGAAAGATTTTTAGGCCCAGCATGCCTTTTCTAGCTCTGGCCAAAAGCAGGTGCTTGAAGGAGTGTAAAATCAGAGCACACATGTATGGTGCTTCCCCTGGGTACCTTCCCACCCTCCCGCCTTGTGTGACTCAGAAGCTTCTTGAGCCAGGCATGACATTTGTATTTTGTAGCACTCGGTGGATTTCTTTTCCACAATTGTGGGCAGGCTCTACTAAACCACATATAAACTTGTAGCGTCCACAGCTTCCCACTGCAGGGAGTTTGGGGCATCCAGAGATAGTTGTAACTGCTCAGGAAGGCTTGGCAAAAGTAGTAATGGTGTGGGAGGATTAAAAAATGAAAAGGGGCAAGTTGTGGGACAATTTGATGATAGCTGAAACAGTTTCATGTTGCCCTTGAGGAGTGGACAGTCTTGGGGTGGCTCCCAACAGGAGACAAGCAATGCAATGGGAGAAGGAATCTAGGTTTAGCGGTTGTAGTCATGAGGACTGCCAACAAGAAATATGACAATGAACAAGGCAGGAAATGAGGAATGGTTGGGTGAGAGGATTTTTTCTTTCTGTGTAGACAGAAGTCCAATCTCAGTGTCTTAGCAATGCAGAAGCAGATGTGAGAGAACCTGGCCACAGCTGGAAGCACAGTAAAGCTGATGGTGCGGTGTTGTGGGTTGTTTTTTTAACTTGCACTGGAACAAATTGAGAGTTATCCAGTTGGCTCTTTGCCTTTCTACTGAACAAAAAATCTTACCAAGCCCTTCTAACAAACAATTAGTGGTAATCTTGTGGGGCAGGGCCATGTGCAGGTTTTTTTCCTAATTCAGCATTATTGTGCCTCGATTTGCCACAGCTTTGACTTGTCTTGCAGCTTCCACTTCACTTCTAGGTGTTTTACTGGATGAAATAAAGCAAGTGTTCTGTTTTAAAAAAGGGGAAAAAAGTTCCTGTACATGAGTTTGTAACTGAATGCCAACCAAAACATGCGAAATGAAACAGACTTGTTAAATGAAGAGTTAATGGACTGAGCATAATCTGTCTCTGAGAAACTTGAAGGAAAGTCATTATACTTTATTATTATTTCATTGAGTTTGTATGCCCAGGCTGGGTGTGTGCTTCTGCAGTTTCTGTGAGTTCATTAATGGGTTAGCTTTGGCCACTTCTGCTTTACAGAACAGCCATATACGGTATTTGCTAGTTCTGATACTAAGTCAAAATTATGGAAAATAACTTTGAATGTTACCTTCTGTCTCTTGCACACAACTTATAATTATGCAGTTATTTTTGGCAAATACAAAATGTCAGAGATGGAGGGAGGATCACCATTCATTTCAAATGGAAATGATGCGTGTTTTGGGGAGCCTAATTTTTTTGTAATTTATTTAGTACTTTTGCCACATGCTACTAATATCAGCCAAAATAACATCAATAAAGCCAGGGCAAATTAAGGCAGAAGACAGTTAAGTGAAGAGTTACATCAGTGCATTATCAAGTATATAATGGCCAGATAGGGTCACATTCAGACAACATAAATGATGTTGCTGCTGTTGACTGCAGTTTTGTTGTGACCCTTCATGTAAGCTAAGGAGATGCCCCTCTTAAAGCCAGGTTTTCATCCTCTCTGCAAACTGGCCTTTTACAGTAGCTGCCCTACTTCACTGCGATTTGCATGTGCACCTTCTCACTTGTTACTATTTATACCTGAGAGACTTGCCAAGTGTTGCAGGTTTGGGTTGTGTTTTCAATGCAAGGCTAGTCCAGGTCCCCCACTTTTTGGTGCACTTCCAGACTTAGAATGTGAGAAGTGCTTTTCTTCTATTGCATATGTGTATCGTAATCGTGGTGGAGACCTAGACCCAGTTCCACTTGAGTTAAAGCCCCTACTTTTGTAGTGAGAAAGATTTATCAAATTTTAGAGGCAGGCCAGGCGCTTAGGTTGAGGTGAGGGTCTTCAAGTCTACAGTACAGATATAAGGCTTGTTTCAATTCTGAGGGGGTTTATTATTTTCCAAAACTAGAGACACACTTTCAGAACAAGAACCATTAAGGCCTCTTTTTTAATCTTTCCTCCTTATTTTGAATTCTTGCAAGCACTTTTGCCTGAGGGAAATGGTCATAGTTTGGCAGGACTTGTCATCAATCAGATATATTGTCTTATTAGAGGGAGTACAACAAATAGGTCATCTAAGCCAGAGGCTGGATAGGTTGAGAAGAGATAACAAGGAATTATGAATGAGAAGTGGAAAAATAGCCAGGGAAAAATGCATGGGCATATGTGAGAAGGAGAATTGATACCATGTTGTTTGTCAAGAAGATAGGAGGAATGAAGCAGCAGCTACTCTTTCCCTTCTTCCCAACCTTAGGTAGTCACATCTGTCTTCTGAAGTCTATGATTCAAGTTGAATTTTTAGTCTAGAACAGTCTCTGTAGTAGGTGCTGAGGTGTGACTCCAGGTCTTCTTCTGTATCATGCTAAAGGCCATTCTAAGTTTATTCAGTTGTCTATGGGCTGTTGGTCATTCAGACAGAGAAGGCATAGGCAGTGAGCATGAATGTGGTCCGCATCCTTTACTTATGCCCTGATGTCTGTGGAAATTGTTCCTTGATCATGGGGTAGATCTGGATAAATGGAATTACCAGACGTGATCAGAATGTATAAGGTGATTAGCATAGAAATTGGAAATAAAAATGAAATATTTTCAAAGTAGCATTCAGAATAACTTAGGAGTACTGTCTGAAATAATTTTTGGTGTGACGAATTAAGATTGATGTTTCTACAACTAGTTTTTTGGGTGCCCTGCTTTCTGCATGCCTAGGTTTAGATGCTTCAGAGGACCCCAGTTTTCAGTGTCTGCTGTTCATATTGCAGGGATCTGTCTCACATTGTTCCTGACTGCTTAAAGAAAGTATTCCCATACCAAAGCTCTTTGTCAAGTCTAATTCTGTGTCTGCATCCCACCTTCTTTTGCACACCTCTATGGTGTCGTCGAACTACAGGGCTTGTACTGAGGTTCCAGGACTCCACAGATGGGTTGTGTGGACACAACAGCTAAGTATGAATGCACCATAGAGGATTTCACCTCTTTGCCTTCTAAACCTGCTTTCACAGTCCAGATGGGACATATGGTGGATATCTCTTAGATTTGTTACATTGCGCTAACTTTGGCATGTCTGCCAGAGTGACAGCAGAAAAGGCAGTGACCAAGCTAACTGGATTTGGCCTCTAGACCACCAGTTAGGCCACTCTCTTCAATGGTTGGTCATTGTCTCTGCTGTGAACAGCCAGACCCCCACAATCAGCTTAATTGTGTCATCTCCCCCTCCTTAACGTTCATCTGTGGTGCAGACAGATGATAAAGCTCTGATTTTAAAAAGGGAGCATTTTTCTAGTAATGACTCACTATGTGCTCTAATTTTTCTTCAAAATTATGGGGAGACATCCCCCCCACCCCACCCCAAAATACAGGGCATCGTGGTGGAGGAGAAAGTTTTTAATTAAGTAGGATTTATATATTATTCATAAAAACCCCTCGTATCTTAGTAGCTGTTTCCAGAACCTAAATGGTTAAAGTAGAAAATGTTAGTAATTTTGCTGCAAATAAATTGATCAGTATGCAAGACGGTTGTCACCGGCTGAATCATGGTCCACAGTTAAGGTAAACAGATCTGTGATGACATTTTCTGAGCAGAATACCAATGCTGCTACATTTCTTCCCAGAGGTTTCTGACACTTCTTATATGCGGATGAAATTTCTCTCCAGGAGGGTTTCGTCTGCAGGAAAGAAATAGCATCTTCGTCAGAGTCTTCCTTAAAGGTGGGATATATTATATTTCATGATTTATTTGTTATTGTAATTCTGTGAAGAGCATGGAAAGGGATGTTTTTGCTGCTTTGCACAGTAGATTTTTCTGATGTAGCGTCTAAAGTATCTTGCAATGGAATGCAAGTAAAACAGTATTAACAGAGTTATCAGGAACAATGCAAATATTTTATTTTTTATATTCTCTGAGAGTGAGCTCTGTTTATAATCTCTGTAGTTAACATGTAGAAGCAATGACTGTATACACAGCTAGGTTTTTAGCATAGGTGTTTCTGTGAAGTATTTTTGGCTGCATGATGGCTTCATATTTTCATTGGCATATCCTAAAGTAAGAGATATGATTTACTTTATTCTTAAATGTCTCTGTGCTAGGCAGAAAATCCCCTTTGCAATTGACTGCAATCAAAACCTTTTTGCTGAGACACATCTGACTCCCGTATGACTTCAGGGTATGGAAAAATACAGTTTCCAAAGAAGTTTTTGAAATCTGCTTTCTTAGAACATTTAAAATCTCTGTGTACAATGTTGTTCATAGGAGAGGGCACGTTTGCAATTCTGTATTTAGCCTTAGATCCACATTTACTTGGAGGTGATTGACATCTCAGTCATTCTGTGGATTAGCAGTTGGAAATCTGTCACATTTGTATTGATAAAAGTAGAATTTCGCTTGTTAAATCAGATGTTGGTATCTGACTTTAATCCCATTTGTTACAGTAGATACTGAAGGATAAAAGACCCCTGTGGAGAGCATGCTCGGTGGTGCCTGGCATGTAATAGCAAACCTGGAACTGGTCGTTAAAGTTAACGTTGGGGATTCAAAGTCTGTTGAAGTCGACAAAAGCATTTCTCCAGTAGGCTTCAGATTTCAACCTGGTCCTGTCCGAGTCTGGCGAGTGTAGGTGAGGGGAGTGTAGCCCGGGATGCCCGAGTGGTTGAAAATAATGTGGTTAATAGGACCTTTTGTTAGATGGGCTTACAAAGTCTTGTCATGCACAGCGTCTGGTTGTATTTCAAAGCTTCACAGCAAGCACGGCTGTGGTTTCTGGAGAGGAGCAGAGCAGGAAACACCATCTCCAGAGCTGTGTGATGCAGGCTGTGAAGATACCTGGCCAAAGAGCTGCACTTCTCTGGGAAGTGTCTCAGCAAGTCACAAATTTGTGTCAGAGTCGAGTTAGAGCTGCATTTCAGGTGGTGGGTCTGGGGTGAGTCTTGAGATTTAAAGTTTGGGCTTAAAGAATTATTAAATCATGGGCCTTGACTAAAAAAGAGAAGCCCAGGTTCATCCTGGTATGTTGCACTGTCCAGTAATTCGTGCTGTGATTGCGGTTCGTGTGCATTTTCAAGGTATCCTTGTACAGCATTTAGCTTGCTTTCCGTGTTCTGCTTTGTGAAGTGCACAGGAGCTGTTTTCTGTACAGATCTCTGTAACAAAGTTTGAGAATAACATGGAATTTATTGGGAATAAACCCCTGTATTTTATCCTGGTATTTTTAATGGACATTTGCAGATGGTCTTTTATTTCAAAAACATGCCTGAATATTTTGGGAATGACCTACATGTGGTGCTGGAGGAAAGTGTAATATCCAAACTTAGACTGTTTAACAGTGAAATGAATTCCGGAAAGAAAAGGAGGGACTTATTCTGCCGCTTTTACATTGAGGACTGACATTGTCCCTGTATTAGTGTGGCTTCTCAGGGCTCCCCAAGATGCACAGGATTATCAGTGGCAGGGTCAGGCCTGCACAAAGTGTGACAGTGGTGAGACAAGAGCTGTTAGGTGTTGTCTCACTGGAAGAATATCCACTAAAGGTTGTGAGTGTTGTGTTCGGTTTTAACAGCAGTTCTGTGTTCCTTGGCAGATCTCTAGGTAACTTTCTAACTTTGAGATTAAATACTATGTGATTTGACACTAAGGAACTGCTTTTAAATAATTTTTGGAAGCTCCACTAGGTCACACAATGGCTAGTGTCTCTTTGACATGGGAAACTGAAGTGGAAAGGTAACGTGCAGGTCTGTCACACCTTCAGACTCTTGCATAATGGAAACTCTTCTGATTTGGAGGGCCTAAAGCTTTTCTCCCTATTAGCTGAGCTTTTACATGGATTAATGTGTGGATCCCTTCTTGTGTTTATGTCTTAGAAACAGAAAATTTTTAAGACATCCTTTTAGAGTGATCAGCTCAATGAGCTTGATTCCATTCTCCCAGGAATGTGAACACATATTTGGAAGCTATTTTGTGTAACAAGTTACTTTCTTCATTGTGCTGTGTTTGATGTGCTGTTCTAGATACCTACACACTCACTCTTCAGTTTAGACCTTGTGCAGACAGATGATCTGTTTGTTGCAGGATGTTTTCTTTCAGGTGGTTTTGAACACTAATATGATTGAGCCTGTGGTTTGGACATTCCTCTAGCCTTTGTTTTTTTTCTTTTTTTTTTTTTTTCTCATAAGAAATAGAGTTTCTGTTTCTCCTTTCTACTTGAACCTTGCTGACTACCCTTGCCTCTCATGTCTTAATACGTTAAAGGCTGGACATGAGAGCAGAAAAACAACTCGTTCTACGTAGCCACAACCACCTAAATTGGACATCTGTTCAAAACTATCTTTCCAGGTCTCCCTGATTTGGCAGTGGTGAGAGCAAATGACCTAGAGAAAGAGGTTTACTCCACCTATTTTGGATGTACCTCTAAGCATGGGATGCATAGTAGTGCAGGAACGGTGCTTCATTCCCTTTTAGTGATCTATAAAGTTACCTTAAATAATTAGCCTTGGCTTTTAGAATTCAAAGAGTAGGTGAATCCAACCCTTGGCCTGGTTTTTCATCATCTTTGGTTTAGATTGAGAAAAATGATGTTGCAAGAATTTCTTATCACTATTACAACTACGGTGCTGTTCTTACTCCCTTAAAACACTGCTCAGAGTTGATCTGAATTTGTTTTACAATTGCTACTTTAAAAAAATCTGATCTCCTTGATGCTGTGTACTGAAATCTGTTTCTGAGTGACAGGGACAATTTGCAGGTAGATTTATTATGGTTTTTACCATCTGCTTTAATAAATTGACTGAGCAGAGCATTTCAAACTGACCTTCGATTCTATCTATGAAATGAGAGTTTGAATGTTCCAAGTGAATTATTGGCATTAGATGGCTGAGTGTACTTATTCTGGAAATAGTGATTTACCACTTGTTTGGATGCTCATGCTTTTATTTGCATGGAAATATGCTAATACACATTAACATAGGGTTTCCACATAGCAGCAGCTTCAGACACAGCGGGACTTTACGTGGTTGTGCTGTTGTAGGCAGAGGTCTCATTTTTTGTCCTTGCACACTTTCTTGAAAAGTATTGGATGAGTACCTTGCTCTGCCGCTTTTTAGTTGAAAAGGAGTTAATATAAGTAAATGTACGAGAAAAAAATCATAAAATCAGTGAACAGATAAAATGTTATTATTTGAAAGACATAATGTTGCATAGTGGATTTATATAGAGTGTGGCAGAGATGAAGTGCTCTGCAGACGTAGTAAAAGAACATGGATTCCTGTTTCCATAATTGAAATTCTTTTGTGCTTATCTGTTGGGAAAAAATAGTAGGCTTTTTTTCACAGATTTGCTTTCCATTAGCAAATATATTTATCTGTAGCTCCAGATGCTCTGCCAAGTTTTAAAAAAAGAAGAATTGGAAGGAGGATGCATTTTCTTTCAAGGTAATTAAAGGTTGTGGCTGTAGATTTTACCTCCAGAGTAAAGTATATCTGCATTAAAAGAGTTTTAATTGCCTACATAGTTTACAAGAGTTACAGAGAGGCAAAATATGCTTAATCCATGGGACGGGAGAAAAGGTTATAAATACATTATATTCCACTTTTCTTTTTTAAAGTATAATGAACTGTTATCAATAGGTTGTAAAAGTATTTGCCATTAGCGGTCTGAAAGCTGTTGCATAAGGTGTGCTCTTGCTGTTCCTCAAATCAAAGTTTTGAGGTTTAAAGATCACATTAACCTGTGGCTATACCCAGAGCATTGCAGGAGGATGAGTATCAGGCTGGATTTCAGGCTTGGTGCTGCTCTGCAAGGCACCATTCGGAATTGCGGGAAGCCTTGGAGCTCCGCTAGGTTCAGTCTGGTCTTCTGAATGCCATCAGAATATAAATAATAAAAACCAGTATCAGCTTATAATTCATCCCTGCTCTAAACTCTTGACCTCACTGGCAAACAGAGAAGTTTTAGAAGTTTTCTTTTTCTTGGTACCATGTACACAGCTTTTTTTGTCTTGGAAATTCAACTCTGCATTTCTCTACAGGGCGGTTTAACTACTGTAAAAGGTTGTTAGTGTTCATCTGACAGCCCATGTGATAAGTAAAATTAGAACCATTTGGTAAATTGAAATATAGAGGTACCTACCTGCAACTCTTTCAGTCTCCCCTGATGCTTGTAATGGCTATTGACAGAACTGGGCTTCTTCTAAGGGGGCTGTGAATCTGCTGGTCTTTGATAGGAGAGCTTTACTTTTCCTTAGAAATAAAAAGGAAAGATTTTGCTGCTTATTTTTTGAAAGGTTCTTTCTCAAATGTTGTTATCACAGGTTTCTTCTTGAAGGTAATAGATTAAAGGAGTTTTGTTTCTTTTTTTTCTCCTGCCTCTTTCCCTGCATTACAGAAATGGCATCAGATATTCCTGGCTCGGTGGCCTTGCCAGTGGCACCAATGCCAAGTGGGCAAGTGAGAATGGCGGGATCCATGCCTTCCAGAGGAGGCAAGCGCCGCTCCGGGTAAGCCATTTTCTTTTTTTCAGGTCTGAAATTGGAAATGACTGATACTGAAAAACTGAAAAATATGTGTATGTTTATTAGGTAATGTTTATGTATGTAAACATTTCAACATTATTTGCTGATGCTATGTTTTTCTCTGCAATGTATCTGCACTTCCTGCAAGATCAAACTTGCTGATAAGTCTATTTGTTGTTTTGCATGCTTCAAAAGACTTTTTGGTTTGGCAAGGCATCCAGAAACAGAGTTTGGATCCTGTGGCTGTTGTACACGTAATGAATGTGTATTGCCTGCATCTGTTTAATCTCAAAAGGATTTATCATATGAATACAGGTAGCAAGAGGTGTTCTGACTTGCACGTGCAGACTTACCCAACTTCACCTGAAGTTTGGATCTGGAATCTCTCAAATAGAGGCCTTCTGTTAAAAATGTTTTCTTTATAGTCCCAGCTACGGAAATAGCACAAGCAGTTACTCTTCAGAGATTGTGGTCTATGATATTCTAGGTCTCGCTGGAAATGCAGCGTCGTCTGCTTCTGCGAGAAAGGGCCTGAATTGAGTTCAGCCCTTGCACTAGCTTGAGGGCTCTGCTAAAGAAAAAAGGTTGTTATATTGATCTTCAGAGGTTGGTGTGGTATAGGGATAATTTTTCCATATCAGATTGCTCTGTGGCAACTCATACTAGTTCTCTATGTTGGAATAAAAGTGTAGCAAGAACTGCAGAAGGGCAGAAAACTCCTCTCTAGTATTAACAAAAAACCCCTGTTTTTATCAAAGGTTGATCCCAAATAGCGGTCTCTAGGTGATACGTTCTCAGAGAGATCTAATCTGAGAGTGCCTGCAGAAGAGATTTATTAGCCTTATGTTTAGCCCTAAATATGACTGTGGTATGTCTTAGCAGAATTGATATTATGAGTAAAATCTTCACTTGTGGACATGTAAGAAGAAGACGACATTACTTCTTGTGATAGCTACTCTAGGGATTGTTCATCAAGGTATGTTGCCAGTTCTAGGTGCCTGCTCAAGTAATAGTGCTGGAGTCTCTCATTCCAGTCTCCCTGGAATGAATTAACAAGGGAAAAGGTAGACCTTGCCTTGGACATGGAGCTAAGCTAATGTAACATGAGCACTTGGGATAGTTGTTCTGAGAAAGGTCCCTCCAGACAGGACAACTGGGAGATTTACCCTCACTGAGTATATCACCCTCACTGATTTACCTCATTGAGTTTCTTATGCTGAGCTAAGTGTCTGACATTGCTCTGAGAAACTCCTGAAATCTGTCTTTGACAGCCATCGCTTTTTTATTTTGAAACTGTTCAGTGAAAAAGCCTTTTCAGACATGCACTCAGAAAACAAAGCATTACCATCTTTTCATTGCTACATAACGTATACAAGCTCTTGTACTTTCGAGTTGCAGGATAGTTGATCTCTTTTTTGATCACAAACCAGGCCAATTGTGAATACCAGTTTGCAAATTAGTGTTACCAAGAGTTAATGCTGCTAACTGTGAAATCTTCTGATTATATTAAATACTGGCTTGATATTAATTGAAAGCTATGCTTTAACTGCTGCATTTTAAGTGTCATCATCTATTTGCAAGAAACTGGAGTGGGGGGAGGGTGGGAGGAACATAAAATCAAATTATTTTAAATGTACTTAACATGCAGATTCAGTGAGTAAGTTAGTATAGATTTGCTGTTATACCCAGTTGGTGGTGCCCCATAGCTCTGAACTTACGGCCCTTCTCCAGCCCTAGCTGAGGGTGCTTTTTTTTAATTTTTTTTTTTTTTTCAGTGTGTATGTATTCAGACCTTGAGGGAAAGAATGCCTGCTGTGTCCAATTCCTCCTAGCTTCTCTTTGAACAAAGTTGCAACTAGCACTTGGTCCTTTCATGACTGTCCTGGTGATATATCTTTGTACACCTAAGTCCTTGGGCGTTTTAGAAATAAATCCTTTGTGTCAAACATAAATGAATGTAGCTAGTGAACGCAGTCATCTTTTCCAGCTTCGGTTATCTCTGAAAATTGTTTCTTTTCTCGTAATTGCTGAGGCAAGCTGGCAGAATAATTGCTGTATGGACTTGAATGTAGATCAGTTTAAACTCATTGGCTATCCAGAAGGTGTTTCTGCAGCATAGGCATTCTGCTTCATTGACAGCTCGGAAAAACATTTTTCCTTTCTCTAAATTATACAAAGTGCTTTATGGAAAAAAGTGACAGCATAAGGTAATGCACTGCAGTGGTCAATGACTACCTTAGATTATGTAACGTTGGTTCTTTATTTAATGTGTTTTTTTGTTTAGGCTTTGCTGTATTTGAGGATATGGGGCTTCTTCACCTTCCTCGGTTATCTGTACTTGGGGAGGGAGGGTTGGCGGGGTTTGGTTTTTTCTTTTTAATTGGCTGGTTTACAATTGCATTGGTTTTGTTTCAGTTCAGCACATAGTCTCGTCTTTTCTCTGACCCAGAACTGTAAGATCTGAGGAGATAAGGGGATGGAGAGACCTCTGCCCACCAGCCTCCCTCCCTGATTGTACCTCCCAATACTGTATTGAACAAAAAGCTGTGGTAGAGTTCCCCATCTGCCTCTCAGCTGCATCTGCTCCTGACAGTTCCTGCCTGCCCCCTTCCTATGCTGTGTAATCATGGCAAGCCATCTCTTGACATTTCTTGGGAATTTTACATAATAATTTTGTTGTAATGTTCAGATCCTCTCACATCTCAATGTTTTAACTTGTGCAGGAGGGGTTTTTTTGGTATGAAAAGGTTTCTAATTAAAAACAAATAATTTTTTAAAATATTTTTGTCATGGTATTTATGATACCCACACATCTGTTGAGGAAAATGTATTTCAATAAGTACCTCATACATCAGTCCTTTTCACAATTGACATGAATGGTATGAAAGAGGAAAACAAGATTTATGCTATCTCTTCAAAACAAAAGAGCATAGTGCAGCTCTTTTTTAAAGTCTCTTTTTAATGGGAATTTTAAATGAAGATAAAAGATACTCTTTCTGAAACTTCCGAAATGATGTCATTTGTCTTCGCAGAGGCTGCTTCTACTGTTCTGCTAATGTGCAATATATCCTATCTAAACAGAAGATCTTATCTGTCAGGGTGTGAGAGTTTGTTGGAGTATTGCTTTTATGTGTTTTACTGTGTTCTGCTAAAGGTTACAACTGATTCCCTGTCTTTCTCTCCACCTTGCTGTAAAGCAGACACAGGGCTTCTGGCAGGACGTTGGAATCAATGACTTTATAGCTGAGATTTATTTTTTTTTTTTAGATTTTGAAAGGATTTTTTTCATTTTGCACAGTGAAATGTGAAATTAGGAAACATTTATTAACAAAGATGGGACAGAGATACCTTTGCTGTTGGCATTTTTACAAATATTGACATATAGGAAACTAATTTAGGTGGCTAAATTTAGGAAGTTAATCTTCCTAGAGTCTCTGTGAAGAAGGAGGTTCCTGCTTTTTCTGGCTCCCTGCAGGAGCCTAACTGGAGGGCTGGGATTTGGCCCAAGGGAGAGCTCGTCTCTTCCGCTGACTTAAGAAAGTCTGGAACATAAACCAGGTAAGTTAGGTGCATGGTATTTAGTAATGACCACAGGAATTCCACGAAGTAGTTTCCATCGGCAAGCTGGCTGGTAATTTGTGTGAAATGATGGGTGCTATGGGGCAAGCCTAAAGAAGGTACCACAGTTAGAATCAATAGCTGTGATGTAGATGATCCTCCTAGCAGGGAGGCTGGGGGTTTATTCTGCTCTACCTCCAACTTGCTTTCTTTCGACTGGGATAAAAATTTATTATGTGTACAGCTTTAGAACTTTATTTTCTTCAGTGTTAGTTTCAGTTCTCTAACATAGAGCCCCCACTGATTTCTATAAACTTCTATCAGGCCTAAGGGATACTACTTCTGACCACCTCATGCTGAGTTTAATATTTCCTTTTATTTGTTAATTTTAACAGTGCAGATTTCCATGGAGAAGAACGGTGATTTATTACTTTTTAAAAACTGGTATTCTTTGTATTCTTGGCAGCTGATGAGATTCTTTCAGGGGGTCTGGAGAATGTGAGCATGACTGGAACCTACAGTTGTTAACACCTCCAATCAAAATATAAATCAAACCAGGTTCAGAACCACTGGCTTGAATGTTTGTGTCACCATTGCCAATGTCATGATTACAGATTTGGAAATCTTGCTTTTGCAGAATGGACTTCGATGATGAAGATGGAGAGGGACCCAGCAAATTTTCAAGGTGAGGATTTACAAAGAGTTGCCCAAATCACTGACTTCTTTCAGTGGAGAAAGACATCTGTCTCACTACTGATGTTTTAAAGTCAGTATGAATATGGCTGAAGAACTTGCCAACAACTTGACCTAAATTCTAGTTACTGTTTTTATCACCCTCCTCTGCAAATTAGGCGTCCTGGCAGAAATCTGCCTAATGTAGTTATTGGCTTACAAAGCTGACAGTATGTGTGTCATAATTTCACTCTGTAGCTCTGTCAAATGAGGAGATTTGTGATTTTTAGCTTATTATTTCAACTGCTGCAGATGAACTTTGGTTAAACATTGTTGAAGTTGTCTTTCTGCCACTGAAAATGAACTCTATTTTGAACATATTTCAGATATTAACTGCTTGTTAAGACAATGTGACGGATTCTAGAGGTGTGGATTGTTTTTTTTTCAAGATTAAAGCTCATTATATACTGTTAGGTGTAAACTGAATAGTAAAAATTGCCAAAATAAATGTTAATTAACATGGAGTATTCTAGGCTAGAAGAAAACAAACCTTAGAGCATCATTGCCATTTTTTCACTTTTCCTTTTTTTTTTCTGGTCACAATTTGCATTTTTTCATTGGAAACTAAGCAGCTGCAGTGAGGGGAAGAGACATTGAGGCCTGCAGGTAATTGCTGATTGTCTGAGTTAACTGCAGCTCTTTAGCAGCAGCAGCAATGTTGAAGCACAGCTGTCACCACAGGGTTTTAGCAAGGTCTTCCTGGTCAGTCTGACAGATAAGTGTGCTGAAGATGTGTCCTAGCACCATACCAAAACCTACTGGACAAGACCAACAGCACGCCTGTTTAGCTGATGTCATTTACAGGAAAGATGTTCTGGACTCTGGTGATCAGAGGACTAGTTCCTAATGTTAAGGGAACAAGAACTGGGACGAATGTGACCTGATTTGTGACTGCATAAGCGTCAGGGTTTCTAGGCACACTGGTGCGTTTGTGTTGGTCTCTCTTCATCCTGGCTTCAACTTTTCAAAGTTTGGTGGTGGGAAGAGCCAATTATTCCATTATTTTCATTGGAGAGGTATACTGTGCTGTGCTTAGGCTCAGTTGATTTTTAGATGTCAGATCAAAATCTGATATTTAAGTCTGAAATGCTGTAAAAACCCCAGATGTTCTGCATTTAGAGGGTACAGAAAAACAGTGAAGAGACACCCAGGGCCATGTTTTGACATCCTCTTCTAGTTATGCCCTTGTTTTAGGACTTTCCCTTCTCTGCATCGCTCACATGAGTGATTCCTAGCTTGTTTCCATAAAAATTAGTTGATTAGCAAAGAACTACTGTTTAAACGTTAAGCTAACCCAGCCAGCTTTGACTGAAGTGCCTGAAGAAGCACGCACACAGAGTGGTCAGCTGGGAGGCTGGAAGGGACAAAACAGTAGTTGAAGGCAGTAGCATCTTCAGCCCAGCCAACCAGACAGGGATGAGTAGATAAGCCCCAAGCTAGTGGGAGCACAGGAGGTGGTGGTGGTAGTACGGTATTCCACGTGAGGTAACACACCTTGCTTCTCAGGGACTTCCAAGCCAGCTCAGGTATCTGCATGGCATCTCATCACATGGAGGCATATGCATGTACTTCTGATATAACAGTATGTGGCTATTCCTCATTGAATCTGTCTTTTTGTTTACAAGTTTTTGGGCTTAGTCTGTTCTCTGGGCAGAGTCAAGTGGAATAAAGTGGTGTTTCCACTTAGAGCGTTTTGAGGGTGCTGGTGCTAAACACAACACAGAAGGAAATACAGCTCAAGTCTTGCTTAAGCTTTGTCTTTAGTATTTGAGCGAGTCTTAATGAGGAACGGAAATATGAAACCTCATAGAGCAACTTGCACAGCTAGGGTGATTAAATTAGTTTTGATTCATTTGAGAACGAAAAAGGAAGAGTTCATTATTATTTTTTTAGAAGAGAAAAGATGCTTAAGTATGCTGTATTTGTTAGCTAATACCTTCATAGGCTGTCTGTTGTAATAAATTACATCATTTTGGAAAGGCATAATTCTAATAGAAAATCTCACTTGACTGTTCTTGAGCAGTAGTACTCGTTGCTTCTAGAAAAGCCAGTAGCCTTATTTTTGAAAAGCTACATTTTATGTTTTGGAGCAAGCAATTTTTTTTTCTCCAAAAGTAAGGTCTTTTCCGAATGAATGCATCTTTTTGTAACTATGCTAGTAAAATCTAATTTCAAATGATTAATACATTTTTAGGAAAGGTAAAAGAGGAACAGTGTGTCATTTTTTTAGTGAAATGTCACATTGCTGCCTCTCTCTGGGATAGCACTTCAAAAACAGTGAAGCTTTAATCCTGTGGGGCAGAAGTCCTATAGATCTGGATTTCCTCCACAAAGTTGCTGCCAATACACCGCACTTACCTGTTTGGGCATCTAACTGCTGTTGATTTGGGTAGGAAGGAGGTACCTGTATACATCTAGGGATTTAAGCCAATTTTAATTCAGCTTCTATTTACCCAGCAGTTTCATCTGCCTGCCTGACTTTTGCCAGTCTTCCCAACAGATGGTAGTGTCTGTACCTACTAGAACTTTTTTCTGAAGGAATCCTTATATAATTCATTGCACTTCAGTTTGTGTCTCTGCCCTCCCATGTTATCTGTAGACCATCAGTGCCCTCTGCTGAATGGAGTGAGTTGTGGTTGCAATCTAGAAAAGATACAGCTCTTTCACTTCCCACACAGCAACAAGTATTTTGTGGGCTGCTGTCGATAAAAGCTCAGTGGTGTTTTCTGTAATGGTGCTGGTTGTTAAGTTTTCCAAGCAATGAGTGTATGTCAAAGTGTTTGCATAAATCCACTGAAATGTGTCTCCAACTTTTTAAAATATACAAATGAAGCTTTTGAATCAGCATGGCTTGGAAGTTTCATCAGACTCTACGTTTTCTTTGCTTTATCATCCTCATGCCCTCATTTTTCTTGCTGTTATTTGTAATAGTTTGCAGTTGTGAACTTCTTTGCTTTCTGCTATATGTTGACTATCATGCAATGCATAACCCTTGTGGATTTACTTACTGTCTTTTGTTTCTAGGTATGATGGTGATCAAATCTCTGGTGATAAGGAAAAGTTTGCAAGGTAGGCGTGTTCTGTAGAGCTCTTCTGCTGAGACAAAAGAGGGGGATGTTCGTGTCCAGAAAATCTCAGTACGTGTGCCGTAGCTTAGAGAGCTGGTCATTTTGTTTCTAGGTGGGATGATGATCAAAGTACTGCTGCCACAGAAAAAATGGCCAGGTAGGAAAAAGGAAAATCAAATATGGTTTGTCCCCATTTTTATTTTATATGGTGCCATTCTGACTAATCAAATGTCAGGAGGGTTGGCTGATCTGGAAATGCTTGAAATCAGAAACACTAATCCTGGACTGAAGTGGGTTTGGATTAGCTCCCACAGTCTCCCAAAATTTAATGTCCCTCCAAAATTTCCATATAAAAACAAAGTTGGAAATGACAGAATTAGGACATCATTCTGGATACATGTTTATGAACGCCAGGGTTACTAGGGCAGACACTTTTGGAAGAGGAGCACAGCCTCTCTTTTTCTTTTAAGAGTTCAAATTTGAACTAGTTTCAGGAAAGTTTCAGGGTGGGTTTTTTTGCCTGAACATTTTCATACCAGTTGGTTAACATACTGGTACTTTTTAGCTTCTATGATCATAAGTGAAATGAACTGTTGGATCTTCTTCTCCTCAGGAAATTTTGCAATCTCTTTATTTACCCTTTATAATGGTTGTTTTCAGTGTTCAGGAGTATTAAAATAGTTTAGTGGCAGGCAATGTAGTATATATTTATAAATGTAAAATATACGTGGAATATGTGTGTTCTCTCTTTTCTTGATCACCATTTCTGTGGAAGTGTTGAACTTAAAGCAAGCTTTCATCATGTAAAAACGCATTTTTCTTCCCCTTGTCCATATTTATGTGCACGTATATGCTGACGTGTACACACCTGTGCTCTTACATACATGTGCACTGCAACACAAACTGTTCTGCTTGTGTATGTGTATACAATCCAATGTCCACAGGTATTGTTCTCTCCTACATCTGTGCAGACCCCCACAAAGGCTGTTCATCAGCCATTTGAAATGGAAAGGTTCACTATTGTGGTCTAATAGGTAGTTAAGCAGGTAGTGACCTTAACCAAGGGCCTCGCTGTAATTTACTGAACAACCATGGGCTGTCATTGAAGGCACCCGTGGCTGGATTTCCTGAATGTCAGATGGTAAGTGTAAGCATTGGTAGGAATAATAGCTCTGCATATAGCCTTAACAAGTGGTATTTCTGGAGATAATGTGTCATGTATGTAACACCTGTACGTGCAGGGGCAGGATACACATTGTAAAACAGGGCAAGCCCATGCATTCCTTCTTTCAGGAAGCAGAATACTGCAAGTCAAATTCTTTCCTGTATTTTAAGAAAAGGTTCCATTATTAAAAGCAGCCAAAAAGTGTGCCAAGCCTAGCTTCTACTTTGATTATCAGTCTTCATAACAGTCAGTTCCAAACAGTGTTGCAGTTTCTTTTAATGTTGTGTTATCATACTGCTCAATGCTGGTGGACTCTCCAAGTGATCATCTTTCACATCTTGTTGGATCAGCCAGCGATCCCACAAGAAAATGCCATGCACAGCTCATGGAAATCAGTGGAAGATGCTGCTTTGACATCTGAAGCATCACGTACTTGTCGTGTACTTGTATTTAGCTGCCACCTGACAGGTACAGTATGGGGAAAAATAAGTGCATTGAAGTATTCTGGGTCCATTTGGACCATTTCAGATGTAGCTACTGGTGTAATTTTCTAATAGCGATCAAGCAGTGGTGATTTACAGTATGGTGAGTCATAGGCTGGACATCTTCCGTTCTGAAAGGTTTTGGTGACTGTCCATTTTGAGAATTCTCAAATTTGATTCACCACCTCAGTCATATGTTTGCTATAAAGGATGAAAACATTGGAGCTCAGCCCACAGTGGGGCAGCATCAAGTACTGTCATTGTTATTTCCCTGCTGTGCTGGATTGTTCTTGAACGTAAATTCGGATTTATGTCTGACAAACCAGATGTTTACTTACTGTCTTTCATACTCATTTTATTTATTTATTGTTTTTTTTTGTATGTACTGTTATGCCATATATAGTCCCAGTCCAGCAGTCTGATCCTGTAGGCATGTAGTGTCTCCCTATAGGGCTGCGGGATGTTCCACACACCATCACAGGGCTGGAGGTTAGTGTTGTCATTGAGTGGGTTTTTTTGTAAGTCAGCACTAGACACTTATTGCTGACCTGATCCAGCTGTAGGGAGAGGTTACCTCTAAAGGAAGCCTTTTGTAAGCATATCCCACACCTTGAGCAAGGACTGGGACCTGTGAGATGCATCACAGCAAATTTAGGAGTTTGGCTGGAGTTGGCAGTTGGCAGTTCCTCACATCTTTCACCTTTCTACTTCATTTTTTGTCCCTAAACCAAGGGAGATTAAACCGGTTAAGAGATTAAGGCCACAAGCCAATAGCTAGAAATATGGGTTCTTTTCACAGCTTTGGGCAAATCATATTTATAGATTTTCTGTCTATAAACTGAGGGATAATAGTGCTTAGCTTGGTGAAGCACTTTGTTCTCCTGGGTTAAAAACAGCAGAATAAGTGTGAAGTATTATGATTTGTTACCTCCAATTGAAATTCTTACACTGATTGTTTCTGCTTTTCTGTTGGTTTGGTGTTTCTTTAAATGTTCAGGGAGAATCATAGTGAAATTGAGAGACGCAGGAGAAATAAGATGACACAGTACATCACCGAACTGTCGGATATGGTACCCACTTGTAGCGCGTTGGCTCGTAAGCCTGACAAGTTGACGATTCTTCGGATGGCTGTTTCACACATGAAATCAATGAGGGGCACTGGAAACAAATCTACTGATGGAGCTTACAAGCCTTCGTTTCTTACAGAACAGGTAGATTTTTCTCAAATGTCTGTTTTCTCTGGTTTGTGGTCTTAGAAGATGTGAGGAAATGCTGAGAGGAGGAGAGTCTCAACTTGGTCCTTTGCTGTTGTGTAGTAACTGGTACAAGCTACATGTCCAAGATGTGAATAGAGCCAATTTTTGGTAACTTTTTGGATTTGATCTTAACTATATGTCAGATTTTTCTCTCTGAAGCAGTAAAATGGACATTCGTATAACTGAGGTCTGTCCTTCTGAAAAGCAAGTCACTTTATGCCTCTCGTGACTGGAAAGGAATTTTCACCTCCAGAACTGGGTTTTTCCCATCCTAACACAGATTCTCTAAAATAGGCAAAAATGAACCTGGAAAGACCTGCCTCTCCCTCCTGGGTTTAGAGGAAGGTTTAAAAACATTGTTTAGTCTTAATGCCTGAGTTCCTGGCAGCTGAACTGGGCAGAGATGAATCCCATCTGTACTGGCTGAGGTATCTCCTTGGTTACATTTTTGTAGGGAAGAAGGAAGATGCACCCAGTGCTTGAAGGAAAACTATGTTTAACTGAGCGCACTGAAAATTCCTACCACCTTCATTGGTTTTGAAGTCCCATGGGTGTAATGTTCATTTTTGTGGCCTGCACAATTTGAGCACTTACATATGTAAGTTATGGCTAGAGGCGATACTTCTTTCTGTTAGAGAAACAGCAGCTGCTGCTGACCTCTCCGTTCACATCTCTACTCACTCTGGCTTTTCTGAAGGGTGTTTTCAGAGGGACTGTGCCACTTGGCTGGTTGTTGGTTGGGCACCCTAGTCACTTCTCATTGCAGCTGCTTGGGTTTTTTGAACCTTGCAGAATGGCGGAGTTTATCTTCATCTTTGTTAATAATGTGTGCAAAACAAGTCTCATTATTCTCTGTATGGTGCAGACAGCTAGGCAGTGAGGTTTTTTATTTACTCCATGGTTCTGAATTGATGTGCTTTCTCTACCATAAAGCAGCAGAAGTTGATGGTTTGTTGAGATGGGTTACCCATTTCTTTCGAATGTACTAGATTTACCTTATCAGCTAACACCTGCCACTTGCACACTAGCCATGCGGGGCTGTCTGACCTGGAATGGGACTCGGCTTGTCCAAACCTCTCTGTCTGAGTCCCAGGTGCAGTATCTTAACAAGCTCTGGTGGTCACTGGAGCCACCAAGCAAAGGCTGTTTGAGCTTGTTTCCCAGAAGGTGGGATGGTAGCTGTCATCCTTTCCTGTGAGAGGTTTTCAGGGTCTGTTAGGCAAAGGTAGTGTTTCTGTGTGACACATACAAGCAGCTGTTTGCAATTCAAGGTATGGGATGTCTAAACCCAGTGTCTGAAAGCAAGGGACAGAAGTACCTTGCTTTAAGGGCTTACAGCCACCTTCCAATCCCCAGGTGGGGTCAGGGCTCTGGGTGCTGCATCTCAGGCACATGTGTGGATGTCTCAGGACAGAGGTACCCAGGATAATGGGCAGGGGACTGTATAAAGAAAAGGCGAAAGATAAGGGTGTTCCAGACCCTTTGGATCTTGGAGGCTTTCATATTCAAAGAAAGNGTTCCAGAAAAGTGTTTCCAGTGGAAAGGTGTTCCAGACCCTTTGGATCTCGGAGGCTTTCATATTCAAAGAAAGTAAGAAGTGATACAACCTTCTGGTGTGGTGGGTTGGGCCCCCTCATTCGGAGGGGAGGCTGGGGGTTCCTGTCTTTGTTCCCATTATACTTTCTGTCTTTTATCTGGTGACTAATTTACAAACAGAGCTCATTCTGAGGGAGGGGCAAAAACCCAAACAAACCACAAAAAATTGTTAGTTTCTTTCCAATTACATTATTTAGGACGTTTAATTAAGGGATGAGTTTGCCATATGAGTTATAGCTGTTCATTTCCTTTTTGTACTCTGAAATAACTTTTTATTTTTTAAATGTTAGATGCCTATCGCACAATATGCAGTGGGTTTTAGTTACTTAGTTTTCCTAAATTGCATTGAGATCATCAGATGAAAGGCAATAAAGGAAAACAAAGTGGGTTTTGTTATTAAGATCAGCAATTTATGGTTTCCTGCAAGTTTGGTTGTGTTGTTATATCAATACTACAGTGAAAATTTCTGCCTCGGTTGTGATCAGTTACTAAGATTTCAAGAAAACAGTATTCTTTGGCAGTGACAGATGTGTTATTTAATTCTCTTTTCTTGCTGGCATTCTAATGAAATCCTTTCTTTGGAAGGAACTGAAACATCTTATCCTGGAGGCTGCAGATGGGTTCCTGTTTGTAGTTGCAGCTGAGACGGGAAGAGTGATCTACGTATCAGATTCTGTGACTCCTGTGCTGAACCAGCCACAGTCTGAATGGTTTGGCAGCACTTTGTACGAACAGGTTCATCCAGACGACGTGGAAAAGCTGCGAGAGCAACTGTGTACATCTGAAAACTCTATGACAGGTCAGATATGTCTGATGTATGGTTTTGTGTGTTATGGATCCCTGCAGAGTTTTTCTGACATTCAAAATGCCTGTTTTAAAAATCTTGTAAAAATTAAATTCGGCAAGATTGAACTGCTTTTTGTTGCAGGCAGTAGAGTAATATAAATCTTATTTGGCCTGGCTACATTCTGCTTCCTATTTATTTGACTTCAGTCAAACCACCTTCACGTAGCTCTGCATTCAGACTTCAGGCTTGGGTAGGTTTGGAATCTGGATTGTTTTCAGGCTTGGTCTGGAAATCTTGGTCTGGAAATCTAGATTGTTTTCCTTTCTTCCTCAATGAACTTGTGACTTCTTAACAAATATGTGTTTCTTTAGGGCAGTGTTTATTTTGAAGGCAAAAATCATACTTTAGACTTTTCCATTTTCATAAAAATTCCTTGTGGTTTGTTAACGGGAATCCTGGGGAAAAAATCCAGTGTTTGGCAGCTGAAAATCTAGTGGATTTTGAACAGGAGGCTTTCTCTTGTAGCAGTGGTGGAAGTTAGCTGTAAGTCTGACTATGTATCATTTTGCACATAAAACTAAACCGTATTCATATCTTCAGTGTAACTCTGGCTTTTACAGACTGCCATTAGGAAGCTACCTTTGTCTTTAATAGGATACGCGTACGTTAGAGCTACAAGAATTAGCTAAATCCCATTTTAAATCAAACTTGGAAAGAAGGAAACCCAGCTTCTTATTCTTCCGTGTCTTATGTTTATAGCTGAAGCAAAAAAGCTAGGGGAAAATATTTAGAAGAAAATCCTGATTCATGCAAAAGTCACATAATTTCTCCTTGTTTTAGTAATGCAGAATTCTGACCTGGTTTGCTGGAAGTTTTGTTGTCTTTCATAACTCAAAGGACAGTGATCCAGTTTTGAGTGAACCTGCACACTGTTTACAGCTTCCATGTCAAAATAGTGCCAAATTCATGATTTCCTGTGGTTTGAATATGATGTGGTTTTGGCAGAGCTTTTGTGTATTCAAATTGGAAACTCAAAGCAAAATTTGGTGGTGAAAATCCAGATGGATGAAAACCAAGTGAACAGTTAGGGGAACCTAACAGAGCAAGGCAGTTGAGTTTCATACCAGGAGACTTGCAAAAGAGCACAACCTCTCTTTTTATTAGGTAGCATATAACACATTTTAACATACGTACCATCTTCCTCCAACAAACAGTTATTCCAGAGCCTTAGTGAACAAGTTGTGTTTTGCCTTCCAAAAGTGCCCAGTTATGGGGCTCGAACTAGAGCAGGACTAGACAAATGCAGAGTACTTCTGAAAACCCAAATCCATATTTTTTCCAGTTCTAACTACGTGCTTTTCTTTTACACTGAATTCTTCTGTAGCCAGTGGAAGAAGTTCAAATAATAGTATTTATAGGCCTACATCTTTTCCCTGCCTGAGTTTTTTGGAGTTGTCACGCATAGAAGTCCCATAAATCTGCTGTACACGGACAGCTGAACATTTTCCCAGAGTGATGAAAGCATCAGCCTGTTTAGAGCCAGGTTAGCCTGCTCAGCTATGCTCCTCAAGGTGCAGAGGTAGGCTGGATGAAGGACACTTTTTAGGGATTGGAGACTGTGTGTAGTTACAACTGTTGCAAGCAAGTGCAAATAAGAACAGTGTGTAATTGGTCCTAACTATACGAGGCACACTGTGCAAGTTTTTCTTTACAAAGTTATTGTGGTTACATATACAGGGTAATTTTTTGGCCAGCGGAATATCTCACAAGCCATAAACACAATAATCAGTCTGCTTCTGAATCAAGCATAGACATAGAGTTGCACGTACATCATCTCTCATAAGATCATAATAGTACAGATTTTTAAGGTGTCCGCTGTATTTTTCTAGCTTTTTAATAAAACTAGTGTAAAGCAAGTGACATTGTAATATAGTCCTGCTTTTTGAGTAGTTTTGTTTTAAATGTGAGTGCTGAAGTTCATTTATTTAGTATACTAGCAGCTTTATCAGTCTGTGGAGCACATAGATAAACAGAAATCTCTAGATTTGTTATATTAAACTTGCATTTCCTTGACCCTGTAAGGTACCATTAAATAAGAGAAGCAGTCTTCTGTAAGAACTGTCAATTCAGCACCAGTTTGCTTATAACCAGCATGCAGCAGGACTTTATGAGCCTCACTGTCATTTCATTGAGATACGTTTTTGGGAGCAAGGTGATTCTAGAGTCCATTCAACAACAGTAGCAGCTTTGTAACAGGCAGGAATAAAATGAAATGTTGCAGTGAATGGAAATAATGGGTGCCTTAAGTGATGTTTTAAAAGAAGTAGGCAAACCCATGTCCTTCAAGTCAGTGTTTATCAAACCATTTGGGCAGCCCCTAGGTCTTCTCTTGGTTTTCTGAAGTTATGTTTCATGCAGAACAAAGGGCAATGCAGAGCTTGAAAGAGGTGCAAACCACAAGCTAGCCAGCTGTATTTGACATTTTTCCTGCTCGAAGTGAAGTTTACTGCAGGCAGAAGGAAAGTCCTCATCTTCTAGTGACCTCTGGCTGTTGAGCACAGGATCTCCTTATGGATAAGAATAGATTTTCAGGTGCAAGTGTACTGATATGTTATGATTTTTAATTTTGCTGTCCTCCTCATCTCTAGCTGATGTGGTGTTCTAGCTGATGTCGTGGTGTTGAGTCATAGGCTGGACTTGATGATCTTGGACGTCTATTCCAGCCTCAATTATTCTGTGATTCTATGATTCTGTGATCTTCCCAGGGTCCATTTTCTCAACCCTGTAACTTCCTTCAGCCCTTGAACTGGGGAAGCAACGACAGTATCTTGACAAAGGAGAAACTTCACTTGCCTTGCATCAGATCAGAGCAATGGCCTTTGTTTTCTTTTTTTTCGTTTGTCCTATTACAAGTGCTGATGATTAGCACTGCATTGCTGGGGTTTTCCCAGCACCTCTTAGCAATCCTGCTACCCAGAGAAGCTCCAGACCCCAAGGACTTGGGAGGCTGCCACTGCCAAAGGGGAGCGACAGAGAACAAGCCAGTGGAGAAAGGAGGCCCCCAGGAATAAGACTGTGACTGTGGCTGTGGTTACATGAGCATTCTTTTGGCAGTCGTACCAGCTTATGCAATCCTCACCTCATCTCACCCTCTCCTCCTTTGGCATTTATGTAGTGTTACAATGAGTCACATCAAGGGGACCCAGCTGAAAGCTAAGCTAAGCAAAAAAACCTTAAGTTTTGTAGAGACAGCTCTTTGGGCCACTTTATCATAGGGTTGCTTGAACTCTTGGGCTAACATCAAGGAGAAGCAGGTAGTGAACAGGTAAGGGTAAGGAGAGGACAGGACTTCAGGAGCAGTAAAAGCATATGCCAAATTGATGTGACTGTTTAACTACGGCCTAAACCGTGTGGTTTGGGGAGTAAATTGCTTGCTCTATTTTTAACTGTCAGGATATGGAGAAGCATGGATAGTTTCTACTCCATTTTATATCCTTGGAGATTTTATTCCCTGGAAATGGAACAATTGTCTGCTTGTTTATTGTACATTAATTGCTAACACATTGTAGCAACAGGAAAGCTGAACTGCGAAGTATATGTATGGTTTGAAACGCTCTAGAAAAGACAGCAGCTGAGTCTTGAGGATAGCAACAAATAGTGTTCCCAAGAAGTCTTTACTTGCGTCATGGGCGTGATTAATCAGAATGGGGCAGATACTCAGAGTAATAATTTATTTTCCGTCTTTGTTCTTGGAAATCTGCAGATGGGAAAACAAATCACTTCAAATATGAATGAAAATTAGATCCCACAGCAGGATCCATTAGCAGAGACCTCTTTGCCCTTAGGATGCACTGATGGAACTTGATGGATGGTGGGTTCAGATGCAGGTTTAGAGTTGGAAGTTGTGAAGGACTGACTAGCACACAGCACAGTGGAAACCTAATGCAAGCGAGAGCCTCCAGACAGCTGCAGGCAACAAATCTCTGATGGCACGGAGGAGAGACAGAACTTAGATAAATGCAAAGAAAACGGCTTTTGGAGAATACCTCTGCTACTTTCATGCTCCAAAAAAGAACTCAGCAAATATTGTAGTAGACTCTCCTTCCATTAAAATGTAATGTTCCAGAGCACTTTCGCAGACTGATTTCTGCCAGTCTAATTCTCCATAAGCAGCTCATGAAAGAATAGAATGAGGAATATAGATACCTCTGAATGGTTGCCTGGAAATACTCTGAAGTGATTCTATGGTGTGTTTGAGATATGCTTGTCAAGGCTGTGAGGTCCCTGTTCCTGCAGCCAGCATCTCCAGTGGAGTAAATGGGAAACACCCAAGTTCATTTTATTTAGTTCTGAGCTTCCAACATCTTCTTTCAGCTTCACTCTCTATAGCTAAGGTGAGGCAGGGAGCAGCATATGTAATGCCATCCATGGTACAAAGCCTCCTCAGGACATTCAGGATCAGGAGGAGTTCTTGCAAACTCTTTTAGCTGAGTGGTTAAGGGCTGCTGAAATTGTAGATCCACAACTGCAAGAAAGTTATGAGAACCAGAACCTCTACAGCTTTCATTTTCAAGTGATTTAGAAATGACCGAGTCAATTTACTTGCTAACTGAAAAAGATTAATTGAGGTTACTCCTGGACAGAACTCGTATGCCAAGTTTAATCTTGGCATATTTTATAATAAGTAGAACTTTATAATGGAAATGGTGACTGACCACAGCAAAAGCTGAGCTGACAGGTACCTTTTTAGAAGGAAAGACCGTTGTGTGACAATTCACTGTAGTTCATGAATCTTATGGAAACATTACTCCATGTTACACAAGCAGAGGTTTGGATTGGGGAACCTGTCTCATGGAACCTTTAAGTAAGTTGTCTTGCAGTGTTGGTTTCAGCGTATGTAGTTTTCTGCCCAACTGCAGAGCTTTCTGTTACAAAACACTGTAGACAGCCACAAAATCCAGATGCTTTAGATAAGTCAAATTGTCTGTAAAAATGAGAAAAATAGTGTTAAACGCTGAAGAGGGCGGTGCCAGAGAGCAGTGGAGAAGCAAAGTAAAGCTTTCCACAGCACCGAACAGATGGGAAGTGCTCAACAAATGGTAAATAACTATGTGAAAGAGAAGATTAGGAATAACTTCTCTCTACAACAGATACTCTTCCTGAAAATCGGCACAGAAGTTTTTGCACTGTGAGATGTCTTATAGTTTTGTGACAATTTTCTATCTCTGATTTCTGCACAGTCTTTCATAGAAGAAAGGGAATTCTTCTCATACACGCAGCCAGCCAGTGAGGGCAAATGTGCTCTTATTCAGAATCACTGTTTTGAACGTCTGACTTGAATTAGTGATTTAGAAGAGACTCCAGCTGATATGGAGAAGAGCTGGATAAGACTCTTACTTGGCTTCATGTGCAAAATTCTCAAAGAAATTCAAAGACTAAATTGAGGCATGACCAGAAACTCAGTCTTGGCAAATAAAATTTTGATACGCCTTAAATGTCATCATCAGTAACAGTAAAACTCATGTCTAATGAAAAAGTAATGTATTGTCAAAACATCTAGTTAATGGAATGGCTTCGGCACTATATTAGCAAACCACAGAGCTTCTCCTTATCCAGTTAAAAACT
This sequence comes from Eurystomus gularis, assembly GCA_013400335.1. Taxonomy (NCBI): domain Eukaryota; kingdom Metazoa; phylum Chordata; class Aves; order Coraciiformes; family Coraciidae; genus Eurystomus; species Eurystomus gularis. The sequence continues at coordinate 252,907 of VZZY01000298.1, forward strand.
GGGTCAGCCTATTTATTTTTTTTTAAAGTCTGATTTAGGTATTGGTGCCCAAAACTGTATACAGAAATATATGGATGCTTTTCTACCCAGAGCTGCTAACACTCTGTGGGGAAAAAAAACCTAACAAAAAAAATCCCTCCTGTTCAGAGCAGTGTGTCCTTGCTGAGAGAGTCAACAATACAAGGAGCTGTAGTAAAGATCCTTTGGGACTTTATTCTCTAGCCTTTGGTTCTGAAGAGCACATTTATCAGATGTTTATGCATTGGAATGGTACTGTGCGTGTAAAGGGCTACTTCAACTAGTAGCACTTGATTTAATTTTTTTTTTTTTTACTTCTATCTGTGAACTCTGGAGTACATGAAGCCTAAAGAACCATCTGTCTCAGAAACATGACCAGCCCAGCAGTTTAGGAAGTCAGAGTACAGAGAATTAAAACCAGATCTCAGTATTTTAGATTTTAACATCTTAGCAGAGGATGATTGACCTCGTAAGACCACTAGCCTTTGAGCAGGTATGGAGTGAGTTGTATTTTTTTGTTTATAGAGTGAGTTAATAGCTACTCGTGCTTTTTAACCCAGGGTAAAACAGTGGTTCATCATCAGCTGTTCCCATTGAATGTCCATGAAACGTAACTACCTGTAGGGTGAAGTCAAGCAGGCATCCAGTAAACAACATGCAGCAAAGCAGGCAGGACACATACCCCAAGTTTCCATATACGTGATACGAGATGTCCTGAAGTATTTTATGTGTCTGCAGGACTGTCTGAAACTTGACTCTTAATGGTTTTTATGGGATTTTCCACCCACCCACAGACACATACCCACACCCCCCACTTTATTCCTTAGAAGGGTGGAGGCTGGAGGCAGCTTTGCCAGGATTATTGCACCTGCAATGGCAGGGAACAGGGAGACTTTGAAAAATAGAAGCTTCAACACTGAGGTTGTCCCCTCTTTTTCAGGACATGAATTCTTGAAATATACTGCCATGTATGGAATGTATATGAGTGATTCATGCAAACAGAGTATTTTAGGTTTCAGTCTGGTTTTACAACAGAAAAAGCCAATTTTGGCAAAGCATCTTTTCCTATTTGAAGTGTGAAATCTTGGAAGAGCTTTGGCTTGTTGCTGACAGCTACCAAATCACCACGTGATACCTGTTTTTCAGCAAAGTTATGTGGTCCCACTGGCATTGTGGAGAGTGAAGAGGATGTTTCAGATATAAGACCTTCCATATACACCAGCCCATTGCCATGCCATTGTTCCAAAGAAAAAACCCTGCCCATATTTTTGTGGATTGATTGTTCTCGTAGCAGGAAGGTCAGAGTGCCAGCCAGAGATGGCCTTTGAACTTGGGCACTGCCAAGCATAGGAATTTGTGGGGTTTCAGCTTTAGTCTGTTCAGCTGGTATTTTTTTACACAGAGTATAGAGGAAATGAATGTTGTGCTTCCTCTGTCCCCATTCGGTTTGCAAGCAAATGAACTTGTGCAGTAGATGCTTTGGAGCAAGAGGCAAGGAAGCTGTGCCTGTATGGCATCTACATCTTGGCTGTGCTACTAGCACATGCTTAGAAGTGATGCCCAAAGCCTCTGTTGTGTTCAGCTTCTCTTCTGTCGTCATTTGATTTAATCAAGCACTGGTTGCCAACACCACATGACAGAATAGAAAAGCTTAGGGGGTGAACAAGAGCATCCAAGTCTGTGAATGTGCTGGGCTCTCCAGAAGGAAAATAAGGGAAGTTTTTAATATGCTGTGCATTAAATTACACATATGTGACTTTGTTTTCTTTGCAAGTGGATCACCCTGGTTTTCATTTGAAGTGAATGAAACAAATCCTTCATTCAGTTGTGGCTGTGTGACCACTAACTGTGGTCCCATCATCTTACAGGGGTAGTGCAGAGGGTGGAATTTGGTGTTATTCATGTGAGAAAGTGGACTTTAAGGCTTTGAAGTGCCATTCCTGCCCTTGGACACACTAGACAATACCACAGAAATAAGAAAAACTCAGCCTACTCTCAAAAATAGGTACTTTCAAATGATCATATTTTAAACATATGGTACATTTAATCTCTCCTAACTTACTCCAGGAGAATTTTGTTTTACTTTGGTCTCTAGGGCTGTTGCTCGGGGGGGTGAAGTCCCAAGTGTCAGGAGAAGCCAGCTATATATAAAACAGTTCATAAAACAACTCCTACACAAACACGGTGACCCAGTGGGCTCCCTGCTGCTGAGACACTCTGTTTGGGTGGAGAGTACTGGGAGGAAAACTGGCGATAATAAGCTGCATTTTTTTCAATTTACTTTGGTAATTATAATGATGGTTTAAAGAGGTCAGTACATGTTTTTACCAAAATAAGGAAGCAACTTTAGCCTAGTACTCTGAGACCGACACATTACACCTGATTAGCATTAAGGAATGCTTTTAGGGTGAATTTTCAGGTGTTTGGGCATGCATATGCAAGGGGCTTTTGCGGTTGTTATTTCTCTCCAGTCTTCACCTTGAGTTTCTCACTTGGAAAGTGCCGTGTACTTAGGTCTGTTATCACAGATGTTTGACCGGATCATTTTCAGTCTCTGGGTTTCAGGGGTGTTGGATTTTTTTTTAATGTTCAATATTTATTCAGCCTGTTTTGTTAAACATTATGAACTACATGGAGTTAGTGATTTCCTTGTCCCCCTCTTTAAAAAATACTAGTGTTTCACAAATACCTGATAAACTAAAGGATTGAACTAAAGGAGTAGCCTAGAAAACCAACCAGACAGCATCCCTGGGCCTTTCGTTTAGCCCCCCCCCCCCCTCCCTCCNCCAGCAAAATACTTCACAAAGTCATCTTGCAGTCATTTTTTATTTACTCTAATGGACTAATCCTATGGTCACTGGCTCACATGGAACAGACCACAGCCAAATTTCAGAAGCAGACAATACTAGTATTTGTTAATAAAGTACGTATCCGAGTTCTTTGAGTTTGATAATGAAGTACAAATAATACAGAATGCCAGGAGCTGAAGCTTTTTTGGCCAAAGTGTTTTTCAGTAAAGCTTCCTGCTGAGCATTGAAGTGAAACAAATAGGTTCATTTTAAAGCTACTTACAACTTCTATGTATTTGATTTATTATGTAGCTGTGAATGATAAAGGAGTTACCATTGCAGAGTTATTTTGGATAGCAGTCATGTCAAGGGAGTCTCTGCTGATGGTGCTTTGGACTAACTGTTTCTGGGGACTTTCTATAACTTTCCTAGTTATAGAAAGTCTACTCTGCCTTTTGAGGAGCTCTATGTGTCTGGGATCACTGGTAGGCCGTAGTATGATTATTTTCTCCAGTTTATGCTTTCCTTCAAATACATCTGATAATTGTAACAGAAGTGTTACCCCAGCTGCTCCTTGAACCATGAGCTTGGTGATATTTGTTTAGTGCCTGAGCCTGAAAGTACCTGTGGAGATCAGAATGTGGCTGGTTCAGGACTTACACAGACCTATAGCAAGATAAAGCTTCTACTGCCAAATTGTAAGTGGACAATGCAAGGATGAAAAAAGAGAGGATCATCATCCCACTTTATAGACAGGGAGCTGGAAATGAGGAGAGATGCTCTTGTATTTTATGTCTAGGGAGAGCTTACACCTCTGTATGGGGTTCTATAAACTATTTTATTTAGTGTGCTGAATATTTCCCATACGTAAGATTCTTGAGAGTTCAAAATACATTGAGTCCTTAAAATATTTTTGGTTCTTTTTGTGTTATAACTTCACTTTCAACATGTGCTTTGAATTATTTGCTTGGGTTTTTATGTCCAGTTTTTCCAGGTCCACCAGCGGAGAAGCTTGCATGTGATCTGTAACACTATCCCTTTAGATAGTCCCTTAAAATTAACTCAATAGCAAGGCTCAAAAGCTCACATAGTTTCCCTTTTAATTTAATTAAAATGATGCATATTTGCCCAACACTGTGGAGAATTACATGATGCATACTGGTTAGTCAAACATGAAGGCAGACGCAGCAGGGACCTTTTGGCCTCGTGAGCTTTTGTAAGAACAAGTTGTATTAAGCAAACAGCTGTGTAACGTGAGGGGTTCCTTATTGAAAAACAAGAGGGGGTGAGAAAGCTTTTCAGTTCGCCCTTTGTGGGTCAGTGTCTCCAGTTAGTAAGTAGGCAACAGACAGATATTTAAAAATAGCTACATTTCAATTGCATTACTTCTTTTTATTTTTTTTAACTTTGCTTTTGATTGGATCAACTCTTCATTCTATTGTAAGAATGTCATAACTTGACTCTAATGCTTATACAACGCCTTTTGCAATTAGATGATGTAAACCTTAACATATTTAGAGAGGTTTAAATAGTCCCCCTGAGAAGCTAGGCTAGTGTGGAGTGAGCTTTGATGGCTTATGTTTACCAGTGGAACATTAGCCATCGTTACAGGATAGGTAGTTCGGGAATTTTTTCATGACTGTGAAGGGAAGAATGAGCAATAGAGAGCATGTGCTGGTTCTAAGTAGCATCGTGAAAGTGGAGTATTTGATTTAAGTGAAATTTCTTTTCCTTATTTGGGCTAATTTGTTTCAGGTTCTGTACTGATACATCAAGAGGTTATCACTGGATGTAAAGAAAGATAAATCAACCACCCAGACTGTAGTCTTCTTTTGGAAGCATAATCATGTTTATTTCTCATTTAAGATGATTATGCCCTGATAAGCATATAGTTGTCATGAGATTTTTATGGACTTTCTGAGAATCAGTGTGGATTATATTATTGAGAATTTTTATCCACAGCTACAGTGTGTTGAGAATTCATATTGCTTAGGTGAGCTTGGACTCTGTTCTGAGCTGCACCTCCACTGCTGGCAGACCACAGGCAAGAGAAATTGTTCCTTTGGGCTTCAGTATCCTTATCTTTAAAACAGGAGTGAAGGTGTGGACTACAGCAATTCCCAACAAGTACGTGGTTGGAGCCAGTTATTTATTCTGTATCCTGATATATTTGTTTATCAGTGCATTAGTGATGCCTTGTGATTTACAAGCATGTGAGAGCAGTGCATTCCCAGCCTGTGAGAGCTACAGCAGTCTCATAACATGTGGGTTGAAGGCACTGCCAGCTTTGGAGCAAGAGCAACTGCATTTTATTCCTGCCATCCCACAAGCTTCTTGATTGATATGTGTGCAGTGTAATGACAGCTGGGAAGTCCTGTGTGGTCCCTGAGGTCCTGTGAGGCTGGGTGAGGCTAACCAGTTTTACAGTTGTACTGTATTCTTGAGGGATATTGGTATATATCAATGTCCCCATGGCTTTGTTCTTCTGGAGAAGTTGGGCCGGGGTACAAAATCCTATACAGCAGAGGGCAGAGGTATGAATTGCTTGCTGTACAGCCTTGCTGGTAGGGTGCAGTCTCCAGTGGGGAGGTCCCATCCTCTCTATACAGTCAGACCAGCTGGCAAACAAGGGTGGGAAGTGTCCATGTGGAGACCTTGTTTCCACCTGCAGTGCTACTTCCCTCAAAGTCCTACTGACCCACTTCTTGAAAGACTTGATAAGATCATTATTTTAATATCAGGAAATATTTAGATTTCATCAACCATCTCTACATGATCAGGAACCTGTTTTTTCTACCCCTTCCATCCCTGCCATATCCTAAGCTTCCTGTAAGTCAGGGATTGAAGTTGTGATTGCAGTCCATAAAGGCTGTAAGGGATGACTTGTGCTACCACAAACCTTCCAGACAGAACCCAGGGGCTCCTGCATCCTGGAGACAGTCTGGAGAACAGACCTTTTCCACATGTGAATTACAACTGTATGTACACCGCTAACAATGTAGTTATGACACTTAATTTTGCATGAATCCAAAGTACGGAAGAGAAAAGCCTGCTGCCTGTTAGGAGCCCATCTGCTCCGCATCATGGTGAGCCCTGGCAGCTCACCGAGGCAGAGGAAAGCAGGCGTGTTGGGAGTGCCCGTGCCTGCGCCCTGGGCGTGTTTGTGAAGGACAGGGGGGTTTGGTGAATGAGTTAAGCATCACAAATTAGTAAATTTGTTCTGTAAAAACAATCTCATCAGGCTCTTCCTTTCTAGAACTGTGTATTCTTCGTGGCTTCTCAACATGTTTTAAATATTATCAAGAATTGGTGTCTATTTGTCGTAGATTTAAAAGAGCAGTAACTGCTCAGCAGATGTGAAGTAGTGGTGTTAAAATAAACAACAGGTTAGCGGGCACCGCGTGTGAGAGCTGCACTGTAACCTCTGATGTGAATGAGAAAGGCGTGCTGTAAAATCAGTGCAAATTGTGGGTGCCAGTCATGTGCTTCTGCCCTTAGTTTGTAATTTGAATTTAGGACCGTCTTAGGTCCACCTGCGTTTTGAGCATCCAGGCTATTCTTACTGCTCATGTGTTTGCTTTCCCCTTAAGGAGGGACCAGAGAGATGCATTTTTTGTGGGTACAGTTGTATTGTTTGGTGCATTCATCCCACATAGTTCCTGTCTTTGGTGGTGTGATGCTGAAGGGATGTTCTGTTTTCACAGGATACTTGGATGACCAGCAGCGCGTTTCTGTGCTGTGGCAGTTTCTCTTGGTCTCACCAACCCTACAATACATATGTTATCATTTCTAGGGCAGGGACTTGGGCTTTTAGGACAGGGGCTGTGTGCTTTAATAGATGCATGTGTGTGATAGATATGTCTGGGGGACATATGTAGATAATAAACCCCAGAATGCTAGGAATAGAGTTGTGTTACTTTTATTTTTTTAATGTGTATGTTGGCTTACTTTTATATTGTGAGCTGCTTCTGCTTTATGTAAATGTGAGTTCCTGGAAGGAGAGCCTTCAAATACTGTGTCTGCATTTCAGTTTTGATTCTTAATGTGTTCTTAGATCATCTGTAAGTTTTTTTTATATTAGGATCCACTGGGCGGGTGTATATTTTATTAAACTTAATAGATCTTAAAGCACTTGCTGAGTTGCATTAAACATGAGCTACAATTTTATCCCTTACAATTATATAAGGGTATAAATTTTTAAAGGTTTTTATTTTCTTTTAATTGTTGAATTAATGCAGAATAATTGCTTTGCTCTGGCATGAGCCTTTCAAGAATAATTTAATACAAATTGATCAAGTCTAGGCTATTTAATCTTCTTACTGAAGACATTTTGTTTACATATTCGTAATGCATCCATTGTTCTCAAGAGGAACTCTGCCAGCTGAATACCTCAGTTGGTGTAAAGTGGAATGTTCAGCTGTGGTTGGTGCATATGTGTGTAAACTCGTAAATTAAAAACTGAAAAAAAAAAAGTGTTTCGCTTCGTTCTGGAAATTTATTGCAAGTAATGACCTGTATCTTATATCTGTATGATCTATTGTGGAGTCGGTGTCCAACCAGCGTTGCTGTCTTCATGCACATCTTTCATATGGCCAGGTACAGCAACAGAGTTGGCTTTTGATGCTACACTCGTGAGTGATACTTTCCTGTGCTGCCTCCCTACTGATGATAAATAGCTCATTTGCAGCATTGCACCTCAGGGCTGGCAGCTGGTAGTTTTAGTTGAGAACATGCATCTTTAAGCTGGTTGTTGCCACTACTTTCTGAAGACTTAACATACAAATAGAGACCATCACCGTAGAAGTCCTTTGTTCTCTGACTCTCCTGACCCTTTTGAGGGTCAGCTTACATTTGGAGTTGTGTCCAGAAGCATCAGTACCTTGACCATCACTTTGCTTTTATTTTTAATTATTTCCTCTTGTTTTCCTGCATCCTTGTCCTGCTTTTTCCGTTTTTATAGTAGGATAAAGATGTTTTTAGTTTTCACAAGGATGTTTGGGTGCAGTATTCCTGTGTCCTGTTTGTCTTCCCTGAGTAGCCTGTGGAGTATTTTTGATGAGGACAAAGTCATCTTTTGTTATCTTGTCCAAACCAAACTTAGTTCATCCTTTATTTTATTTTGCCTGGAAAGAAATATATAGACAATCAGGTGGCTGAGAATAATTATGAAATATCTAACTTGTTCTTTGTGAGGCAAGACGTATCGACTACAGCATGAAGGTTGCTGAGTTACTGAAGATATTGGGGGCAAGGTGAGACTCCATATATTCATACTGTTCCCTTATCAGGTCCAAGATTCTGTGCTAGACAGCAGTCCATCTACTGATAAGTTACAGGAAAATGAAAAATTGTATCATGTACTTTGCCAACAGTATTTTTGTGTGCATGAGGCCAAAACAAATTCCTTTTGATCTTTTGTAGACAGGTAATAGTCTTTTGTTGCAGAAGGGAGGTGTTGCCATACTGCAAACTGGATGTGAATACCGTATGATCGTTTTTAGAGACAGCCATTTCAACCTGCATGGAAATTCTTGCAGAGGAATGCCCTCGTGGAACAACCCTTCTTTCTAATTACGCACTGTAGGAATCTTAGGAACTGGAAATCCAGCAGAGAAAGCATGTGTGGTAGATTTAGGTGTTGAAGCTTATGGAATTTTGAATCCACAAAAAAACTACCCAAACAAAACTAAAACAAGTAATAAAGAACAGACTGTGTTTGATTACCAGGCTATAAACCTTAGCATGCAGTGCTTAAACACGGAGGAACAAATTTCTAACAGGCTGGTGCTATTGTGTAAAGATGGATTTGAGCCAAACTCCCAGATTTGAAACCCCATGAACCTTCAATAGCCCAGGCCAATCCTTGGCTTAGGTTCATCTCAAACATTGCAAGCACAGAAAAGGTATTTGAACATTCACAGTAGCAACTGGAGATCCAAAAGGGGAAGGTTCATGCATAACCTGATCACCTTTTGCATGCACAAGGGGCATATCGGTGCCAATATGAACATTTGTCCCCTTGATCATTATGAGAATGTTTTTAGAGCATCTTTGAAAACACGCTGCAGCATGACACAAAGGGAATGTTTCTGGCATATATCCTCAATACTTGAATTATTTACTAACTAAGCACTTTAGTGGGAAGAGTTTATATGACTTCTCCAATTTTACCAAAATAATGAATCTCTTGCACATTGTCCTTGCCTCTGTGGTCCCCTCTGACAGCCCCTTCCTGTAATGACAGCTGACATCAGGTTCCTGGGTCTCATTGTGGATTCCTGCTCAGAGGACAATTAGTTTATTACAGATTTAAGCAGTACTGCCTTCTGCATGGGGACTGTAGTGGGTAGATTTCAACAAATTATCAATTATACCCAGACCAGCTGGAGAGATTTATGTGCTGGGTTTATTTATTTGTTTTCTTTTCTGCAGCAGAGTAATGTCTGGTTTCCTCCGAGTTGTGCAGCTGCTGTGAATGGTAGTAAGAGCAGTGTCAGTCACAGCAGTGCTGTGATGGAGACAGGCATCTTGCACTTGCTGTATCCGAGGGCTGTGTCTGGAGCTGGAGAGGGGAAAAGTTTAACATTAAAATGAACTACATGCAATTACCAGTTCATGGGGAAGCTCATAAGGGATACAGCTGGTGGTGGCACTAGGTTGTTAAAACCATACTTCTGAAGAAACTAGAAGAAGAAATTAAAAAAACCACGTGTACTCTTCAGTTAGCAGAACTTGTCTGAGCATCCTAGAATATTTCTTATTAATAAGAATATAATTTCCAGCTTTTACATCACAGGGACTTTTTTTGTGTTCCCTTTAGAGAAAGCTAAATGGGCATTTATCACCAAGGTAGCAGCACCAGTGTAAAAGATGCAGGAACACACGGAGATATGAATATTTTATGGTTCTGAGACAGAGCTATCATCAGAGCGTGCCACCTCCTTGAACTGAGCTGTCTGTATGACACTGAGTTGTGATTTATGCCAGTTTGCTTGACTGCAGTGTGGAACCTGCCAAGGTCCATCACATGAGCAGCTGCAGCCAACTGTAGATGATATTAAGGCAGGTAGAGAATGATTTTGCAGTTCCATGCTGGCAGAAGCAGAGTGGTGTGGGTCCATCCCCTTCTCAGAGTCAGGGTGTGGAGTGGTGAGAAGCCTGCGAGAAACAGCTCTGAGTTTTGTCTTGAGACCAGGTGACGTTGCATTGTCACAGTTGCGGGTTGTCATAACAATAGGAAGTCATAACAAATACTGTAGTACAACTTCAGCTTGTCCTGACTTCACTGTTTTCCATCTCTACACTTCTTTAGACTTATCTGATAAAAGGTAAATGCTGTAAGTCTAGGTCTAGAAATGAAGATATTTTCTGAGCAGTTAGCACAAAAATTAAAAGGGTTAACACTGTATCCAGACTGGCATCATTAAACAGGAGAGCTCTCCAAACAGAGGAAGCTGCTGGTGGTGTGTATGCAATTTGATCATAAGCTTCTAGTAATATATGAGACACGCTGCTCATTCTTTCTCACTGTATTGTTAGAGCTCTGCAAGGTTAACCCACACACGATGGACTATTGAAACAAGCTGCTGAGAGAGCTTTGTTGTAATATCTATGTACCAAACGTTTCTCTGACTCATACCCCCCACATACCCCCTGCAGTGATTTTGTAAGTCAGGTCAAAATTTAGACTACTATTTGTTATCTGGTACATATTTCTAAGACATTGCCAAACAAAAAGCTAAATTTAAAAACTATGACTTTTGTTGTCGGGGGTTCCAGACTTGCCAAAGGAACATGTGTCAGCAATTTCAGGCTTAGTGGACATGTAATTGTGAAGTATACTTATTTCTATAGAAGTTCTTGGATGATAAAAACTGACACGTTTCTTTTAGCTGTCTGAGTTATGTTTACTGTCACCACTTTCTGATTATTAATGTTGCTTCAAGAATTTATATTGGAATAGAAAAAAAAGTGCACAGAAACCTTTCTTTTGTTTGTGTATGACAAAGTTACTGTGTCCAAAGAGGGAGAAAAAATGCTTTTAATGGTTTGATTGGGCTTGTGTGTTCATATGGACAGCCATTGCATCTTGCATATGTATTCTGTCTTTATTTGCTTCATCATGTGTTGCATTCACTTGTGAGTCAGTCTGCCTCCTGCCTAATGGTATTTTATTTCCCTAATTTGTTTGATTAGTTGAGGGGATGGGGAAATAGACTGTGGGTTTGGATACAGAAAATGAGACAGACTCTCTGATGCAGGGAGGTGTATTTGAACTTTAGATCCATCCTACACCATAGGGTCAGTGTAACTGAGCTGGGAGAAATAAGATGGTGTGATTTTTTCCCAGCTCACACCTAATCATACATCTATATTAATATATAGCCCAGTGTTCAGAACTGAAGCATCTTTAGGAATTGCTCTCAGGCTTGCTAACTTCTTAACCATCGGATACTCACCTTGGAGACACACCAAATGACCTTCAGTCGACAAGGAAGGCCCTTCCTCCAAAAGTAGTTATCTTTACTACACCTTAAGAATAAAATGCTACTGCCTAGGCCCTTATCTAAATTGGTGATCTTTAAACTGTTTTGGAGTTATTTTATTCCCATTCATGGATGGAGGGTAAGTATTTTCAGTTAAAATAATTCTGAAATTAATGTTTGGCAGTAGGATTATTTCAGAACTTAATTCTTGGACAGAGACTTCTGAGGAAATCTGACAAGACTTTGAATGTATTCTGCATGATTTCTTCAGTTTAGCACAGTCAGAGTATGGTGTCATGCTGCTGTAAACTCGGCTAGTTATATTGCAGTAGAGACTAAGGCTTGTGTGGTTTTAACTATTGAAAGATGCCATACCTGCCTTAAACAGGTAGGTTTGCTCATGGCTGTGTCATCAGCACTGGTGGCTGTCATTTCATTGTCTAACAGCTGTTCTGCTGTGTTGCTCTTGCCCACTGTCACTTCTGTGGCTGTATCCAGCCCTGAAGCATTGTGGATCTGGGCCAGCGATTCATTTCTGATCTGTGTCACTCATGTGCAAGATTTTATAGTCATCTGTTAGCCCTGAGCTGTAGATGCAAAAGTCCAGTCTGTAGTTCTTTGGTGATAAACAATAGGATTCTAGGTGATACCCTGTACCCTGCCATGGCTGATCTGAACCTATCCGTAGTGTCACTGCCTTCAATTTTGTCTCAGGGGAATGGAAAGATTAATCTGTTACTGCCTTACTACCTTTGTTTTTGAAAAAAGACAGTCTCCAACTTACTGGAGGAGCATCAGCTCAGTGCTCCCTCCATCCTGTCCTCTCTTGAGATGACTTGGTTGCTCTTCTCCCTTTTCAGTGCTGTGTCTGTGGGGTGAGATTCTGAGGTTTGTAGTCAGCTTACACTGATCAGCAGAGTCCAGCCATGGACCTTGCATAGCCTCATGTTGCTGTGTGGTGAGTCAGGTCAGCTCACTGATCCGGCTGAAAATTAACTAAAAATAGGGTGACATGGCATTTTTAAAATCAACTCTGGAAAGGCCCTACTACAAGTGCTGCTGTGACATATCTTGTATCTCATCATCAAGGAGAAAAACTTGGTCTTTTGTCTTCCTCACTGTCACTGTAGCCCAGAGTATGTGAGGTGGTGTTATGGCAGACACCAGAGCACCGGGAGAAGAGCATCTGTCAGGGAACCCATGTATGTTGATTTATCCACAGTTGTGGTAAAGAGGGGAGCCAGCAGAACAAGTCAAAAAACTATACTTGCTGTCATTTTCTTCTCTGCCGCCAGACATTTGACCCTGCCTTGGAAGTTGTGCCTGGGCCAACAGAGAAAAGTGCCATCACTGTTGTGACTCAGAGTCAGCTTCACTGAAATCATTAGTTAAGCCAGCACATAACCAATAGGAGACCAGGATCAAGATGTTTTGTTGGTATTTTTTCCTGTAACTGGGATAATGGCATTTAGCCTATGAACTTATTGTCTTGTTAATTTGTAGTAAACCAAGTTAAATTTATGTGTTGAACATCACTTGCTCTCCCTGGGTTTCCTAGGACGAATCCTGGACTTGAAGACTGGAACAGTAAAGAAAGAGGGTCAGCAGTCCTCAATGAGAATGTGCATGGGATCCAGGCGCTCTTTCATTTGCAGGATGAGGTATGTATTTACTTTGTATTCCTGTGGTGGTTCCATGCCCCTCTCAGATTAGACTTCAGATATTTTGCAGTAATTTGACCTTGCTTAAAAAATGAAGCTGTAATGACACACTCCCATTAAGCATTTCCAGAATGCTTGCTTTTGGAACTGGAGTCAAACTGAAACCTATCTTCCTTTATGATTAATGACAAAACAGCATCTCATTGGTGTGTTGCAGTTATCTTTATCAGTGTGGGGTGTAGGATTCTTTCCCCAGAGAAATCAATGACAACTTCACCCCTGGAATGTAAGCTATTGTCTCTTCTAGTCAAATTATTCAAACCAATAGTTTGGGAGCAAAGCTTTCACAAGTGTAATGAAAGTCCAACTCTGTGTATTTTTTCTGCAAACCAATAATATTAAAAGAATCTTGAAGACAAACAGGAATTCAGTTGCAAACTTGCCAGCTATGTAGGAATTAACCTAAGCCTGGTATGAATTAACTAGATGTCAGCTGGTTGATGCTAGATAAATGAGTAATTGTTAGAGGGTTTTTATTTTGCAATTTTCCAATTTCTCCTGCATTACTTGGGCTTCTTTAAAGAAACCTGCCTGCCCAGCGCTCTGACTGAGTCTTGCAGGCACTTCTGTTGTTGTAGTGCTAACAGGATGAAATACCTGTTGCTTTTGTAATAAATTTCTGTGTGGTTAGGGGGGAAAGTACGTAATTGCATCTACAGCCTGTGTCCAATGTATTTGTTGAAAACAGATAATGAAAAATTTATTATGGAATGAAACACAAAAAGCAAAATATTGGACCCATTAAAACAGATGCCTGTACTTTGGGTATGTGGTGGATTTTCTTCCGGTCATGTGAGGAAGCTGGGTGTATGGCTCTTTGGTGCCTTTGCAAGGGGTTTATATTCTTCATATTAGACTTCAAAGTTATAACTCCTTTTCCCCTTTAACTAGGGGGAAAGAAATACAACCTGGCAGAGAGACACTTAGAACATTTCCTTCTCTTCCTCCAAGCTGCACATAGTGCAGGTCATGTGGGGAGGACTGTTTTGTGCAGAGAAAACCAGGCATAATGTCCTGTTTACAGTTGTTCCCCAACAAAATGTTGTTTAAAACAACATTTCACATTGGAGTTATTTCCTAGCACCCTGATTCTGTAAACTCCAGGGCATGAGTGTAATTTTAATGTGTCAGTAGCCCCATTGTTTTTGTAATTCTAAATCTTACTTTAATTGTTCATTCCTCCTCCTTGGCAGTGATTGGTATTAAAATAAAATAAAATAAAAAAACCTTGTGGGAAGAATGGCCTCAAATAGCGTGAACTTTCCTTGTGATTGCTTCCTTCATTGTTATTGTTCTTTTTTCCATTGAAAATGAACTGGATTTACCCTTCAAACTATTTACGTAGCTTCAAACAGCTTGTTAAAATTATAGTTAGGCATAGTTAGAAATATCACAAAATATACGTGAGCAAGTGTAACACAAAATTACTTGGCAGTGTAAATAGTGTGTTCTTGCAAACATTAGATTAATATCTACTAACATTGTAGCTGGTGTATGGCAGTTGAAGTGCTCTGTCCAGGGAATCTACTGGAACACTGAGATTGTTTTGTGTGGATATTTGAGGACCTGGCTCACATTGTTCTCTCGTTTTCACCCTTGTTTTGTAGTATTTTAAAGTGTATCTATTCTGCAGCTGCTCTTGGAATATCTGTTTCACGTAGTCTTTAGGTTTGGGGGGACAAGAGGGAACCTTTTTGTAATCTCATCTATTTTTCTTCATAAAATAAAGAAAATACTTCTAGCACACTCAAAAAGCGCAGCCTGTGGAAGCAGCAAGTTCTAAGGCAACATGAATCTGCAACCTCCTGTCAGAAATAAATATCCATTATTGTCTACCTCTGTATATACTAATAAAGGTCTTAAAATACATTTTCATCTTGGGTATTTATGTTCAGTTTTAATACCTTTCAAATATTAATTTACTTTTAGGTGTGGAAATGCTCCTCTGGATCATTTACCTCTGAACAGAATAACTACCATGAGAAAAAGATACAGGTACTATTACTTAATTTACCACAACAATTAGTTGCCATAAGTATTCTTCTTTTCCACTGGGCTAATGCTCAATCAGGGAGTACTACCTGGACAAACATCTGCATTAGCACACAGTGTAAAATCACACTTCCAAGAACTATTATGGAAGACAAGCAAGGCTCGAATAGCTTTGTAATGGAGTGACATTGTACAAAACTCTAGGTTGACAGTTGATTGTTTCTAACTTACAAATATCAGTAAATCATTAGTAGTAATTTCAAAGCATAAAGCTATTCTGCATGTCAGTCAACATGATATTTTTGTGTTTCCTTTTCATTTAGGAATGGCCTTGGCCCAGTGAAGGAAGGCGAAGCACAGTATGCTGTTGTCCATTGCACTGGCTATATCAAGGCCTGGCCACCAGCAGGTGTGTATCTACCTCACTGAACTATCTGCAAGACAGTTGAAAACCTGGCTTGGGGTCCCTTTGCTGGTACAAAACCAGGCTGAGTTTCAGTGGGGTAACCCATTCAGTCTCATCTTGAGAAGCTTTTGACAGCAAGAAATCAGCTGGTTTAACTTGCTCTGGGAGTCCCCATTTTTCCATGTGGAACTCTTCTTAATTTCATTGGCATAGGGAGATGTAGAAGCTGTCAGTAATGTGGGATTACAGCAGCTGGGGCCAAAAGTCTTCACGGTGGTGGTGTTAGTGGAGAGTGTTCAGCATTTGTGATAAGTTCTGTTTTGAGGCTGTTTTTTTGGGAAACAAGTCTTGGCATATTGCTTTGAACTACAGAGAAAAACATTTACCTAGTGTAACTCAGTATTGCATATGGGAATATTTACCTTTGAAAAATTCAAAGGAGAGACAGTGGAGCTCATCCAGACATCGTCATAAGCTGGGTTAGTTGACCTTGGTGTTTGCAGTAGTTGAAGAGGCAGTTTGCAATATGACAGCGCCTGCTGGCATGAATCAAACCATGAGTTGTCCAGCCCTTTTGTGGTCATATACCACAAGCATAAATTATATTTTTCCAGGGACTATGAATGCCAAGAGGTGGTTTGCACCAAGTCTGTGCAGTGGTGCGCAGACACCAGCCTGGGAGTGGGAACTTGTTGATTTCCTGCTGAATTGCAGTTTTGGGAGAAGAGGAAAACCTCCCCTCTTGTTTCCAATAGGATTTAATATACTTCAGTGTGCTGTAGGAGTCAAAATGTTTCCATTTCATTTCTGTCTCAAAAGAGTGAAAGCGCAGTGTGTGTGCAATTTGCTCTATGAAAACCAAAGGGATTTTTTGTTTGTTTGTTTTCATCCACAAAGAGATTAATTTTTCTGTTGGCAATTCCAAACAATTGAATTCAGCCTTGATATACGGGATGTATCCTCAAGAAGTCGCAGGTCAAATGAGATTTCTTTCAGCCCCTTGCTTAGCTTAAATGAAAAGCTTGCTGCGTTGGGGGGTGTTTAAAGACATCTAACTCTTCAGGGTGTATGTTGCTAATGCAGAGCTGTAAACACATGAACTCAAAGGCAGCGTTAGGTTAAAACATCAGCAGCGTACACTTCCAGCCACCATTTCTGCAGGGGAACAGGCCCTGCAGTGCAGGAACACGGCATGAAAAGGACCTCCTGGATCTTTGAGTGTCTTATTGCCAGGTATCCCATTGTAAGTTCCAGTTTATGTTTATGAGGCATTTTCCCCATCTCCAGCTCTTCCAAAACTTCCCTGCTCTCCCATGCTTAACAACCTCTCTAATTTCCGGTCCTTATTAGTTTATGGGGAGTTTATGCCAGTATGTTTTTGGACTGTATTTCACTGAAGATCAAGCGGGAGTTTTCCTGCCTTCTTTCTCTCTCTGCACTGTCCTGGTGCATTTCTAGAAGGAGATCACATCCTGTCAGCCTTGACTTTGCATAGTTAAACCAGGCCACTTCTAATCTCCATTCTCACAATGCATTCCCTTCTTTATCCTTGTGTCTTTTCACTGCATTTGTTTGTGTTTTCACTTAACTTTTCAAAATGTGGTTGACTGGCACTATCCACTCTTATTCCAGATGAGGTTGTTGTGATGTATAATGAAAATGGTATTTCCTATCTCAGCTGGCAGTATGCAATATGGCATACTTCTCTTTTCTCTAGTGCATCCTACTGGGATCCTAAATCACTTGAGATATATACACCAACTCAAGATATTCCAGTTCATAGCAAAAATAGCTTTGAATTGTTTGATCTTTCAATTAGTAATATGAAGTTTCATCCCATTTCTGTTGCTGTAGTTTATGGCTGTTGTTAGTCCCCAAGTGCATGCTTATGCATTTAGTAATGTTGAATTCCATCCCATTTCTATTACTCCACTCCTCAAAATCACATGGTGCTCCCTTATGATATCCCAGTGCTCCTCCACAATGTTAATACCTCCAAAGTATAGCACAATTCTAAGGGATATTTTTGATTTTGACAGCCTTATATGGAATTTCAATGGTCTTTATGTTACCATCCAAATTGTTACTCCTGATAGTCGTGCCTGTTTTTAAGGCATATAGTACTGAATCAGGGCCTCTTTCACAAGTATTCATTTGCCCTCTCAGCCTTCCCCACTTTCTGTTGATGATTGTCATGTATTCATTGACTTTTAGAGTTGAACAGGAATGTCCATGGGCTGAATTGGTCCCCAGTACATTTGGGTAAATAAGTGGCAACATCACTGCATTTGTTCTGCTTTCCAATGGTAATTCAACCATAACCTGCAAAGCAAGTGAAATAACTGCAGCGGTAATTGAATTTGCTAAGGCTTTTCTACCCTGTAATAAAATTACTTTTGTTCAGATCAGCTAAATTAGCAAGCCTGTGGCCTTTGCATCCTCTCTGGATTCTGGGGAATACATGGATTTGTGCTAAATTGCAGCTGTTTAAAAATTCAGCTATGGAAAGGATCGTTTTAATTTATTCTTCAGTTGTCAAGTGGGTGTTCTAATATAAACTCTTTATCTTTTTCTTTCAGAGCATGCCATGTGGCATGTGCATTATACAACACATAAAATATACTTTCATAAATGAAAGAACAAATATTTAGCAAATGCACTTAATCTGTACTTAATCTAATTTGTTTAGCACCTGATGTTTTCTCTTTCTAGGTTGTATTGCATTGTCTGTGGCCAATGTGTTAATTTTTTTTAGTCCCACACTGAGTATAACTCAATCAGTTTTGATACAGAAATTCAAGACAAGAACCTGCTCTGTGGTCATTGTTAGTGTGATGGACTTATCAGGTTTGACAACGCTGCTGCTGTGAGTAGTCCATGCTAAATCTCTTCAGTAATTCAAATACTTTAAACAGGTGGAAACAAATGACAGCTGGCATCAGTATGGTGACATATTTTAAGGACTGGGTTGGGTTTTTTTTTCACAGATCTAAGGCAGAAAGAAAATTCTGTTACAGCTCAGATCTGTACTCAGTGTGAAATCACTTTGCACATCTAGCCTGACATTTTTTCGTTATCCTTAATGGAGCAGGAAGGCTCCCTTATTGGCAGACTGCCCTTTTTCACTGAGAAGTGAGAGAGAAAACACAGAAAGCATCATGCCTCATCCTCTGCACAGAACTGAGCTTGGAGCATGCAGGACACGCAGGCAGCACCTGCCTCTCCCATGTTTCCTAACAAAGCAGACCCAGCAGCGCTGCAGCCTAGGCTTTCTTTGGGTGCCTCTGGAAAAGGAGCCATTTGACTGTTCTTTAATAGGGTTTGTTTGCCTCTGAGTGAGTGGGACACAGAGAGAAGGCCAAGCTGCTTTACAGATTGTGCCCATTCAGCTTGGGGTTGTTAACGGTCCCTTCATTTTCCTCCATTGTGCCTGCAAGAGAAGGCTAAAACTAAGCTCAAGTACAAAACCCAGCATGTGACACCTACATGCTTATATCCTCATAAATTATCTGTTGGCCTCAGGTAATCTGGATAAACACTGTGTAGAAGTCAAAGGAAGAAGTCAGATATTCAGATGAACATTCCAACCAGTTGCGTTGTTCATTTCTTATATGGAGTGTATGCTAGATTAAATAATGACAGTGCAGTGTTGGATTATTTTAAATGACGTAAAAAGAGCTCTTGCTTGAAACTAGGTGAGCACCAATTCCAGCTTTTGCCCCCCTGTTCCTGGTAAAGCAGTTCATGATCCTGAGCCTAGAGAGCGCTTCAAGTCCATAATCACTCACAAAACTGAGAAATGCAGACCTTCTCCTAATCGTTTAGTTTTTAACTTAACCAAGAGTTTGCTTTTCTTATATATATATTTATTTATTTTTTTTTTTCCCTCCTCTGAGCATCTCATTCCAGGAAGGAAATGAATCTTACGTGGTCCATATGATATTTTCCTAATAGTTTTTTTCGTGCCATAACAATTGATGGAAAATATTTTGTGGAGAGTGAAGATAATAGTCTGTGGGATGTTGTTAGTTTTCTGTAAATCAAAGCCAGAACCTGCAGAAAAACAGCAAAGAAAAGGCTTCGATAGATACATATTTTGCAAATAAAAAGTGCTAGAATGTTAAATTCAAATAACGTTGAAATCTATTTTTCTCGCTAGCTTTTTATCTTAAAAAAGAAACATTTTAGTCTCCCAAGTCAGACTTACGGTAACGTCTTAACCACAGCATGCCAAAGCTGTTAGGTTATTTTAAAGTTTTGGCCAGAACGTGGACATTTGTGCAAAGTACTCCCTCTTCCAATACAAAACAAAATAGTTGCTTGAATATTCTTTGCAGTGCTGTCATTTTGAAGGCTTTTTTTTCCTTTAAAAAAAAAAAAAAGGAAAAAATCAGTTTTCGTTGGGATTTTTCACGAGTTTTTCCCTTGGTATGCTGTAAACATCCTCAGCCTTTTTTTATGAAAGCCTTTTTCCATTGTTGCATGTGGGAGATAAAGTCACACACTGCAGTTTCGTGCACAGCCTTGTAACTATCAGGTTCTGATGGCATTAGGCATTAACAGGGGTTTGCTAGTGACCACTGGATACTTAAATTATGTCCTTCTAAAGATTCATAAATTGTTTACTTTAGAGTGCAGTGAAGTAAAACCACAAATCCACTACACTGTTCTGTGTGTCACAGAAAATATGGGGCAGAAGGATAGAGAAAGAAGGCAGAAAATGAAGCTGTTCTGTTGTTAGAGCCAACTGGAAGCTCCTTGGAAAAACTAAGAAGTTCCTTATGTCCACACAAACGCATGCCGCTGCCCTGTGGGAAACGATTTGCTGGCATAAAGGACACTTGGAAATTAAATACAACCTCTTAACGGCACAGCATTCTATTTGTGATGCTCAGTTGCAGGCTTAACTTTGCACATTGTTGATATTAACTCAAACAAGCATAGCACTATATTTATTATTCAAGAGGAGCGTGTATTTGGTGTTGAGAAACAAGGCCTTTCTCAGGGTTACACATGAGGAATGCAAGTAACTAATATATATTTATTTTGTTGATGCCTCCTAAAGGTCAATTTCACAGCTGTCTTCCTGGAGGCTTTTGCGACTTTTTTTGGAGATACTGATGGTACCTGGTGATGTTAAGGACCAGTATTACATTATGTTAAGAGCTGAACAAGCCCGTATTAAGCGCAGTACACGTATCTTTAGTTACCTGTCCCTATCGCGGTGTGTTTAATAGGAAATATGCTAAAGCAAAAGTAGGTCTCTCTAGAATGCATCTCATATATAAGCTTATCCTCAGCTGAAAGTTTATCGATCAGCAAGAGGGTAAAGAAAACAATTTCGCTGTATGGAATGCTGTCAGTAACGGCACCTACACTGCAGGCAGCAGACAATCATTTTGGCATATTTTTACTCTAGGCACTTTTAGAGAAGGGTTAGCAATTCGCTGGGTCATGTATTGATTAATTCCAGGCAGGCTGATTTTTATTCATAGGGTGTCTTGTGGGATAACCCAGCTAATACATTTTCCAGTGTGTTATACAGACCAAATGTCTTTTGCAAAAGGGAAAAAAAAAAAAAAGGTGAAAATTAGAACAACAGCCTCCCTTGCCAACAGAGTGACATCAGAAATGATGTTTCTTAGCTAGGTTTATTTTTGGAGATTGTTTATGTTGCTTTGAGTTTATTTGGGCAGTAGCAAGCATGGACCAAGTTCCTAAAAAGGAAAGCGTTGTTGAAAACTGCAGAAAAAAGATTATGTGAAGTGGAAGCCACCCAGCTGAGTGTCTTTGCTGTCCTTTGCAATACACTGTGCTGCTAAGAAAATTATTGAAAAAGCTTCTGAAGTCAAGGGAAAATAGTTCAGATTTGTCCCTCTCAAATGGAAAACTCCATTTGAAAGGGATCTTTTGGTTAAGGTTATTTAACTATAATGCCTAGATTATTTCCTTAAACCAGCACTTAGCCTCCTGTATTTATTTAAGTGGCCTAATTCCCAGAAGCATCCATCAGGCGTCCACCAAGAAAAACCTCTGAAGGTGATAGGACCTGGAATCACTCACCGTCTTTGAAATCAGACCACCTGTACTGAGCTGTCTGAATGTAACCATGGTTGCTTCAGGCACCAGCTTTTAAAATGTTTGTTCTTTTGGCTGATGGTTGAACTTGCAGGTTTGCACTGGTGCAGAGTTCAGGACTGAGGAGTGAGAGGGACGCAGTCCCTGCTGCCGTCTTCCAGCCAAAGTGCTAGGCCAGCTCTTTGGTTGTTCTAGTGCTTTCTTACCTCCCGTGGTTGTTTTTGTCCACTGCTGCATTTCTTTTGCAGCAGAGTCAGCATCCTTATGCTCCTTCCTATACTGGTGCATCATTTAATTGGTCCTGCTCTCCGTTCACACCTCTAGTCACTCCTTTGTAAGAGATGAAACTGCTGGATTCCAGATATCATCACCTACACACTGCATACAATCCTCAGTTAACCATTTTCTACCTGTTTAAAATCAAAATTTCTTACATGAAGTTTGGGTTTAGTTTTGGCAGCTCACCCTTCACCCACGTGTATGTGAGCAGATAGCAGCCATGTGTCTGCCAAAATTTTGTCTAAAGTGGACACAATTTTGAGTAGATATATTTTCTGCTGCTTTTTCAGAGTACTTCCTTTTTCTCAAGAGGCACCCAAATTCAGTTCCTCTGCCTATTGGAGCTGTCGTTAGGTAATAACTAAGTCTTGTGTTGAAGAAATATAATTGTATGTTAATGCAGCAAGGAAGGAAAATAAAATACTTCTGTAATACCAATCTCTTAACTGTAGTTGCATGTCAGTGGTTTATGCTCCCTGTGGTATGCTGGTGTCTCTTAGAGAATGGGGCTCACTTGTCTTTGGGCTCTTGTTTGTAGTTTGACTGGTGCGTAGCAGAAAAGACACTGGAATAGGGGTGTGTGAAATATCAGAGCTCTGCTTTGTAATTAGCTGCTTGAAGGATAAACTGATAAACTGCAGCAGTTCAGAACAGTCCCTCAAGGAGAGTAAATGCAGGTTGTCTTCATTTCAGGGATATTCTAAATCAGGTGAAGGATCTTCAGTGAACATTTGGGTCCCTGGTAACCCACAAAGGGACCTCTACTCGAAGCTCAAAATAATGCTTAATTGAAAAGTAACATGTGTCGCTTCCTTCCAATGTTATTTTTAACTTTAATGTTTAATGATTGATTTATTAAAATGTAAGGTCACATACTGTCACCTTGATCTTCTACGAAAATATTTCAGAGGAGTATCCAAGCATTTAGTGATGGGTATCACACAGGTTTAGAAGCTAAAGAGTTATTTAGGGCCAAATTTGTGTCTCTGGATAGCAGGTTCATTGTGTAGAAGATAAAGGGGGTTTTGCCCACTTGTAATGTGCGACAGTGAAATTCATACTGCATCTCAATCTCCTAATTGTTAGAAGCAAACCTCTTTTGCAAAGCTCTTGAGATCCCCTGATAAAGTCCTAGTTGTCTGTTGGGGGCTTAAATGAGGTTAGACCCCCAAAATTATGAGTTCCTTTGCAAATAAAGTTTGAATAGATTATACAAAAATACGGGCCTTTTTCTTTCATACTTTGGATTTATTTTATGATATAGCTCAATGGGAACTTAAAAATACCTGTAGAGTGCTATTTAGAAACTGATTGTCAGATAAGATTCAATTATTTTGATGCAAAATAACTTCCTTCAGAGACTACTTCCATTCATTTAGCAGCACTTATAGTAATTTTTCAGAGGCATCATTTAAGAAGGCTGTATCCTGTCATCTTCTGCACCACCCAAAGATTGACTTAAATTGGGAATTACAAATTTGGAGAGTAAAGTGGATGTTTTTTTGTAATTGGTAGCTGCTTTGCAATTAAATTCAGTAATGCTTTAAAGTGCCTCTTAAATGATTCACTGCCCGTTGTGACTGAATTCCTTGAAAAGCCTTGTGAAAGATTTTACAGATCACTTAAAATAAGTCAACAGTGTCACTCTTGGAAGATGTTTTTTCAAGCCCTTTATAGGAAATTGCTGTCTCAAAGCTGGAATTGGGAAATAGCCTTAACTAAAGACCTAGCCAACCAGCAAGTAAACAGAGCTAAGCTGAATGTTCCTATTTGTGAAACATGGAGATGGAAATAGTACACGTGTGTTTTGAAATTATTCCTGTGTTTATAATAGTTACTCCTGTTACACAACTGAAGCAAGCACAGTTAGCAAAGCATCCGCATTTTTTCAGTCTTTTAACGTAATGACCCAGATTTAGACCATTATAGAAAAAAGTAAAATCAGCTGTTAAATATGAACACAAAGTTAATGAAAAATCGAGGCTGTGCCTTGGTTTTGAGGCTCATTACAATATATTATTCACAAAGAAAACTGAACATGGTATGCATTCACTGAACATCCTAAGTGACCACATGGTTCCCATAACACGCTGCGGAGCAGTTCTCATGGAAATATTGTCCATTTCGGTGTATAATGGAATTTCTTTTATCTGCTGTGTCTTTAGCAGCCAAAATAGCTGTCGTGGGTACTGTATATGCATCTAACATATGTAGGGTTGAACATGACTGAGAAAGATCATCTAATCTGAACCCAGAGATAATGCATTAATAAGGCAATAAGGTTATTTTGTGTGATTTAGAGCATCTAGAGTAGTACAGAACCAGGCCAGCAACATCTCTACCCCTCCCAGTTTACTAATTATAACAGTATCTGTTATTGTTTACTTTAGGAATGACTATACCAGAAGAAGATGCTGATGTGGGACAAGGTAGTAAATATTGCCTCGTGGCAATAGGAAGGCTTCAGGTAATGCCAGTCTTACTGTACACAAACTACTTCTGAAAGCATAATCGGTGTTGTGGTTTAGTTGTAAAGGATTTGAACAAAGGAACCTTGAAGATCATTGAGGTCCAACCTGCCATGTGGCAGGCAGGACTTGTTTAGAACATGTCAGTAGAGCAAACTGAAAGTGTGATTTTGGTGCATATGCGTATTTAACCCAACAACAGTGGCGGAGGTGCTCCTGGAGCATGAGCATGTACCTGCTATTCTCTAGGATGCATAGGGCTGGGATATTTGAGAGTGGGAGAAATATGGGAGTGCAGGTGCTGTACATGGGAGGTTAAAGTGGCTCCCAAAGCCAGTGATATGCTGCCTGCTGTTTTTTCATTTGTTCTCTTTCTCTGGCTGATCAGCTACTTGAGAAATTGTGAATGCAGGAGTTAACCTGAAAATGGTAAAGATAAGGCTCTCAAGAGGCACTTCACAAGTAATAGCGTTGTTCTCGGTGTATATTGTCGTGTGCATTCAGATGCGATGTCAGCCGAGAGAACAGTAAGAATAAAATTTTACTTCCTTTTTGTCCAGACAGTTGCAATTGACATTTTACATTTTCTTCCTTTGTCCGCTGCTGACAAGGGTTCTGAGTAGGAGCTACAGCAGTTGCAGCTAATTTTAAATCTTCCCAGTCTGGGAATTCTGCCATGGGTGAACAATGTTGAGCCTCCAGCATGATCTCCTATTGGCCTGCACTCATTGCCATCTGCTAGGATGGCATCACTCCTCCTGACAAGGTAGAATGACCCTTTCACTAGAGCACAGCTACCAAAGCTGTCTTATTTGAGGTGAGTTAGCACTTCTGTGGAGCGTGTCTCCATTGCAATGGCAGAGCTACAAAAGGATTACATGATGGTTTTTAGGTTAGTTATGATTTTATAATCAGGGGTAATGTATTCCACTACTGGAGAGAAGGAAGTTACGGGGGTTAATATGTTACAGCTGCCAAAGAAAGATGATTTCCGAGAAAATCACATTAGTAATATGTAGAGTGTCAAAATGTCTGTTATGTTAGAAGAGCCAGCAGGGCGTGTGAGGGAGAGCAAGAAGAGGCTTCGTGGATGGGTTTAATCACAAAGGAGTCAAAGTGCACAAATAAAAATCTTTGTTCTGTAACAGAAAATTGAAATCTTGCATGCATTTAACTGGCTGATCTGATTCAAGACAGCAAAAAAAAGAGATTTTGCTCTTTTTGCAGTACACTGAGATAGCTCTGGAAGCTGTAAGAAAAACAATGGTCTCATTTGTAGCCACAGGGGAGTGAATGGACGTAAAGTGGCCTGATTGCACAGGTTTCAGCCAGAGAGCTGGAACTGCATCATTCTCTCTGATGAGATTGGAGGAACATTTGTAGGAGGACTGTGTTTTTTTCATTACAAGCAGCCACTTGCTAGCCTAATATCACCTATTTCAACCTCTGGAGAACTTTGTCAGGTTCTGTTGGTGTTTCAGGTGAGGCTCATCTCACCTGAAAGTTGAGTGTTTAGTCTGAGCTAGTCCTATTGGATATGTCTACAGATAATGAGTTGGCCTGTTCTAGAGATTGACCTTCCTGTCCCAAAATGAGTGGACTCAGTGGTCCTCTGCAAGTCTCTCATCCTTGGTTGACAAAGGTAGGAACCAAGATGCCTAAGTTTAATGTGGTGCCACAAAGTGAGATGAATCCAGCTGTACTTACTCCTTACTGTATCCCTCCATCTTGGGAACTTCTGGAGTATTTCTTTTCCTGCTGTGCTATTAAGCCTATGTAGGTGCCATGGGGTGAGATATTTGTCCTGAAAACTAAAGGCTGTTCTGTGTTGTTTATATGCACTGTTGTTTCATTTGTTACTTCCTTCAGTAGTTACCACTCTGCCAACAGATTTTGTTCTTCAGCTATGTAATCAAATTTGATGTAAGGTGATTGTTCTGTGGACTAAATGCTGTGGACTTCATTGTTGATAGGTAACCAGCTCTCCAGTGTGCATGGACATGAATGGCATGTCGGTCCCAACTGAGTTCTTGTCTAGGCACAACTCTGATGGAGTCATCACCTTTGTTGACCCAAGGTGCATCAGCGTCATTGGCTACCAGCCCCAGGTCAGTGAATCCCTGTAAATGTGGAGACTGGTTAGAGGTAATGAAGAAAATTCTGTTTGCACATTAAAAACAAAAGCAGCAAAACGTGAAATATTTGTAGCTGATAATTTTTATCTCGTGCTCTAAATGCTGTCCATCTTTCTTTGCTGTCCACGCCTCTGTACAGTTTACAGTTTTGCCCTTTGTTATGTCAGGTTATCTTTTTACCCATTAGATCGAGTTCCAATTCTAATAGCAAAGTGCCTTAAACCTTGCACAGCTTTCCAGTAAAGACATTTCTGTGAGAGAAAGTTAACGGTGCTTGGTTTTAGTTTTAGTCCTGTAGATCTTTACCTCTGCCAATCTACTGAACAGTAAGCAAACATCATTTATGGTATCTGTCTTCCTTTAGGCTTACATCTGCTCCTCTGAATAGGAGGCTAGTCACAGAATTGAGTAGAATACTAAATGAACGGCTGACTACCACAACTCTTCTTCAGATAACTCTCAACAGTTGCAAATTAGAGGCAAAAATAATTTCTGGCTCATTTGTTTTTCCCATTTGTTTTATTTTAGGTAGCTTTATAATAACTGTTTTTCCAAGAATTTGTGCTGTAAAATGAGCTGTAGTGAGAATGTCAGTCTTTTCAAGACATGATTTCATACGTATTAAAAAATATACTTAGAATTTGTTTGTAAATACATTTATCTATGCAATGATACAAATATAATGTGGGACAATGTTTACAAGCCTTGTTTGCATGATTCACCCCCTGTTAACTGAGTAGTCCCATTAAGGGCGGTCGATCTTGTGTCTGCAAGGATTACTTGCAGATCTGCACCTGGATTTCTGTTATGGTCTGGGTTTTTTACACAGCTTTATGTTTTATTCTAGGATCTTCTGGGGAAAGATATTTTAGAATTCTGCCATCCTGAAGATCAAAGCCATTTGAGAGAGAGTTTCCAACAGGTACTTTATCCTGCTCCTTTTCTTCTACCATTTGTTTATTATTTTTGTTATTCCTTTGTTCAGAGAAGTAGCTTTTCTTTTTCATTTCAAGGTATTTTTCTGTTATGTGGAAGGAGTAGCAAGATACAAAACAGTTTGTTGATCAGTTACTGATCACTTAAGCTGCATAAATGGTAAACTGCAGCATGTTTCCTGCGTTTTCAGAAATATATATATATATATAGCTATACATTTATTTTCTTTTTACAAAAACTTACATGGTTGTTCAGTGCACAGTTAGAGCTGTTTTGGAGATGCCTTTGTAGGTCCCACTATGCTAAGTGGTAGATGAAATTATTTCCCTTCCAAGATGGGCTGTTGATTTGAGAGGAGTTACACTCATCTGTAATGCTGGACTGTTTACGACCTGAGTTCTCTGCTAGCATAAATGATATGCTTCATACTTGAATGGAGTTACACCACTTTACATCAGTAGAGAATTTGGCCCTTCTCCCTAATAGGAATTGAAATGCAAACAGAAGTAACAAAAGAAATACAACATATGGAAAGACTTACTGATCTGGATTCATTTTTACAGTGGGCCATGTTTACATCAGCTATATCAAAGGCATTTATTCTGTTGTAGAGCTTATTGTTTCAAATTGATCTGGGACATACAGTAGGAGTGCTTTCCCCAAGACTTCTGCTTGTTGCTGGTCTTTTCAGCGCCTTCCCTGCTGCCCTAGAAAGCACGGTGTAGTATGTTTAACCAATTACTGAGGTTCAGATGATCTAAGTGCTTCCAGATTTTCTGACAGCAGCCTGTAGCTCAACCAAGTTTTGTTGATCCATCTTGCATTGGATGCCAAGATGTATTTTCAGCTGTGAAACATGGATATGAAATGACTTCTAAAATAATTTGTATAGCCAATTATTTATTCAGGCATGGCATGTAAAAACGGAGCTGGAAAAGTCTCTCTGGGGAAAACAACTAAGTGCTGTTCCGTGTTCATAGAATAGATTGTGAAACTGAGGTTATGGTGTCTACAGAAGCGTTTGAGATAGTGTAAGATATCAGTACTCCTGAACTGTTTCTGACTACCCCCTCCTTCAAATGGAGACTACCAACCCCACTGCTGAGCTAGCAGAAAAGACTGTGTGAGCACTCTGCGTCCACTTCATGTCCCTTGAGCGGACTGAGTTCGAACATCAGCTAAAGACCTTTTAAATTCAAGATGTTGATTCACATCAGCATTGAGACTTAGATGCTTGAAGTAGGTCACCACACCCAGTCATCCTCTCTGCCCCCACCTTGGCTGGGGGTGTGATGCTGCAGCTAAATCTACCTGATGGGTAGCTCTCACCAGGAGTTAGATCCTGCTCCCACTTTTCCTGACCTCATCCTCACCCTTCCTACTGTCCTGGTGCTAGCACAGATGGACTTGCCAGGTAGGCTAGCTAAGGCACTAACTGCTTTTGCATAGAACTAGCTTTCAGCTGGTTCAGCTCCCTGAACCTTGTGCCTGATCTCATCAGTGGCACAAGAAGAGCAGCAAGAACACATATGCTCTTTTTCACTAATGCTCAAATGATTGATTCCGCTAATTTATCCAAGACACAATAACAGAGAGTGGCTGGATAATAACATGTCAAGCATACATCTCTGAAGCGATTCCTGGGGCTCAGAAGGGCTGACTAACGTTCAGGCTGATGACTTGGTCCTCACTGTTCACTGAGAGGGAGATCAGGCTGTGGGAGGCTGCTGGTGTATCCCTCAGCTCAGCTGCTGCAGACTTCACTGTCACTACTCACTGTGAGGCATGTGTATAAAGGGTTTGCTGGATCAGGACCTACGTTATTTTCTTGAGATCGTATGAAAGGACAGCAGGAAAAAGTGCAAATTATAAGTGCAAGTTCCTGTTCAGTCGACCTGTGTCCAATCTATGAAAATATTGTGCTGTTTCTTTTGTAGACAATGCCTTTCTTGGTATATTTTTATTCAGTACAGTAGCAGCATGATTAGGGCTGTTATTTCAATCCTGCAGTAAAAGACTGAAGTAAACAGTTAAGCTATGCAGCAGGTGTTTTTTATTTCCAAAGAATGTAAAGGTTAAATGTTAGCTTTTGAATTTTTTGTCATATCTTGTTTGTGTGCACTGTTTTAAGACAGTTCAGAATTTTCCCACCAGTGCTCTCTATGCTTTATATATTATTACAGAATTTCTGTTTGCTTAGGTCAGACTTCAGGACAATAGATCACTGTTGTTTGTTTTATTATTGTTAGTTTGGCCCTAGAAATCTTTTCATTAAAAAGGTAACTGTGATTTCCAGTAAAGACTCTTTTTTTTCTAAAACCCTCTGAAAATGGGACATTCCTAACTTGCTGACAGTATCAGACCCAGGTTGGTGTGTAACAGAGGAGGGAGGAAGGGGTTTGCAGTTTTTGGTCAATTGCCAGTATCCATCTCAAAGCTTTTACTTCCTTGGGAAGATAAATTCATTCATCGGGGTGGGAAAATCAGGGCAGAATAAGATAGTCTCAAAGCCAAGATCAACAAATAGAGCTTGGTATCAAAGGATCCAGAATACAGCTATTTCATATCCAGTAGGATGCTATTCAGATTGGGCACTTTTACACAAGCTCTGTGCTTTTTGCCCTGGGTGTGGTAGTAGAAAATTGCTGATAAAAGAATGTCAGTGGCTGAGCTCAAACTACAAAAGCATTTTTAAAAAACCCCAAAAGCCATTTACCTCAGTATTATTTTGAACTTTCCTGGGCATTGCTAAAGCTTTTCGTGTCTTCTGTTTGCATTCTTTCCATTTAATCCTATATCCAGTTGATGAATATAAAATGCAGACCTTTGAAAAACACAGGACTGAAGCATTTTTCCTAATCCAATTGCTTGTTAATAAGGACAGAGAGTAAACACTGAGTTTTCTACTTTTAGAGAACGCAGGCTGCAGGTAGCTAATAAAAAACAAATTCCAGTGGATAAGAGTTAAGAATCCACAACAAGATCTGGCATTTATTTGCAGTAGACCTTCCCTTTCTTTCCCTGAGGCACCCCTGAGATAGCTTGGTGGAAAAGCAATAAAAAATAAGCACAAATAGCCCAAGTAAGTGCCAGCTGAATTATTTGAATCCATATAAGTTTTCTTCTGGCTTAACCCAAGACTGTTAGGTAACACAGCAAACAGTTCCAGTGCCAGTGTGCAAGTGTTGTTTTGAGCATACTTCTTTAGCTGGCAGCTTCTTACTTCTCCCCTGATGCCCAACTATTGACTGCAACAAAACTTCAGCTACCAAAGACAGAATTTGAACAGAGTATTGCCAGACATCTGAATTCTTAGTCATAAGCAAATAGATTGTCCAGGCAAAGAATTTGCTCTCCGTTTCCATGCATGCTACTAAAATGGACCGTGGTTTATTGGTGCTTTCTCCATTCAAAGGCTGTCTCACTCGATTTGAAAGACAGAAGTGACAGTTTCTTGTTACCATTTTGCCATTGTAGATAGTCTTATAATGTGTTTGTGGAAAAAAAACCAAAACAACCATATATGGTCTCTAAAAAACCATCTTCCTCACATATTATCCTCAATTTTGATGCTGATGTGTCATTTGGTATATCATATATATGAATTGTATAGCTAAGTATCCAAGCAGTCAGCCTCATAAGATTGTTTTTTTTCTGGGCTTTTGTTTCAGCTGCAATGTTTGTTTTATGGTTTGCATATAAACGTTTAAAAGATCTTCACTGTGGTTTCTGTCAATCACTTGATAAGCATACTGCATGAAAAAGCTTCTTAAAGGGATAACAGCACAACCTGTTGATTGTCCTGAATCTGTATTTCTATATGCAGGCTGGAAAGTGGCATCTTATACAACAGAGTGTGAGGGTTTTGTTCTGAAGGAAATAGCGGGAAGCATGAGTCAGGTTTTGTTTGTTTTCTTCAGATTAAGAATCTCCCTGCCATGTCCATAGCTTTCTGTAATTTGAGTTTAAAACATATTAGTTACTGCTGTTTACTATTCATTTGCACAGCAGGTAGCAATCTCCTTTTATTAACCTTTCCAAATGGTTTTGCAGGTTGTGAAACTGAAAGGTCAAGTCCTGTCTGTGATGTATCGTTTTCGTACCAAAAACCGGGAATGGATGCTGATCAGAACCAGCAGCTTCACATTTCAGAATCCTTATTCCGATGAGATTGAATACATCATCTGCACCAACACTAATGTGAAGTATGTGCCTTCCCAGATGCTCGTGTATGTGGTTCTGAGATAATTTAAGCACTGATTTTTGCTGTAAAGCACATTCTGATTTTTGGGCAGCCTGTTTCTAGCTATGTTTGTTTCTCTACAGCAGTGCAATCTGTAACAGAGTTTTTCTGCATCCTGAGATCTCACAGTGTAGCTGTTTCTCTGTGTGTCATTATCCTGTGACACTTCCAGGGCCTGGCTGTATTGGGGGAGGAATGTCATTTATCTGTTATGTCATTAGACAAGCCCATTGATCTCAGTCCAGGCTGCCTTAAACTAGTACAGAGCTTCCAGCAGCAGACCAGCTGCCCTGGTATTGGAGGAAGGTTAGCCTGATTCCTAAGCCAAAGAGAAAATTGTGTGTCCATATTCATTGTGATCATACCATTCCGTAGTCCTGGGCATCTTCTCCTTGAGCAGTTTCTACTCTTCTGGCCTATGAAAGCTGGCAAAATTATTTCCTAGTAGGCTTGAGTGAGAAGGATTCCTGATACTCAGTTAAGGTCTGGTGGAATATCCCCAAGTATGGGGACAGATCCAACCCCTTATCTTAAGAGGGGAATGAAATCATCCTGTCTTTGAATTAATATTTTTCAAAAATCTGGCATTGGACCTCTTAGGAGGAGGTCACCTTTGGAGTCTAGTGGAGCCTTGTCACTGTGTAAGTGAGCAGGGAAGCTTTTGGAGCATCTTGAGTTCTGAGTCAGTAACTGCAGAAGCTAATCTGACCTTGATAAGGCATTGCTTTTATAGTGTGGGATTTTTTAATAAATATTTCTTCTTTCCAATACAAACTTCATCTATTTCTAAACCAAAATCTGCTTCTAGTCTGACCAAAGATTTTTTTGCCAACTTTTTTAGCTCAGAGGAAATTATTGGTTTTAAGATCTCAACCTGTTAGTCTGTATAATGGAAATGCTGAACAAGCAGTCTGCTTCTGGAGATGCATACTGAGAGCTCCACTTGCAAAACCAAACCCCTGGAGCTTTGGCATTTGAACTTAGAAAGCTAGTAAGTGTCTCTGGGTATTCCTTGACTTGCTCCTTCAGACGTGACACATACGTGGACTAGAAAGGCTATGCTTTCACTCAGTTGAAACCCAGCATCACAATGCTTTTGCTCAGTTTTTTTCTGCATACCCAAAAAGTCAGGCTTAAACAACTGAATAGTTAAGCTCCCTGAAAACAAGCAATTGTGTCTTCAAAACAGACAGCTAAATATCTCCATGTCTGCACTGTGCATCAAGATGGATATTTCCACATTTCTGGTGGCCCGTGTTTCTTTTCTAGATAATTTGTATATGCAAAAACAGGCCTGCAAAGTAAAAAGCAACTTCTGAAATCTGTCCCAGGCTGGCTTAATTGTGCTTTGTTCCCAAGAGACCACAGATGAAAAAATTGGGCTTTAGACTTACGTTGTGTTGACTGTGGGAATGTTTTTTTTCCGAGCCTCCACTATACTGCTCAGCTTGGCATCGCAGCACTTACTGTGATGAATAGGACTGTGCCAGCTTCTGGCTCTTGGTATATCTCTCTTGCTAGGTTTGAATAACAACCCAGAAATGTTGGCCTAATATGGAAGTTGCCTGCTGCTACTTTGACAGAGGATGTTCTCTCTTTCCTGTCATGTAGAAAATGTTCTAGTCTTATGGCAAAATGCAACCCATTATATGTCTGCTTTTGAGTAGTTGAACAAATGCGTTATTCAGAATGTTTTCTGTTTTTCCCCCTGTTCTCTCTCACTTCTCATACAGCTTTCCAAAGAAGACTATTGTAATGTGCTGCTGCTCCTGCCTGTTTCTGGATATTTTATTTTTTTTTTTTCCACTTTTGGGGTCATGTTTTGACTTCTGATTTCCTAGATGCCTTGCGGAGTTGTACGTCATGGTAACTGTTGTTTTCCACCTCCTCAGTCAGCTCCTGCTGGGGCTAGATGTTGGACACTGACTCCAGTGTACGTGGTGGAAGTATTGGATGCTCTGGCTCCAGCAAAGTGCTTTACATGGAGACCAAGCAGAGTCCCTGCCACTGGGCAGTTGTAGGCAGTTCTGCATGGAGACAAATATTAATTTGCCAGCTCCATAAAATACAGGCTTGTGGCAGTTAAAAATTCATCATGAAATTGTAAAGACAATTCAGCCAGACAGTCTAGGTTTAAATCAGTTTTTAACTTAGGATAGTTTAAAGCCACAGTACGTACATCTGTGTCTCTGTATTTTAACAAAATAGCTCTTATTTTCTGTTGGTCAGTGAACACCGTTTTCCCAAAAGACTGTAGAGGGCAGCGACAGTTCCAGTTGTGAGGGATCAAGTGATTTTGTTGGTGGTGGTGGTTTGATTTGTTTGGTTTATTTTTCTTCTCTTTTTTTTTAAAGATACTCCTTTGTAGCTTCAAACAAGTCAACTTTCCAAACTTGCTTTTAGTGCGGAAGGATAGCGAAACATTAGGTATTAGGTTCAAATGTTCACTTAGTTCCTTTCGAAAAAAGAAAAGAAAACTTCTCTCAGTTTCACTTGGGTGTAGTCATCCAAGAGAAACTTCCTGGAGAAATGAAGCATTTAACGTTTAGCATTTGTGCTGGGTTCAGCTGAAAAGAAGAGTTCCCCCATTTGACAAAATCTTCCTGTGTAATTGGGACTGTTTGGTTTCCAAAAAGAAATGATTCTTGTAATCAACATTTATTTAACGTACACATAGAGCAGTATTTGAATAAAACAATCTGTCATGGTGATATATAAAACCGTATAAAAATCTTTGTATACACAGAAGAAGGATAATTTTCTGACCTTTATGGAAATTTGATGTTTCCTTTTTGTAAGCCCTGAAGTCCTGTGTTGCACTGTGTGCAGTTATGAATCCTACAGTTGTCCTGAGTCTCAAGATCTTTGTCTTGGAGTGAGCTGGCCCAGGTCACTGCTGGAGGCAGCCTGCTGATGAATCAGCCTGTGCTTGCGGGAGAGATGCTTTCTGTTTCAGATTCTTGTGGAACAAAATTCTAAAGAGATCAACTCATTCTGGTAAAATTCCAGTCTATGGTAGTGGTGCTAAAGACTTTCTCATGATCCTGATGCCAGCTGGGGGCTATCAGACTCCTCAAGGCCAGTGTAAGACAGACCCATTCACAGGGGTGACTTTGAAACTGTAGGGTAAAAAAGGGAGATTTTGAGGGTTTCTGAAAGAGGATTTTACAACGGCAGCCCCAGGGCTTTTATTACTCCATTTTTGTCCAAACCAGACACAGGAAGCACATGTGCCTGATTACAGAAATAGCTTGGTAGGGATACAGTAGTATTGTTTCTCTCCCACCACAGGGACTGTTAAATTTTAAAGTTCAAATGCTTTTTTGGTTACTCTGGTGCCTGGAAAACGAACAGGTGACTTTGGTGTTCATAGGGAGAGATTAATTCAGCTGAAATAGTCTCCAGTATCAAAGAAATTTTCACAGAATCTTCCCTTTTCCTCCAAATACATTTACTGATGTACATTTACCTTCACATTCGCTGAACCACTCCTTGTTCAAGCCCAGGGCTTTCCCAGTTTCATACTGAAGCTGTGGGTGAGCCAGGAATTCCTGCAGTACAGGCAGTCCTGCGTTGACCCAGACAATACCTTACTTGCTATGTTGGGTGTCCTGTAGAGACAGGAAATTTCTCTTTTATTGAAGTTGTGAAACTGGAACTGAAACAAAGGATAGTCTGGGATTTGGTTTCAAAGTTAGAAGGCAGTTTGAGTTTTTCCCAAACCAGTGTGCTCTGGTTCTGTATCGTCTTTATGAAAGCGATCTAGCGATGGAGTGACTGAAGGGACCTGCCTGTGTTGACTGTTCAGTCCAAAGGGCTGGTTAGATGGCGAGGGCTGAAGCAGTGACAACAGCAGCACTCGGCTCTCCCTGCTCTGCTGGTCCGTGAAAAGCTGCATGGTTTCTTTCAGGTTTCAAGCATCATTTGAATGATTTATACAGTAGCAGTAAACAACGGCAGAAACAGCTAACCTGGCTTTACATTTCAGTCTTAATTAAGCGCGGCATATCTTGCACAGACTTCAGTGAAGATACACTTAAGTATTTGGTTTTTACAGGAAATGGATTTGGGGGGCTGTTGCCAAAGTTCACTGCTGTTAACACAGTGTGGTATTTATATTGTACTGCAGCTTAATGAGTATTAGAGATGAAAGATAGAGAAGGGCGAAGGAGCACTAAGTTAGATGTGCCTACAAAACAAATAAGTACTAAGTATGCTGTTTTGTTTGGCTCATTTGTGTGTATATGGCTGAATCAAGAAAACATACTTTATACGGAACAGAAGAGACCTAATGTGCTGTTTATTGACACACGCACCAAGTCTTTGGTAATAAAAACAAATGAAACAGTGTAATTAGCTTTCACGTTAACAACAGGATTTAATGGGTGTTTATTGTCCACAGGGTGGTGTTTAGAAATCTTCCCCATAGATTTACCATAATTAAATTACCTCCTATAGTTCTGTTGGAAAAGCATGCATTTTATGCTTGTGAACAGAGAACTTCTTTACATTCCAGAGGTAATTTTTAGGAATTTTCTCTTGGCTAAAATAATGCAGAAAATCCGTGACTCTCTAATGACCTGGAGGACTGACTTTTTTTGCTTGTTACTCATAGCATAAAGTGATTCTGTGTATTATGTGTTCTTACACCGTAAGGCTAGCAGAAGGCTTCTGGCCTTCTGTTTGTGGCAGGTCACAGATTTTTGTCCACTTTGCCAAGGAGCCTAGTAACTGGTGCCTGAGCAATGTGACTTACGGAAAAGCATCAAGGGACAGAAAAATCTCTTAACTTACTTTAGTAGTTTGTTTGAGTGGTCCCTCACATTCGCATCAGTTTCTCTAATTTGTCATTTGGCTTTGTCTGCAAGTCTGTCTCTCAGTGCCTTGACATTTGAATCTATCTGGTTCAAAATTTAAAAGATTTGTTTAAAAATCTAAACTTCAATCCTGTGGCCAAAAATATATCCTAATTTTCCAGAGTTTCAAATCCGTGATCCTGCTATGTTGCAGAATCTCATCTATTACTGCCTGTCACATTACAGTGTCTCCCTGGAGGAAGATGCATGTGGTGTCTAATTCCTGTCCGTTAGCCAGCAAGCTCCCAGCTTTGCCCTAGAAACTGGTTCAGTGCCCTTCATGGTACTGGCCCTTGCCAGAGCAGGGGACTCTGCTTTCTCTGGCAGTGATGCTGCTTCAGACAAGGGCCACGGTGGAGCCTTTCCTTTTTACAGGGAGATCTCAAGTTGTTGTGCTTGCCTATCAGCTGGCCTGTTAGCTGCAAGCTGCTTTCCAGGAAGTTGTGAAGGGAAGGTGACGCTGTGGCCATGCTGTTCAGGGCTGTTGCTTGACCAGGCTACAGACTGGGCACAGCTCAAACCCAGTGCTGGGCAGCCAGGATCACAATGCTCTCGTGCACTGCCATCCCAGCTTGGCATTGGGATGAAGCCACAAACCTGTGCTCAGACAAGTGAGGCTCCTCATGACCCAGCGTGGGGATGGTTTAAGTCCAAACAAGAAAGCATAAGTTCATATTTAAATGGTAATGTTCTGGTCTAAATGCATCAGCGCTCTTGCCTTTCATTTCAAAAGGATTGGGTTTGATTTCTGTACTGCACTGTGGCTTTTTGTGTAGAAGTGTTTTTGTTACAGTAACTTCAAAATTTTCAATAATAACAATTAATACAGCTGTCTGATTTTTACTTCAAAATCAGGTGCTTTGAATTTGTGTCCTTTCAGAATTAAAAAAAGTAAAGAAATGGATTCAGAAGATCACTGTGCTAGGTATATTGCAACTATAGAAAAGATCTGTACATTTTTATAAGTAGGCAGTATTTGTGTATGTAGAATGTGAATGTGCCTGCCTTACCACCACTTACGTGCTGTCCCTACAGGTCACTTGTCCGTTATTCTCATAACTTCCAATGATTTTGTCTGTTGATACTGGCTAATTGTTGTAGTTCAGTAACAGCGTCTAACACTAAACACAAATCAAGTGCATTTCAAGGATCTACAGAGTTTTAAACACTAAAATTCTTCATTCTAGCCTATGACTGCTAACATTTATTAGCTCTGGCAGTTTCTTCTGAAGTATTTTTCTATTGCTGCTGCACTTCTAATTTTTCCTAAATTCATGTAATTGGATTAAGGCTATTACTACCAGTGATTTTTATCTCATTTAAACAACAGATATTTTGTGTTCAGTTCTGATTAGCATGAAAAGGAGACTTGTGTTTTCTGTAGTGTTTATCAACACAAATTGATTTTATGTAAGTCTTGATTTTATATAGTAGCACAAGCAATTAATTTCTAGACATTCAGTGTCCTAGAAGCTTTCAAAATAGAATTTGAATTTGGATCCTGAGGTGAGTAGAACCAAAGCATGTTAAAAAGTTTTATTACAAAAAAGGATTTTTATGCGGTTCTTTCTAGCCAAACAGGTGGTTCTATTTGGTCTGACATACTTCAGACAGAGCTTTGATCACTTTTTCTTACAGACCAGCATAATTCTGCATTAGTATTACTGGAGGTTTCCCATTTACGTTAGTAGGATCAGTGAAGGAGTCTAGCATATTCATCGGTGACATGAGGAAGATGTTCTTGGTGTCTTAAGTGGTGAATTCTTAAATCCTTCATAAGGAGATTGTATTCCATTCTCTGTTACCCACCTACATTTCTGTGCTATTACAACAAAACTCATCCTGTGCCCTGTTACATTCCTGTGGTGCAAGCTTTCTCAGGGAGAAAGCTTTGAAAACACATGAATCTCACAGGAAAGGATTTACTAAATCATCTGAGAGATGTTTCAGAGTATAAAATAAGAGACTGTGGCTGTTCCTTTTTGTATCTTAATTGGGTTTTTTAACAAAGTCATTTTGTCTCCTTTGCAGACAACTCCAGCAGCAGCAAGCAGAACTGGAAGTACATCAAAGAGATGGCCTGTCATCCTATGACTTGTCTCAGGTGAAATTTCTCAAGTTTTTATTTCTGTGCCTCTGATCTTTTAAAATGTAAAGAAATAGCAGATTTTGGCAAAATTAAAAGTACATTGGGGCTGTCTCTTAATTGCTTCTTGTCAGATATGATGGAGGGAATTACCTTCTTCTGTGTATCTCAACAGGTGCCTGTTCCAAGTATACCAGCTAATGTTCATGAGGGTGGAAAGTCTGTGGAAAAGCCTGATGCTATCTTCTCCCAGGAGAGAGATCCTAGATTTGCTGAGATGTTTGCTGGAATAACTGCTTGTAAGTGAAAGTCTCTGATGTCCAGTGTTTAAAACTATGTTAAGCTTGGTTACATGCTGTAAAGCACTGCTTTGAGCAAATAAAGAGAAACTACAATGTGGCAGAGAAGTTTCCAAGCAATGTCAGTCTTCAGGACATTTCCTATAATTCGCCTTGAGTTGCTATTTTCCCTGAAGATGATGAGGACTAAATTCAAGGAGGGAAGGACAGCTTTCATGTCACTAGAGCTACCTATTTTTTATTCTCTTTTCATTTCACAGGGGTACGTTAAGCAGTGTTTATAGATACTAAACATACTGAGCAGAACTTGCTGTTTCTAAGTATGTATTTTCTTTCTTAAACCGCAGACTCGAGTTCATATCTCTAAATAGACAAGGGTTAAGAAAGTTGCCATGTAGCCTCAAGACAGGCCTGCAGTTCTTTATCAAATCTTCAGCTTTTGCACTGATGCTTTGAGAGGCATATGCTGCCTTGGAGTGTAATAATATACTTATTTCCTGGTCAGTTGAGGCATCTCCCAGTCACATTACCTGCTGGTGAGTCCTTGCTCTTTTTCCTACAGCTTTTAAACTTGTTGACAAGTTCTTGTAAGAGTGATAGGAATCTCAGAAATAGTATGTTCTATATTTTGTGAAGATCAGTGAGGACAGAGTCCTTACTGAGTTCCCTCGCTGAAAGACTTCCGAGTCCTGTTTTAAGAGGTAGGAGCCAACTTGTCAGTCAGGCAGAGGTAGCTGACCCAAACTAGCCCCAGCCTTTGCTGCCTGTTGCCCTCACAGACAGAAGTCATTGAGAAGGCTGGCAGCTGAAGGGGTCATCTGAAATATATCTGAAGGAAACCAGGCTCATTAATTCCACTGCGCATGGAAGAACTCATTAATTGTTTATTGTTCTTAACTGTACTCACTGAAAAAGAAAAGTTTTTACATTTGTTTTAAATAAATCAACATGCAAGTGTCACACAGTATGTGAAGGAAACAACCCACAGGGTTTGACTCCAGGGGCACTGAGAGATGACCTCACTGTGTTGTTTTCTTATGTCTGGCTTGGCCTTTTCAAATGGAGAAGGCATTCTAACGGCAGGACAGACTTGATATTCTGTCCTCCTGTTGCTAGGACTTCTCTGTTATTTCTCTTCATCCTTGTCTGTCTACTCTAACAGTGAAGTCAACAGCTGAGGCCATAAAATGGGTCCATTAGAAGGTAGCAAGACTCCAGCCCTAAACATCAGAATATGTTTTCCCAAGCAAGAACATCATGGTTTCAGGCTGCCTTATTGGCTCTTTTTCAGGCAGCTCTGAAGTGTTTGTGGGGAGGGGTTAGGGTTAAGGGCCTAGCAAGCTGTGAGGTAGCTGGGAGGTTATGTTCTTGGAAATGCCATTACTCTTTTCATTCTTATCAATTTACAGGCTATGCTTTTTTTGGGCCATTCACCCTGTCTGAATTTCTCATGGGAGCTGTGATCAAGGTCTTCTCTGAATGATAAAAAGAGATGGTTCACAGTTAGAGATGAGATACGCTGTCCAAAACCAATATTGACAAACCTGCATGCTGACTGCAAGACATTTGCATTATGTTGATACCCGATCTCATTCTCTGTGACATTCTGTAAAAATACAGGTTTGACACAGGGACATTTTTGTCATAATTGCATGCAGTGGCCACACACAATTAAAAAACAAAAGTGGGAAGAGGAAGCCTGGCTTCACCAGTTTATGCAAGTGCCTTGAAGCACAGGATGATGTGGTTCTTACAGAGATCTTCATTCTACAGGCAGAAACACTGGTCCTGCTGGGAGAAAGGCATATCATTGACCAGTACAGTGATGAGGTTTAGAGGAAAGCAGGTCTAAGGATGCAGGTTAAACACCAAGAGAGGCTTTCAGTGTTGTAACAAAGCTGAGAGCAGAGACGTAGTGCATGAAGTACTCAGTGGGACTACAGCTGAGAGATGTGGGTCAGATTCAGAGGCTAAAGAACATTCAGGGTAACTCAGGAAAGAGATTTTAAAGCCGATTTAGCTGTTTGTGATGAGTTTAGCCATCCCCCTTTTTCTTGGCCTCATCCTGTGGCACAGACGCTGGTAGCTGCCATGGCAACTCTGCTCCACTTGAGGAATTCCAGTTCATTTAGGGTACTCTCAACTTTGCTGATGAGTTGTTCTCAAATATCTAAAATACCCACAGGATTTTGGCTCAGTCTCTTCCAACCCTGAGAGTTTGGTATTCTTGTGAAGAGTGGCCTTAGAAAATGAGACATCTCATGCAAGAATGACATAACTGCAAAAAAAGGCAAAATCATCTGTCCTTCTCAGAGATATCCCAACCCATTCTCAATTCTTCTTACTATACAACCTTCTCTAGACCTTGTCTCCATTCCTTCTTGTTTTTTTAGTATGAGAGCATAGGTTTGCAGCCCAGACTCAGTGTCTTTGTTGGACAATATATAGCCAGTGAAAAATTCCTACTAATTTCTACATTACAGAGGAAATGCAATGACAGCTCGCATCAGTGGCATATGGGCTGCTTCTCCAAGGCTCCCCTGAAGTAATTTGAGGTGACTTTTTTTTTTCTTTGCAAAGGTGACGTTAGATTCTTGTTAGGAACACAGTGTAAGAAGAACTTAGGTAACAGAGAAGAGCTGGTGTGTGTTTGAGGCCTTTGGTGAGCCACTCACAAGGTCTCTAAAAGCTCAGGAAAATGA
Organism: Eurystomus gularis; assembly: GCA_013400335.1. NCBI lineage: Eukaryota > Metazoa > Chordata > Aves > Coraciiformes > Coraciidae > Eurystomus > Eurystomus gularis. The sequence continues at coordinate 294,401 of VZZY01000298.1, forward strand.
AAAAATATTTCTATTTCTTGTGGGTTGAATGGGCCTTTTGTCCAGGAGAACATATTGTGAAATGAGTGAGAATCTGAAAAGAGCAAAGGGGAAAATGAGGAGGCAGACTTTATTTCTCAGCCTGTCAGAGGTGCATAGCAACACATGATTACAAAGCCATCAGCAAGCTGCATGGTGTTTTGTGCTTGGAAGGAGTTAGGGAAGATGAGGAAAGTAGATAAATGGTGGTGGAGTAGACCTTTAAATTATTTCTAGAGATGTAGTAGTAGTGAAGCTTCCCTGGGCTTTGGAATAATCCAGTGCCAGAAAATTAAATTAAGGGATCAAATGGCACTGTTCACCCAATCTCTTTTCATTCAATTAGAGATTGATCTCCAGTTGTCACATTAAGAGTAGACTATAAAAGTTAATGGCATCTCCACGTGTGTGTTGTTAACTGTGCTAATCTGTCTTATACCCCACTGAGATGTTTGCATCCTGTTTCATGGTTCCCTCAAGCCACATATAGGACAGCAAAATCCATAAGAGACCAGTGTTTTGCCTTGCCACAGCTCAGGTGCACAAGTCTTGCAGATGCTCAGAAGCAAACTGTGAGACTGATCTCAGCCACCTGTGAGACTGAAATGCAGGTAGGGGCTGCAGGATCACCCAGGTTTGCAGGTGGTCATCCAGAGATCTGCAGACATGCCACCAGGCTGCCTGGGAGTGCCGGGTACTCCTCTCTGGCTGTCCTGGAGGGAAGCAGGCTGTCAGCTGGTTAAGACAGGGGGTCTTGGACACCATTCCTTGGGACATGTAACCCAGCAAGCTGTGGGCCCTCTGCTGTCACCTCAGTGCAAAGAGGCTGCAGTAACAGCAGCAGCCCTGGAAGGCTTCTTCTGGAGCCAGAAACGTATCCCTGGAAGGCTTCTTCTGGAGCTGAAAACATACATAGCCTTGCCTGAGGCCATCCCCAGGCAGGCAATTATTGATGCGCATGTATCAGACTAGGCTTGTTTCATGTGACGTTCCTCCATTTCGCCAGGCAGACTCTCCTATCTTTCTTCCAGAAAATTTTTATTCCCCTTTCCAGTCTGTAGCTCATGTACCCATCACTCCCTGCCTTGGCCAGAGCCACTCTCTGTCTTCCATTCCCTCTCCTGCCTGCATGGTCAGGAGAAGCTTCCAGCGGGCACAGAGAAGGTCTGGGCTGCGTGGCCAGAGGGCACGTACCAGTGGTATGTTCCATGCAAACAATAGCGTTAATGAGGTACATCCTGGGAAGAGGGTATGAAGTAGACACAAACCAGCTGTGCCTCTGGTTCCATACTGAATTGTCATATAGCCCTTTTGTGTCACTCATGTTCCACAGGGCTTCTTCATAAAGCTTTAGAAGGAAAGAAGAATCTCTGCTGCATATATAAATTGCACTTCTCATTAAATAATTTTGCCTTAATTTTCTCATCCCCTAAATTTTTCTCTTTCTGTGATTTGTTTTCCTTTTGTAGCAGATAAAAAAATGATGGCCTCGGCATCCACAGCAGGAAACCAGCAGCTTTACTCACAGGGAAGCCCATTTCAGCCAGGACATTCGGGAAAGACTTTCAGGTACTATAGTCCAGATCCTGAACTTATCAGTTTCTGTCTGATAGTGGAAGGCTGTGCCCCTTCGATCTAGTGGAAACAAAACCGACCTAAGATGCAAGGGCTTTCCTCACATGAATGAACTTTGCTTTGTGTATACTTCACACCTATGTGATGTCTCAGCACTTTGGCTGGGCCTACGGGCTGAGATGATTTGAATATCTTTGTTAAAAATAGTGGCTGGTAAGTAAATACTTGTTGCTGTGATGATGTAATTGGAAAAAAGCTAAGCAGCAGTCACAAATCATGAAGGGAAATAAATCTGAGAGGTGATGAAGCAGGCTCAGAGATCTGAGGAACATTCAACCAAGCTAGGAAGAGGTGCAGTGATTTCTTTTGTGCTTACAGCTGTCAGTAGTTCTGCAGGCTGACTTGAAGGTCATCAGTGTGGATACCTTCTTAAAGGGAAGTGAGGAATGCTTCATCCGTAGTCCCTGGTGAGGGTTGGGACGTGGGCATGAATAGTTTTCTAAGGTAGTTTCCGAATACACATAAGGTGGTGGTCTGGGATTTTTCCAAGGCATTTTTGAGTTATTCCAGTGTGTCATTGCCTGCCAGCTGGCAGTACAGGTTTGGCTAACCTGAAGTTTAAGAGTTTGCCTTCATTTCCATTGGCTTTTGGAGAGTGTGGTAACAGTGATTATATTTACTTCAGTGCCTTTTGTATCACCTTTCTGGGACTGTCATACTGGAGTTTCATTCTCCTGTTTCAGACAAACCAAGGTTGTGAAAGTGAAGGAACAGCCATTCAGAGGCTGTTGCTTCCAGGAATTAGAAAATATCTGCAAACAATTTTATTTAAACCAACGTGTTCTTAAAGTTAAAATTGCTAATCATCTCAGTGGGGAGAAAACAAGCTCTACAAAGAATTTTTAAACACACATTTTGCTTTTAGGCAGCTAAAGAAAGACAGAATAACTGCCATAGTCAAATGCCTGCCATGTTTTCTTACCACCCTGGGAAGGATTTTGTCAGTCTTCTCAGAGGATTCAGAGTCCTGCATCCTCTCTGCTCAGCCTCGTTTACTTCTCTTTCCAATCTGCTCTCTTCTTTCTCTGTAAAATGATTGTGCAAATAGACAATAGGGAAGGGATTGGAGAGAAGAGCAAGCTGTTTTCGTTAATGCACAATGGAAAACATGTTGTGTCTTCATTTATATTCATTTATATATTTGTATGTGATATGTAAAATAATAAATGTATACTTTTATATATAAAAGCACATTCACAATGTGTGGTTATATAGATTCAGCGGTTCAAGACTTCCATGAGAATAAAATGGTAAAGTGGAGCAGTCCTTCATTAAAATTTCCTTCTAATTAGGAATTTCAGGGAACTTTCTCTGTAATTAAATTCAGTAATTAGGAAACAGCTAACATAAACAAGTTCCTTTTGGAAATTTTTTTTTTTTTTTTTAAGATTCCAAAGCTATTATTAAAAGGGGTTTTTTTCATTATTCTTTTGCCTAGGGATATAACTGCATGCTCTTTTTTAGCATCAGTGGGTGTAAGTAGGAATTAAGAGCTCAAATTTTTAATATATAACACACACTTCTTCATTTCCCAGGGAGGAGACAAATAAAGAAGTACTTTCAAGTATCATCTTTTTGTGCATTTTTATTTAGGGTGGCATTTAAGCAAATGCTTAAACACTGTTGACTTTAAGCACAAATTTCAAATTAAGTACCTGCTTGAGTACTCTTCTGCAAGCAGGTTTTTTAATCCATTACATACTAAACTACTGTGGAGCTAAGAGTTTATGCACCGTGTGTTAGATTGATTTTATTGTTGCAAGCCCATTCAACGAGATTATAGAAGTCTAATTCAATATAATTTTGCCCTCTGTGTCTATTTGAACTGACATTTTAGAATGCTGATATGTTTCATAGTTCAGTGATGGATTCAAGTTATTTTTTATTCAGACAGATTGAACAACTAGTTTTAATGTGATTATCAAAATTTCCATATCTGGAATACTATGTGCATCGAGAATATATCTTACAAATGAGGTGCTGTTTCTGTTCCTTTAGTTCATCTGTGGTGCATGTGCCTGGTGTGAACGACATCCAGTCTTCCTCATCAACAGGCCAGAATCTCACACAGATATCTCGCCAGCTAAATCAGAGTCAGGTTGCCTGGACAGGAAATCGCCCACCATTTTCAGGACAGGTATTGATCAAAGGTGTTTTATTTTCATGGTCATTAAAGACTTGCACTCTCTTTGCTTTTTACAAAAGAATTAGTAAACCCTGAACACCATTTATACCGTGATTAAATGTACTTTCTCATTATCATTTGTGGTTGGAGAGAAATAGTTCCCCGACTTCTATTCCTTGGCAGGTTATAACAGTTTGAGACAGCTGCTCTGTGCGTCACTGCGTTCAGTTCATAATAGTGTTCATAATAGTGGCAGTCGCTACACTGGCATAAATCCCGGTGGAAGGTCTCAGTCCTGCACTTGTTTTTATGTGTGCACTGAATGAAAGAGAAGAGGACAGCTGTTACGCTTTAGTATTAAGCCTGTGCATTGAATCTTTCTTGGGCCAAGACCTTGCACCCAGAAATGTTACCCACAGTTAGCAGAGTTATCAGACAAGGGCACACACAAAAATCCAGGCATGAATTTAGATCTGCAGCTGCTTAGCCCATTGCCCCTCCAGTACCACTGCCCAGTGTAGTTCTCACTTTGTCTTGTGCTGGAGGAAACAGCACATCCCTCCCTGAGATGCCCTGCACTTGAAAATGTTAGCCCAGAAATTACCTCTTGTTCTGTGTAACAAGAAAAAAAATGATTTGAAACTCTGTTAAAGAATATGACGTAATCATGTTTGAGCTATCACTAACGCTACTCTTAATCACTCTTGACTTTCCATTGTTCAGTAGACTAAAATGGCATGTTGGGATGCATACTAAATAATTTTTCAGTAACCAAATTATTTCCACGTTAATCCCCTATTTTTTCCCAGCCCTTGGTGTGCCATAGTTACTCTGTCACATCTGTTTAATGAAATCCAGTTGTACCACTTATTTTATTTTTTTTTAATGTTATGGAGTATGTTAAAACGGACTAAAAAAATTGACTCATTCCTCTTACTGTCCAATTCTGTCCAAGTCAACAGAGTTTGTATGTGAGTGAAGGGAAATTGGAATTCATTCATCCATCATAAATAAAGTAAAATAGAGTTAAGCCTTGCAGAAGTGACAAATCATACTCTCACTGTCATTGTGGAAAACTTTAGAAATGTACGATTTCCTAGCTTGGAACTGAGATGAAGACTTAATAGCATCTTCATCATGTAATATGCCTGTTGGGATCTGTTTTCCTCCCCCAGCTCCCCTCCATTTGTCCAGGAGAATAGCTTCACTTGAGTGCATTGATTGCCAATAACAGTGCACATCATCAGATGTATCCAGAGATGTAATCACCTTTAATTTCTATTTGTGGAACTGGCAAGGCAGTGAGTTTTTCTTGGAACTGCTGGATTTGTTCATGATGTGGGAAATTCTGTAGTATTATACATTGCTGTAGCACAGGACTTTGGATGAGATGCTTCACCTCCTTTAGTCTCAGTGTATGTCGCAAAGCAGTCTGCAGTGTTAATAATTTATGTAACGTTCTTGGAGATCCTATGATGAAGCTGTTATGTAGATGAAAATGACAGCAAGTTGGGTTTTAATACCCTTGAATTAACTCAGCTGCCCAGTTAAAGTTAAGACTATTTCTTCCCTCCTCCCAGGGCTGGTGATTCACACCCTGTCCCAAGCCTTTTACAAGGCAAAGTAACTTTACTGCCTGTACTTCTTAAGCAGGGAGAGAAAGCAGCTGATTAGATTTGAAAGTTCTTTGGCCATTTTCCTCCAAGCACTGGAAACTCTGGTCATCGGAGAACTGCATTTATTCTGCAAGACATTCAGGTAACCATGATTTTACTATGGTGCTCCAAAATCAAAGCACCTGGCAAATAAAAGTGAATTCTTTGTACCTGCTCAGTTTGAGATTAAGCCTTGTAATAGAAGTGAAGGAAATCAGGTTTTTCCAAATAGCTCTGATGTTGGGTACATGTGAGTTAATCAGCAGGAGAGCTGTAAATGTTGGTTTATAGTCTCTTGTGTTCCTTATGCGGCAATCAGTTGGCTTGGACAGAAATGAAATATGGCTAAGACAGGAATAATGTGCATGTTTGCTTCTGCAGAGTTTATTTAGTTGTACTTTACATTGTTAAAAAGTGAGTCTGCTGTGCTGCTCCTCAACAATAAAAACTCATTCTTTCTTTCACTCCTTTTTCCTCAGCAAATTCCATCTCAGTCTGGCAAGGCTCAGTCATCTCCCTTTGGGATTGGAACAAGTCACAGCTACCCAGCTGATCCGTCGTCATACAGCCCCCTTTCCAGCCCAGCCACCTCTTCTCCAAGTGGGAACGCCTACTCTAGCTTAGCAAACCGAAGTGCAGGATTTGGTAAGTTTTAAACGATGTAACACAGAAATGCACATAAAAATGAAATTCTCCAGTGTTAACTTAATGAAAGATCCTCCAGCCTGTTCTCTTGGTGGGGAAGCCTGGGTGGTGAAAGGGCTTTGCTTTCTCCTGTTGAGCACAGTGGACAGGGATGACCTGTTGCCTCCATGATGCATCTGTTCCACATCCAACACACTTCAGAATGTTATGGTGTGAGAGAACTTTTTTTTTCAGTAAATGGTGCCATGAAAGATTTAAAAGTTGGTTACATCACTAGTACACATCCTCCCAAATTGTAGTCAGCAGGTTCGATTTCTTTTTACTTCTCAGGAGAACACTTAAATGGCACAAATTTACATTCTTTTCATTTTTCAACTTCCCTGACTGCATAGTGAATTCCTCTTGCCCACACATGGCTTGCTGAAGTTTCACTAGAGAGAGGATTTTTTAATAGCCTCATCACTACTAACCTAATCAGAGTAGGTGCCATGTTTTTAAATGGTTTTCTTTTCTTATGACATGCAAATTTAGTGGCTTTCAGACTGTGACCCAGCGGGTGGACCTCTTGGTAAGTTTTCTGCACTCCACCAGCAGAATAATATTCCAGAGTAAAAACATTATGGATCCATCTGGGGTAAACATATGTGGAGTCCATGAAAGATGTCGCTTTCATGGCACGATAATAATGTGCAGTTCTAAAAAGCATAGGTAGCAGTGTGCTAATGTGTGGTGGTTTTCTCTTGTCCCCTGACCATTAAATTGGTGTGGATTTGTTGCAGATCAGCCTCACTGAGTGCAGACCTGTGCTTCCTTGCCTAGAAAAAGTGCTTTGAAATGGAGCTCTACCCGCAGAGTTTATTCATGCCTCCATTTCCACCAGGCTTTGTACATTTGTTTATGACACAGCCTTGCATTTCAGGCCTAAACTACTTGGCAAGAACCCTTTCACCTAATGAGAAACATTTCCTGACCTACATCAGTTTGGATACTATTAATAACACAGCCTGCACAGAGATGAATGTCTTCAACCTCTGGCTGGCAGTAACCATTTTGCTGAAAAGAAGCATTTGCTTCACTGACTTAATTTTGCTGCATTGTTCTGAGGAAAAACAAAACCCACCATCACCACCAACAACAAAAAAAAAACCCCAAACATGCAGCTTTCTTTTAAGGAGTGGCATAGGTGAATTTTGTTTTGGCCCATAAAATGGCTGCAGGGTTTCTGAGTCTGCTGAATTATTGGTTGTGGTAATGTCAGTAAGGGAAGAGCTGTAATTATGTCCTTCGGATGTTGTAGAAATACTACAGCCTGTTTGCTTTCCTGTACAATGGTCACTTTATCTGTTTTGCATAGTTTAGCTGGTAGCCAAAAGGACTGGATTAAGCACATGTTTCTATATTTTCTGAAGCCTAACTGAGTAGCGACTGATTTGACATGATCAAGTCTGGTCATCAGAGACCTGACATAACATGCATATGGAGGTTTGGTACACGAAAGTTGGCATCCTTGGCAGAGGGCACTAATAATTGTGGAGAACCAGATCTACCCAGATTGGTTCTCTGAAAATAGGCAAAAAATGGTAGGAGTAGTTATACAGAAAACAAGAAAATGTTTGGTGGAAAAGCATAAGCCTAGTGGCAAGCTTTCTAAAGTGCTAGTTGTTAGAAGGAGACATTGTAAACAAATGAAGGAAAATTGTCCAAAAATTTTAAGCATTTGGGGCCAGTCTGTAGAAATACAGGGTAGAATGAGTCCAGCTGAAGTGTGGTCTGTGACTACTCATGAAAACTGTATGAGTGATAGGTGACCAAATTGATGTGTGGCATCATGTTTTTTTCTGGTAGACTATTTAGAAGAAATCCATCTCCCTGAAGTCATCATTTTAAGTGTATTTACCATAAAACCTTGCTGTTCGCATTCCCCTCTGTGAAATTTAAATGGCCTCATACTTTTAAGAAACCATCACCAAACAAACAGGATAATTACTTGCCGTAAGCTGCATGTTGAAGAAATGATTTTGCAGCTGTAATGTTGGAGGGCAGGATAGTCCAGCAAACAACGCTCTGCATTTAATACAGCAAGGCTGTTGTCTGTTGATCTTACTGTTTTTACATCTGCTTAGATGAGTAGGTAACTGTGCACCCACTGCTCTGCAAGAATTATTCCTTTAAGGAGAAAGAGCATTCAGATGATGCAGTTTGTAAGTAAAATGGCAGGTATTCCCTATTAGTGATTAAAAAATGGTGGGGGTATGCTTGAAAATTGTCTTCCAGTGCCTGATTTGTGGTGTCACTGTGCATTTTGCTGTAAGCATTTCACTTGCTGTGTCTGTGAAGCTGCAGCAACAAGCTTTGCTCTGGGGTTGGCCCCCACCCTGCAATCAGGGCTGAAACTCCCTCCGGCTTCCACCCAGCAGGGACAGGGTGTCACTCAGGGTCTTTTCTCTAAGAGTCATTTGCAAACACAGGCCTCAAAAGCAGGCAGGCATGTTGAAGGAGCTGCTCTCTGACTTCTGCCCTTTCCCCCCTATCACCAGCTGAAGGTGGCCAGAGCAGCGGCCAGTTCCAGGGGAGACCTTCTGAAGTGTGGTCCCAGTGGCAGAGCCAGCATCACAACCAGCAAAGCGGTGACCAGCATTCGCACCCGCAGCCCAGCCAGACCGAGGTGTTCCAGGTGAGGAGAGTTCAGCGAGCCCAAAGTCCCTCCGATGACAACTTCTCACTGCTGAGTTGAAGAACTGTGGCTCTTGATGACCAGAGGGCTAGCGAGGACTGGAGCGATTACCTCCTGTGTGCTGCTGTGGGTTTGCACTGCTATTAGCTGGCATTAGCTACAACTGAGATGGGTTTGTTTTCTGCCAAAGAACAGCATTTTTGTTGATTTCAAGTGCTGTTTTCCCTTCTCTTTGCACCCTATACTTAGAGCTCATGTGTTTTGCAGGGAAGCTGTTAAATAGTCCCAGATAGAGTGTCTTTCTTATCCTGGAGCTGGCCTCTAAAATCCCAGTCAAATCCAATTAGACGTCAGTGTAATTCTCTTTGATAGTTCAAGTAGGAAAGGAGTCTGATACTGCATAGAAGATAGTGGCTGATAATTTTTTAAGGTTAAGGCCAGTCATATATCAGATAGCTGGTAAACAATCCGCTTCAACGACCTAATTTTCTAATATTAAGTATTATTTCAGGCCTTCGCTTATGGAGTGGCACTTCATAAGTTAACTAGTAAGGTCTCCATCCTTGTATAACTTGTTTTTAAATTAGATCACGAAGACAGTTTGCAACAAAACAATGCAGATAAATGCAGAAAAGACAGTTCAAGCCCCAAGCAAGGTTTAGAAGTGGGACACCTCATTATCTTTTAGAAAGTAAGTTCACCTGCAAGACCAGGCTTGTGCTCAGTTGCTCACGGGAATACTGCAGAAGAGACATCAGTCTGAAAATATTCCTGTGAACAAATCATTGTTTTACACAGGAGCAAATAACATCACTACATCTGGAATAACTAGCTGTCTGCATGCTCTTACCCCGTGGCCCAAGCGAGATTAATCTGTTGCCTCTCTCTGTAAACAAAGTTTAATTGCTTTGCATGTACTTTAACCCAAAAGCATATTTAGAGTAATTCCAGTGGGGCCGATGGCAGTGCAGTTCGGTGGCCCACAGAGACACAGGGCTCCAGGCAGCCTCTTGCTTGCGTCTCAGGCAAGTGCTGTGTCCCAGCAAACATCTTCTAAATTAGTGGGAAGGAGGGCCAAGGGAGAAAGGGAAAACTGGGCTCACCTGCAGAGCTTTTGGAGATGACTGTGCCCCTGGAGGGAATTAGGGTAATAGCTGGATGTGGTGCAAAACTTGGATGAGCTCAGTTCAAAGGCTTCCAAGAAGTTGCTTGGACTGTTTGTGCCTGAAGCCAGCTCTTGGTTAGCTGGACATAAGGCAGACTCAAGAGGGGAGCTATCCTGCCAGGTCTGTACCTGAGGAGGCCTTGCCTCAGAGGCCCCAGCAGCAGAAATGCCTTCAAAGAGGTGGAAATTTAAACAGATGGGGGCAGCTACAACTTTGCCTTCGCTGGGGAGGAATGGTGGAAAACAGAAAATAAGTACAAGTTTTAGTCAGAAAATGAAGGCTGACCCTGGCAGCTGAGAAGCTGCCATTTGTATTCACAGCCTCTTTCACCACCATCGACAGGGATGCTACAGAGACCTCAGTTGGATTTTAATCTGTCTTTACTTTGAGGTAACTTCTCATTACACAGCAGCTCTCAGTTATTCCTTCACAGAGCAGATCCTGTGAACTTTCTTATTTGCTCTTTAGGTTTTGTTTTATTGTAAGGATAATGAGCCATCCCTGGCAAAACTTGCCATTGCAGTAAAAGCTTATTATTGTAAGGACTGACAGGAAAAGCGAGCATGAACTCTGGTTTTCTCAGCAAGGGATATCTTTTCCCTGTGGCTTCAGTCTCCAGCTGAGAGAAAAGGTTGAGTATTTTTTGAAACCTCCTGCAGGGACCTCACTTGGCTCAAGACACGTGGGAGCAATTACCATGAAATCCCATTTCCTCTGAGAAGTTCCTGTGATTTCCTCTGCCTTTGTACATGCATGAAGGCCGCTTGGGCATCTTGTTAGCTGGCATGGGTGTCCAGTCTTTAGTATTCCTCAGAGGACAAAGAGCTGCGATACGTTCACTTACAGAGTGCTGGTGAGGAGGTGAGACCCTCCCCGAACCCATGCTGACAGAACAAGACTGTTTTGCCAATCACCTGGCTCAGCATAAAGGACACAGCCACTAGCAGCAAGCATAATCTAATTTTATTATCTAAGTCCAATGGGTGCAGGGATGACATGACATAGTTAGCAGCAGGGGGGAATACACAATGTTATGAATCTAAACATAGTAGAGGATATAATGGAAGAAGGAATAAGCCAAGTTAGGAACCCAAGCATAGTCCTACAAAAGCTGTTAGGGTAATTGCTGCGAAGATACATTGCCAAGTACGTTACCGTTATCCTATCCTGTTTGGTGTCTTGTCCTGCCATTGCTGGGGAACCCTGGTTGCAGCGAGAAGTCATGGGGCCTTTCCGGTAATGGGGAAGTCCTGCGTGGTGTGTCCACCAGTAGGTAGCCTTCCGACATCGCTGCAAGCAGGTCCAGCTTTTATAGCATGGAATAAACAACTCTGGTCGCATGAGCAACCTTAAAAATAACTTCAAAGGCAGGACACCTGGCAGCTTCCCTCATCAGACTCCGTCCAAGGTCAGCCAAGCCTAGGAAGGAGCCCAAAAAGGGGGCATCTCTATCCATGTTGGTTTTGATTACATATTTCTCAGCCTAGTTGGATGTCTCTTCCCACAGCTGATCAGCTAATTTCCCAGCAGGAAAAGTCCTGCACTGGCTTCCATGAGAAAAAACACCCTGTCTGGTTGTGAGATTCATCCACAGGTCAACTTCAATTCAGGGCCTATTGCTCAGGCCCTAGCACTTCACTTAGTCCTTTGACCTATGGATGAACCACAACCTTCATTGCACCTCTAGGACTGTCTGGTTGTGAGATTCATCCACATGTCAACCTTAATTCAGGGCCTACTGCTCAGGTCCGAGTACTTCAAAGACCTCCTTTCTGTAGGGTGCAGGTGTGAGATGTTGAATACTTCCCGTGTAGTAAAACCAGAGAGTTTTCTTCTCTTCATGTGTAGCTACCCATTCCAAGGGGATCTGTTTCAGCCTGAGAGGAATATGGGGCAGCTCAAATGTGCCTTATTCAGAGAAGCAATCCAAAACTTCTGCCCTGCTGAAGTCCCAGGTCCTGTTCAGAAACACTCCAGCAAAACATCAGTAGCACATAAACCTTAGCCCAGCCCCCCGGTACAGGTCTGGTTTTCACCTTATTTATCTAACCTTTGGCCTTTTTTTGGTTTTACACTGAAAAGATGAACAGGAAACAGTGTCTAGATAACATGTTAGCAAGTGACACTTCACTTTGATTTTTTTCCTTATCGTGCAGGACATGCTGCCAATGCCGGGGGATCCAACGCAGGGTACTGGCAATTACAACATCGAAGATTTTGCTGACCTGGGCATGTTTCCACCGTTTTCTGAGTAGCTTGTGAAGCAGAAATGGAAGTTCTTCTCCAAGGCCATTTCAGTGTAATTTTGGCTCTGCTTTTTCTGTGTTGCATTTCTGTAGAAGCTACTAAACCAGAAGACACATTTCTCATGTTTCAGATAGTGGTGTAGGGCTTGCTCTCTCCTCCTTGGGGTGTGTCCATGCCGACAGAGGAGCTCCAGCACTTGGTAGTGTGCATTGACAGCTCCATTTTTAATTTTTTTTTTTTTTTTAATTGTCATCTACCTCAGAGATGAAAAACTTTGCTTGATTTAAAAAAAAAAGTCTCTGAGTCTTAAATATTTGAATGTGAATGATACCTAATGTTTCCTTTGAATGGTAATTTTTAAATAGCTAACAAAGTAACAAAGACTAACAGAGAAAAGGTAAGGTAATGTCTTGTTACAGTGCCTACCGCTCAATTTCGATGCCTTGCTTTAAGCTTAAGTTCCTGGAAGCAGACACAATACTCTGTTTTCTTTGATTCTTGTAGTTTTTTAGGTCACTTTAAATGTGAGATAAAGCAACATATTGTAGGCCTCTCAACAGAAGATTCAGCTCCGCCTTTTCTAATTTAAACTTGAATGTGTGTACATTTTGGTACTTTATGTATATCTTGTGCTGTATGAAGTGATTTCCTGTACTGGTTTATTTTGCCTCTACAAAGGGTCCATTCTGGAGTGTACTGAAAAGGTTGATGATGTATGTGGAGGATTTAGATATTGTGGGAGTCTCCATCACTTCACATAGGTGTTCTTACTTTTAATTCAGGTGGTTCTCTATTCAGAACAAACATTTACTTACATAAGCTATTAGTCTGTTTTTGCACTGAATTGAGGCCTATAACTCTATACATTTCTCACTGGCTGCTTTAATTTCTGTTGTTCTTACTTTCCCAAAAATATTGCCTCATAAAAAAATGACTGTAAACACATAAAGATCACATTTTTTATATTATCTGCATTTCCTTTCTGTGAAGTACTTTTTTATACTGTGAAACCTCACATTTTAACAGTGCAAGGTGGTGGTGGCCTATTACTAGGAAATCATTCAAGCTCATTTGCTGCAAGCGGTGAGATGGTTTTGTAGTGTATAATTTTTTTAGAGTGAGTTGGTAATAGATATCAATTGGACTATTGTCCACTGCGTACACAGTGATAACTTGAATTTTTGCTTGGATTCCCAAGCAGTCACTTCTGTTAAACCCTGTTAACCCTATTCTGACAAATATGGGATTTTCAGCTTACCAAGTATGTTGAGGACTCTTGACTATTCTGAATGCTATATGCTTTTCCACAGAGGTAAGTTAATCCCCTTCCTCTTGGGCAAGTCACCTACCATGTATCTTCATCAGAAATGCAGTAGAAAGATTTTTATTCAGTATTTCATATGCATGACAAGTTACAGAGGTTGGGTTGTAATGTCCTCATTTTATCCAGATCATTTCTTCCGGGATGGGAGGAGAAGAAATTGCCCACAAAGGACAAGGAGCCCAGAGTTCCCATGTGGAGGTTGTTCGTAACCACTGAGGTTGGACGGTGGTAGCCAGGCTTTGCAGAGGAGGAGGGGGACAGCTTCCCTCAGCCTTTGCCTATTCAGGGGCCATCACGGACCTTGAAACAGCAATGCCAGGGCATAGTCCCCATCTAGATCTCAATGTCCCAGCAATTCTTAGACCTCACAGCACTAAGTTCTGCTTTCTCGTAGCTCCTTTGAATTCTGGGGTGCCTCTGATGGGAGACACCATACACATCGCTGCAGTCCATCTTATCAGGATAATATACTGAAAAGCAGGCAGGCCCGTGTCCTGCAGCCTGCTCAGGCTGCACAGATTTCATGCTGACAAGCACTGCAGGTGGCTGGGCTGCAGCGATCACAACGCAGGGACTTTTAACAGTTAGCTATGTGGTGGTGTTTCCATCTGACTTTGCTTTCCCAGCCTTCTCTGAGAACAGCATGTAGTTTTCAGTGTCCAGGAAGAGTCCTTCTACTGTTTCTCTCGCTAAATCTGGGACCAATCTCTTACCCTCTGTGCAAGTGGGGCTAGGGACTCTTTTTTTAGGAAATTTTTTTATATCTCTGGATGCAGTACTGGAGAGGCCTCAGATCTCCTGATCTGTACTTGCCTCACCGAAACCGTGCTGAGAACAAACAAATAAACCTCATCTCTTCTCTCCCAGAGATTGGGAAAACACCTTCTTAGGTGGGCAAGCCATGCGCTTACGCACTATTCTTTTAAACACATGGATGTTTATTCTCTTGGAGCTGTCTCCCTTTCCGCTCATGCTGCTCAGGTGAATGACTGCTTATTGAATTAGATAGGCAAAGCTCTGCTGTCCCAGAATGAAATTCATTGATGTCTGTAAAAGGTGCCTAGATGCTGTGCCAGCTGAGCGAGGTGGGCAGTGTCTGCATAGCAGGACATGCTTTTAAAAGGGGCTGATCACAAGGGAGAGAGCAGTGGATGAGCAGTTTGTGTCTCTGCATCGAAGACACTTGACATGATAAATGTCAGTGCTTCTAAAATTTTTTTTAAATACTTCTCCGTAAAGTGAAAAATTAATTGAAGAAATGCTGTTCCTCTGTTTTATTTTACTCAACAAACTGCTCCAAGTGTATTTATAATTTACTTTTGTTCCTGAATTCAATCTAAAAATAAATTTTTTAAAGTAATTTTCTTTCTCCTAACGTCAGCGATGATAACTTCTTAGTGTGTCATGGTTTTTATACTACTGTAGAAGCCTTCTTGTGTGCAGAATTGATTGTGCAGTTAGAAGTGCACTGTTAGCAGAATTTCAAGCACACCTTTCTTTTTTGTTGTTGTTTTTAAATACAGTATTATTTTATTATATTGAAGTCAATATGCCTGAGACATCAGAGCATGGACTGCTTCTCACTGTGTAGACCACTCCTGCCTTTCTCATTGGGAAAGGGGATGGCTACTGTGTTAAGAGGCAGTCGGGATAGTGCCAGGTCTGGGTTTCCCCTGTGAGCCATTATCATTCCCTATTTCTGTTCTGCCATCCTGAGCCAGTGCATTTTTCTTGGCAGTTCCCCCCTTCCTTACCTCCCCTCCCGTTCCTGGCCATCCCATCTCCGCAGCGCTTCCCCACGTCCGTGTGGGAGGCGTTGGGTTGCCATTCCCGAGCCGGTGAGGAGGGAGCATTTAATGAGCTCAAAGTTTGGCAGCTTTATGCTTCTGATGGAGCAAACGAGCACGTTCAGCATTTGCTACCGTTGTTGGGCATCCTGCGCTGCCATCCTCTCGCTGGCTTGCTCCTCTGAAACAGCCTCGTCCCAAGTCTTGTGGCTGAAAAAACTGAGTAGCGTTGGCTGTGCTGTACCTTCTTGTCACGTGTTTGGTTACTAAAGCAACTTACTTATCCTATAGCTGAAGTTATAAAGTGCATTTGGAATGCTAACGTTTTTAGTACGTGCCATTGGTGTAGCTTTGCTAGCACACTGGCTGCCCGTTTCCAGAATTTCCCAAGTGGTGGATTTCTCGTTTCTTTTGTGTTTTTAAAGCTGGAAGTAAAGCTGTGATTTCTGATCAAGCTGTATTGCAAACACGATTTCTTGAAACTGAATGTTTGGGGTTTAAACTGATGGAGCAAGAAACTGCGAATAGTAATAGTCTGGGTGAGTTAATTCAATGAGCAGGTGTGTAGACTGAGAAGATTTTAGGTACTGAAATATTTACATTCATTTATTCAGCCAATCAATCCTGTTGAACAAGAGGGACTCCATCTGGTTACTTGTTACAAGCACTACTGGCAGTACCTACGGTGATGCTTTAACCAGATAGTTCTGTTTGTAGCTGTGTTGCCTTTTTTTTTTCTTTCAAAGTACAGTATGAAACTGTAAATACTTCTTGCAGTACTGCCTTTTTAACTCTTAATTACTTTGGCACAGTGTTAAATAGTGTTGGATTTACCCAATTGCTATGACATATATTTTTATACATAGGTATACTCTTTTTTCGAGAATAATACAGCCATTTTGTCATTAATGCCTTATCAGTGCCATACTGCTGTTGCTCTTTGTTTGCAAGGTATCGAGTGGACTAATTTCTAGTTCTGATATTTTCACTTTTCTTGGCAGTGCTCAAGTTTGGTTTCAGGTGATTTTTTGCCAGAGTCCCATTTTTCACAGTTGTTAACTGTGAGAAGAGGAGAATGTGGGCTTGGTTTTGTTTCTATTAATGGAGCAAAGAAAAGGTGATGGCATCTAATTGTCTTTGAAAGGTCAGTCTCTTTCTACTCTAAACTGGAGTATATTCCATGGAACTGATAACTGTGGGCACTGACTACTTTGTGTAGATAAATGGTCTTAAAAAAAAAAAAAAAAGAAAATTAAAAAAAAAAAGAAAACAACTCCAAAAATGGGCTTCTGTCATTGTTAGGCACTTGGTTACGTATCTGTTTAAGCTCTTCATATTGATGTGAAATTGTGCTGTGGATAAAGTGTATTTTGTACTTCTGAATGTTCTATATTTATGACTAACAAGTACAGAATCAGTTGTGTGTATGTATAACTAATAACTGCCTTTTTAAATTTCATTAAAATAAAAATGTCATGAGCTGTTGTTAATTCCTGTTATTCTGTAAATAAGAAAGATATGCTGTTGGGAATCATCAAGTAGGAAATAACCCTGAATTGCAAGATTCATGCCAAAAATCAGAAGATTAGGCATTGATCTTTGTCTTGGAAATCGCCTATGCTGTGTGGTCATGGACGGGACATTCCCCTTTTATCTGTCTGGTACAAAGGCTGTCCAGAGGGAGCAAGAGAGGAATGATAGTTTGAGATCTCAACTTCTTTTAAAAGAAGTTCCAGAAAAACATTCATTAATAACCCTGTTCCGCTGATGACACTGAGGTGTGTGAATCGGTATCTGTGTTGTAGGGGGTTTCACTAGAGCACAATTGATTTAGAATTAATTGATAGTCTATGGCAGTTTTTATTCACTCCCTGGGTAGGAACACGGTGGTTTCTTGGTCTACGTTTTGGTCTCCTCGTTCAAAGTTAGAAATACTTGTACCCTTCCCGCAAACATTCTGGTGACCTTTTCAGACTTCCTTATCCAAAGTGCGTTTGCCTTTCACTGTGGTTCTTGGTTGTATTTATACTGTGTTTCTTTGTCGACTTGATAGTTTGTGAGTGGGATTTACCTTGCTAATAAATCCAAAGAGTTGATGACTGGACCACAGCAGGGGCTGAAGACGCTGTGCTCTGCTGCATGGATTCCTGGTGCAAGGTAGGTGGTATTTTCACAGCTTGTACTCCTTTTTCAGAGCTCTGCCTGTGAAGAACAGACACGGGCTCTGCTGGGACCTGGCGGGAAATCTGTGGTCTAGGCAGAGCACGGGGATGTGCTTAATCAGATGCAGCCAGCAACCCCACCTGCTCTTTCAGGCTCTGCTTACTAAGTGCTCATCCCAAACAGAGAGGTTGGTCAGTGAAAGTGTTCCATTCACGCTGTTTTGCTGTGAAAATTGGGGTTTCAACAAAGTGACGTTCTTCTGGCGTTTCCCCAGATGCTCGTGAACGTCTTTGATGAATGGATGTGCTTCAGACCATGAACCCCATGTGGAAATGCACTGTGCCTTCATCATGGCACCTGTTTGGTGCTTTTTGGGAGCATTTTAATAGTCTCTTAGTTGCTTTTGAAGAACATTATCCAAACAGAAAGACACACACAGAATGGGTGCTGCAGCAGTGCCAAGCAGAGTATGGTGTGGTTGGGCTGTTGTAGGGACCCCTCCTAGCACTCCTTTCAGATTAATCATCGTTAACCTGTGCACTCATGCCAAATCAAGTGTACTTCCGGGCACCAGCACGACAACTGAGTGTGAAAGTGCTGAGAGATATTAATTTTGGTGTGGAATCCAGATTTAATGATAGTAGATGTGAAATAGAGTCACTGCAGCTCAGCATGGCAGGACACCATGGTAGAAATCCCCATACAAAGGGTGCCACTCAGGAAAGAAATGCAGTTGAGGCTCGCTGTACTCTGTAAACAGGCACTAATGACTAATAGCAACAGTTTAAGTCCTTATTACGATGATAGAAGTATGTTTTTCTTAATTTTTCCATGGGAGCTAATTCTTAGCCACATTGCCATCAATATACCATCATAGTTCAGGAAGTATTACTCATTTAATTTTCCCAGTTTCTCTCCAAGTTGGATGTAACAGGGACAGACACAGGATGAATTCTTACATCCTTTTTCACCAAGTTTCAGCATATTCCTGATTGGAAAAACTTGGCAGCATCTTTCTTCAAACTTTTTGGTCTGGCCCACATAAAATGAATTGGAATCACTTGAACTGTACTAATGGATTTGGGATCAGATCCAGAGGTTGCTAGGGCATCTTTTCATTCGCTCTGGAAAAAATTACCTTCTAATTATAGACTGGCACTAAATACTAATATATAAAATGTGCCATTTGGGACCCAACTGAAAAAAATGTCAACCCAAGGCACATGGAAGATGCAGCAGTGCTTAAATGCATTATAAAAGCTGTACACACACATTGCTGTAATTACACACATGCAGACACAACCCTGAGGGACAGAAGGAAGGCCCATCCGCAGCTTGGAAACCTGGCTCAGCGTACACACCCTGTTAGAGAAGACTAAATCACCCAAGTCTTTGGTGTGCTGCTGCCTCTTAGAAGGTTCTTCTTCTTAGCTAAGAAGGTAAGGTTTTAAATACTTGAAGTGCTTTTAAAAACAGGACTTGAAGCATGGAAGCACTGTAATGTTGAACTGCTTTGGTGCACCCTATGGTCCTAAACACGCTCATATAGCCTCCCCCCTGACGCTACCCATCCCTGGTTACTGTGGCTGATGACCCTTGCCTTGGACCCCAAAGCAGTTCTGTGTGTGGCCCTGACAGGACACAGCTTCAGACTGCAAAATAAAATCACAGTGATTTTCCACTTAACACTGGAGTTACTGTCCAGACAGACCCATAGTCACTGTGGAGCAAAGATCTTGAAGGCCTAAGTTGCTGCTTTCTTTGTAGTTTGGAGACTTCCACTTTGCTAAATAAACAGAAGAGAGAATGCTAGCCTGGCACACATAGACACAACCCACGCTGTCTTCTCTTCAGTCCATGTTGCAGGAGGTGAAGACTGGATCATAATACTTTCCATTTAATGAAGGAATTTGTGTCGCGGGATTTATCTCAAAAGCAGCCCTCCTCTCCCTTATTTCCCTCATTACATGCAATTTCAGCGTGTCCAGGGCCAAATGTGTGTGACGGGCCAGGATGAGGGATACCAAAACATGACTCACAGAGGAGACATAAATGCTGTAGGATTCCTTCATGTAAATCACACTCTTTCACACAAATGTCATGGCTTTGTTTCTGGTTCACATAATTCTGAGCAAAAGACATCAGGAGGCAACACTGTTCAATGCCAGTGACTGAAAAATTCAATTTATTTTTTTTTTTTTTAAAAGGAACTCTTGATGAGTACATCACAGCCTCTCTTCATTACCTGCTGCGTCCTTCTCCAGCCACCAAGAGAGCTCATAGTGTGAAAATAGTACTCTGTGAAAACGTAGGGTTGCTTGAGGTAATCTGGGTTGGTCTGTGGATACAAGGGAAGGATGCTGTCCGCTTCCCCCGGCGCGGTCTGCTGTGGGAAGCATGACTGCACACGGATCTTCACAAAAGTAGGTAGAAAAAACAGCTCTTGATGCCCCTTCCAGTGTCCCCTTGACGCCAGCTTGCAGAAGTGGATTCGCAGTCCTTCCTGCACCTCCCAGTTCCCCCCAGTGCTCTCCAGTATGTGACAGCTCAATGCCCCCCCCAGAGCTCCTGCAGGGCTCTTCAAGTTATGCTGTAGTAAAAGAAAATCTGGGTTTGGACATGAATTTTCACACAACATCAACTAATCACAGCCTCTTCCTTTAATATTAAGCACATGTGTCATCGTGGTTCTCTTGTGTAGTCATGAAAAGTTCTTGCCCGATGATTTATTCAGTGATGTAGGAAGAGGCCTTTGTCACGGTACCCATGAAGCTTAAAAACTGGGTGTTGGCATCTGTCATGACATGGTGTGGAAAAATATGAAACTCTTTAACTGGAAAAAAATGTATTCTATGCAACTAGATGGTTACAGCTTTACAAAGGGTTTGCAGAACTGATACCTTGTTAACTTGAATTGCTTGTCTTTTCCTTTGTATTTAAAAAAACATGCATTTGGTGGGCTTGAGAAAAAAAGGCATGCATTGAAATTTGTGAAATTCCCATGAAAAGTTTTAATCCCTGAGAAGCTATAGTGTGCACTTCCTTTAAGCCATACTGATGCCCCCACTGCATAGAGATGCTTAGTCTACAGGAGTTCTGAGTTTATTTAGATTCTTAACATATTTTTTTGTGACCTCCATGATTTAAGGTCAGAGACCTCAGCAGGGAGTCAGTGGAAGTTGTCACTTTAATCATTTTCGTTCTAAAGATTCATCAGAGTTATGCGAATTGACCTAAATTGGCAGATCCTGCTGAGGGAGTGGGGTTCTGCTCTAACCTACCAAGGCTGACCTGGATATAATGAAATACTGGAGCAAACCTACTGAAGCAAGTGTCAATTATATAAATAAAGCTACTAAAAGACAAAAGCCCTAATTCAGTAAATGGTAATATTTGATATTTATAGATCACTATAGATACACATGACACTCCATCACAGGCTGTACACCCACTCGGAGCTCAGGCAGCAGATTTCCTTTGACAGGTTTGTAAAATCCCCTTTTGTCCCTTGCAGCACTGCGTCACTAAATGGTGGGTGAGTAGATTTTTGTACCGGTGTTAATAAGGTGTCAAGGCCATTTTACAACACTGTTTTAAAACCAACCAAGACTTCAGCACTGAAAAGAGAACTTTATTAGCAGAGATGGGAATATGAGGTAACAAATTCCTGGTTTTCTCTCAGTTTTGTGCTTGTACTCCCATCAGGAGTATGTTTCACAGCCATTTAAAACACTGGAGCTGAGCTTCCAGCAACAGGTCCATTAATAACTCCTCCTTCCAGGAGGTTCTAAAATTAGGTTAAAGATACCCTGAAGGCTCAAATTTCTTTGCTGTTAAAAACTGCCATCCAGAAGAGAAAAATAAAAAAGGCTTTCAGTTCCTTCAGTTTCAGTTGCTTCTCAATGCTGTTTGTCAGATTTTAAAAATCCTTCCCCATCACCTGTGAAAATCAATTTTAAAACTGTACTTTTCTCAACTATGTCCAGAAATGCTGCTGAAATGGTTGCCGCTTTTCTCTGTTCCTTACTGGACTCTGAGCTCGGCAGTACTGGAGAAGGTCTGATTCCTGAACCACAGGTCACGGTGGGGCTTTGCAGCCACAGCCTGTGGCTCAGGAGGTTCAGTTTGGACATTTCTTCACTCGGAGAGCTTGTGCAGCGTGGGAACAGGCTGCCAATGGGCCCTGCTGTCTCCATCCTTGGCTGGACAGAGCCTTGGTTGACCGGGTATCAAGCTGGAGAGAGCTCTGCATCCCAAGGCAGTGGAAGAGGTAGGTCCATGGGTCCTTTACCTTCAGTGTTCATGAGATTCAGTAGGGTCAGCTCCAGGGCTTAACACAGCCAAGAAGTCAGAGAAGGCACCAAGACCCTTGTGTGGTCACTGACCCTGAGTCAGTTAAAAGCCAAGCTGGTCTCCTTGGCAGGTTACAGCAGCTGCAGGACTTTCTCAGGCTGCGGCTACTTCCAGTTCTGCCACCTTCACGCCTTGACACATCCTTTCCCCAGGTCCAGGAGCCCTGAGAAAGTGCTTTGTACCACACTGCTGCCTGTGAGACGTTATGCTGCCTAGCTGTTCCCACACCCATCCTCCTTTGCAGAAATTTGCTTTACGAAGAGCAGACCAGTTCTCTCAAATGACTCAAGTTGTTGACAAAAATCCCCTGAAGCTGCTGACAAAACCCCAGAGATACTGTCTATCAGCAGGGCCAGTCCCTGAGTGTTGCAAGCAACTTTTCCTTTTTATTACAGGCCCTGAGAAACTGAGGGAGGGAAGAAAGGAACCAGAATGAAGCAACAAAACAGCTATTGCCTGATTTGGAACGTTTTTTGCTGGATGATCTCCAATATTCCATCAAATAAAACCCTTATTAACAGCAGAGTGAAACGCAAATACGGCAGTTACCAGACGTAACTACAGTGGGAGAAGTAAACAATGAGGATATTTAACGGGTAAGATCACAATTTAGCTACCAGCTAAAACATCTTCCTCCAGAATTATTTCCATCATCATCACCCAGAAGCGACATGGGTTGGTGTCCATGCAGTTTCTAGGTCAAATGTGAAGTCTACTCAGTAATCTCAATGCTGTGGCAAAAGTAATCTGCACTGAAGCAATCTAAGAAGGAAGGCTGTAATTTCCAATGGTGTCAAAGTACAGAACCTAGTTCTATATTAGTTTAGGTTTTATTTGATTTTTAACTGTCTGAGCTAGGACCAGAGCCAGTCATTTCATGGTATTTACAGTCCCATCGTCAGGCAATGGTCGTCCTGGTAGATGTAGTATTTGATATGTTCATCAGCTTCTTGGAAATTTATGCTTTTTAATCATTAACATTCCTGGGCTAAAAGTCAGCACTGCTACTTGTTTGCTTTTCCACTTCACTAAGGCTCTGCAAAGCTGTGGAGCTCTCACCAAGAAGGCTTGTGTTCCTTCACTGCTAGGAAGAGTGACAAACTGGCAGTGTGCTTATGGATGATCTCAATTTGGAGCAGAAAGACTTGCACAAGACCACGTCAGATGCATCATTTCTGATTCAGAGACTGGTAACCCAAACCCACGAAAGGTGAAGACAGAGAAGAAAGCTGGAGCCAAGGCATCCTTCCACAGACTTTATTTGGATGGTTTTGACCCTGGCTACCACATCAGGACCTAGTCCTCTGCTGCCCCAGGACTAACAATCCTCAACATCAAGCTCTGATGAGGAGGTGTCTTCTTGGGACACTGACATAGACAGGGGTTAAATGACTCTGTGCACCAAAGCAAATCACTGGTGACCCAAAATTACAACGTGGGAGTTCCTGACTCCTAGGCCCGTGCTCATTCCACTAGACCACACTGCCTCCTGAGAAAATATGTTTTAGTGGTATCTGACCAGCTGTGTAAACATGTCAGGAGACAACCATGTAAAACTGAACTGCTCCTATTATGCAAGTTATAGTCTTATTTTATTTGCAAGTACAAATCCTAAATCCCTCTTCCAAAATGATATTTTCACAAACAAACAATAGCGAAATGAGGAAAAACAAAATAATTCCAGAAAATTTTGATGTTTGAGGCTACAGGTGACATGATCAAGTTCATTTCTGCTTGAACAGGGAGCCTCTTCCCCTCTACCAGGCTCTACTTTCTAACCCGGCTTCTTGTCTGAGAGCTAGTGTCAGGTCTGATGCTGGCTGATGGCGGATGGGCAAGGCACCTCTCTCTTCACCTCACAAGGTTTCCTCAGCTGCTGAACAACCACCTCTCCCCTGCTTGAAAATACATAGCTGTAAGAATCAAAGCTCTCAGCTAATGAGTCCTGAGCAATAACGAGGTCTGGGCACCCTCAATATCCAGCATTATGTTTTCTCATTTTGCCTTGTAGGAAGACAAAACTTTGTGTGGTGTAGGACACAGCCAACCACCCAACAAGAGATATTTGTTCTTTTATGAAAATTCCCCTTTTCTGCCTGAGCATTGCAGGATAGAGAAGAGCAAGTGGTGTATTTAACACCAATGTGACCCATCCTCCCAAACACAGTTGTAGCAACATCTGATGCAATGAATTTTTGCTAGGTTTTGTTACAAAAATCAGAGGACAGGTTGCCATTTCCAATTGCTCTGAGATGATCAAAGGCAGTGGTTTGGGGTAAGTAAAAAGCCCCAGAACTTGCCTGAGCTGATTCCTCTCTAACAAAATGTTTCAGGCTTCAGTGGGACTCATGTGTGTCTTAGAAGCAAAAGCACTGCTGTACTTGCTCCATAGTTCACTGTCCAGGGCCTTTCTTGTGGCTGTGTAGGTGGCACAGGCACTCCAGGACTCAAATAACTTCCCTTTGCTCCAGTGTGTGAGCACAGCTGCATCAAAATAGTGAAATTTCTCACTTTGAAAAGTTTGGTTCGGGTTCTGGTGTTAATGCAGTTGCTAAGTGACAGCATTTCCCTGACCCCGCTGCTCCATACTCTACTCTAAAGCAGTGGAAAGCTTTATGTGCAGGAGCAGCCTGTGACAGCGTTTCAGCTCAGCTTTGCTCTTAGCCATGTATCATGTTGTCTCTGCAGCATTTATCAGCGGCATTTTCTCTGTTCCTCTCCAGCAGTTACATGCAGAGCTGCATTCCCCGGCAAGGTCCCCTCGTGCAGGGCTGGAGATCCAGTGTGCTGTTCCTGAGCTCCTGACTGCACAGCAAGAGAGAAAAGTTCTCCTTCAGTGTCACTTGCAGCAAGCTCATCCCACAGGGTCTTCAGGGTCCACAGAGGTCTTCTGGCACTGGAGACTGAATCACAGCAGTAAGTAATGATCTGAGCACTGCAGAAAGGCACAGCCCAGCTCAGGCTATGGCTCTGATTATTGATAATGTATCATTTCAGTCTTTGTTCCGTGGGATTGGGTTGGAGCCTGCAAGCCACACTCATGCTATCACGTTAGGTAGCAGATAATAAAAACAAAAAGGCAGTCTACCCCACTTAAATAAATAAAGGCTGGGAGCAGATATTTCTCACAGAGCAAATCATAGGTAGGGAGTTTTCATGGCTTATTTCTTATCTCGGTTTCCTGCTTCCAGGATTTTCCTCTTCTTCCGTGTTCTCCCTTTTCCCATTCCCAGCCCCTTCTGGTCTGGATTTGTCTCTGGGGTTAGATGGACGTGAGAAAATGCGTCTCTGGATGTGTTAAGCGTGACACATGCCTCATGTACAGTCATTTGGAGATGACTTTGGCTGTGCTGGGCCCCAGCGTTAGTAACGCAGCGGATGTAACCTCTTATCTGGCCTTGGTCCATCAGTAGAGTTGCTCAGCTCCCCCAGGTGGGCAGGTCTGGGCCTCTCCTGTACAAGAGGAGCTTTACATGGGCATGAAGCCTCACACGGCGCAGCCGTGCAGCAGGTAGGCTGGGGAATCTGTGCCAGGTTCACAAGGAGATGCCATTTTGTTCACCAGCCCCATCCCAACCAGGCAGCTGTTGGCAGCTGGGTCTGTCAGACCTGGCTCTCTCATGTCAGGCTCCTCTGCTCTCCATTACCCTGAGGCTGGAGGAAGAGCACCTAGCTGCCTCATAAGCTGTCTGAGGAGATGGACAGGCTCTGAATTTTGCTGACGAGGACTGCAGTGGAGGGTTTTTGTAGAGGCCCCAGCTCACGGCAGGATTTTAGCAGGTGTTGAGGTCTTCCCTGAGGCCAGTTTCCGGCAGGCTGAAAGCAGCCTTTCAGTGTTACCAGTGATGACATTGGATGAGAAAACATGTTTTTTTAAACAGTAGTTTCTTCAAAGCAAGATGTGAAAAGCAAAAAGTCCTTCTCAAACTAGAATTTGCTTCCTAGACTAGAGCACCGAAAACTAATGAAAGCCAGATGCCTTGGCCTGTCCCAGGAACAGGAAGGGGAAGAAAAGCTGACCTCAGCAGCCTAAAAATCTACAATTACAGGAACCTGTTCCTGGACCAAGGGTCTCCCAAGCAATAGAGGAAACCAGGAAGGGCATGTTTGTGACACAAACACAGTGCATGCAGGCAGTGGAGGGGACTGGTACTGCTGACACAAAAAGAAGCATCTTCCAGGGGTTTGACTGCTTCCAGGATTTGCTCAGAGGGGACTGGGGATGCTGAAAGCTGCTTCAAAGGGTCCAGGACCCTGGTGCACTAAACAAAGCTCCAGTGAGCCCGAGAGCCTGGCCTGGAGGCCCACTGTTGCAAAAGCTGTGTAGGTGTTTAGGGTCCTTCCTGGATGGAGACAGCGACTAGGAGCTGAGCTGTGACAAGTTTTATTACACAACCATCAAAGACAAGCCCAGTTTGGCTGTCCGTTGCCCCCCGCTTTCAAGTTGTGGAGCCAGCGTGTAGGGCAGTGTTGAGCTACACTCCCATGCCGTGTTCATCCTACATTTTCCTGCGTCATTAGTTTGCAGGAAAAGAGGTGGGAGTTGTACGTTTGTTGATGGAAATATATGAGCATGGCAGAAATGAATCTGATGCACTTTCTGAAGGACCAAGGTCACCATAAAAATCCGTGTATATGCAGGAAAATATGTTTAAAATAGGTGCATATGCATGTATAAATGTATACAGATGTGTCTGTGTGTAAACAGACACACAAGCAAAATATATATGAGCTGGAAAATACTTAAAAGGGCTAAAAATAATCTGTATGGTGGGCCAGAGAGGAAAGTGCTCCCTTTCCCTGTGCTCCAGCAGCCACCCCAGCTCTGCCAAAGACACTGGCAGGAAGCCAAGGGGAAAGAAAGGGATCAGGGAGGAGGGGAGCCGAACCAGGCTGGGCGTCCTCTGTTTCACACTGAAAGTACGGAAACTCAGTGCCTTAAGTCTTTTTTCATGAACCTTTCATCTGAACTGAAAGGGCTTATACAAGCCTTGCTCACTACCCACACCCCTGGGCTTACATACAGGTCTCAGACTGCAGATTTCATCCCGTCCTACTGATTTTTCTGGGTGGAGATGAAACAGTGATTTCCTCTCAGGAAAGCCCATCTCTTCCTGGGAATGGTTAAATAGTGCTGACTGCTCATATACCTTCTGGGAGGAATGAGAGAGGAACAAACCCAGCCAGTTCCAGGTTTTGCAAGTGGTGCAGACATCGGAGAATAATCCTTAGTAATGAGAGACTGATAAGCACTTTGTTACAGCCACTTAAAGCATGTGCTTGACTGATCCCGAGGTAGGTATTTCTGCCCTGGTGTCCTGGTTCAGACCAGAGAAGGACGCCAGATCCAGGCAGCCACAAGTCTCTGTGTGCTCATACTAATGCTGGCTGCAGGGGTGGATCAGTACAGGCAGCTCTTGGCATGGGGACAACGTCTTGCATAGTCCTCTGCCTGTCCCAGCAGAGTCTTCTCACTGCACCGTCCTGGGCTCAGCTGTCAGATTTTGATTAATGATTGATCCGCGCCAACACCACGCCGGTCCTCCAGGTACAGCTGACTTCTAAATGGCACGTAGTCCAGTAGACACATGTATGTTATTAGCATTGCAAGCCCAGCAGAGCAAGCAGCTCTTAATCATATATACTTTTCGCCAAGATATTATAGCACAGTTTCCACTTCCTGGCAATTAACTCAGTCTCTCCCATTCAGCATCGAGAAGCACTACATTCAGATAGACAGGTCTGCAGAGTTTGGGAGCTTCTTATTCCAATTTGGAAACCCCAGAAAACTACTATGAGAAAACATTTTTCCTGTCATTTAAAACACAAAGAAAAAGAAAAAACTTCAGGAATATCCCATAAACAGTTAGCATCTCTCCCCTCTGTTTTCTTCCCCTTTATCCCTCCTAAATATAACAATATAACAGGACAAGCATGTACCAATGACTTCCAAATTAAATAGAAGTGGGATCAGTTATTGATGATATTGATGGATACTGATGGATATCTAACAAAGCTTCTCTGTATATCTAGGTTTTTGCCATTTTTGTTATAAAGTACTGACTTAAGATATTGCTTTGGATGGTGTTGATGGAGAGATGAAATGCAGCAGAACCTCTTCTGGAAAACAAACACTGCCTTGTGTACCCTTGTACAGGTTTGAGCGTTATGAAAGAAAAGAGGGGGAAGATCTGGCAGAACCTAAATCATAACTGTTTTCTTTGCCTTGTATCTTACCAGGAGAGTCACTGAAGCTGATGGCATGGATTTAATGTGATTTTTTTTTTTTTAAAGCCTTTGTTTGAGGAAGCTGCCAGGAGCACAGCTACAGTCAAATAACTCTTTGCAATGACATAATTACCAGCAACAGGTATTCACTGAAAAAATGAGTGAAGCCTTTTCTAAATATGTAAGTAAAAGGCTGGCAGGCTGGTAAAGCATGAGAAGTGGTGTTGCACAGCTGACTGGGCACAGGGTTGAGTTTCAGATGACTTCGTTTCAGCCCTTGGCTGTGCTGTGGACCTGTACCCTGTGGCCTAGAGTTAAGGTCCTTCTTCTCACCAAGCCCTGGTGTTCTTACAGATTTGTTATCTGGTTAAGCATCAAAAACATAAATCAAATGAGGAGCTACTGGGGAGGGAAAGACAGGTCTCCTCCAGCTTTGCTGCTGTTCTTAGAGGTAATGACTCAGTAGCATCCTCCATGGTTGGGCATGGGTATGTTGGACTGGGACTAGGCAGGGCAGGTTGCACACATACAGTAATCCCTGGTGGCCCTGGCTAAATGGGAAGAGCCAAGCCCCTTAGCTGCAGGTTTGTTGGTGGGGCAGGCCCTATTTATTCATGTAGGTTGGTTCAATTGCAAAGTCTTTGTGGCCAGGACTGTTTTCAATCTGGTGGCTGTGCCCAGAATAACAGGAGCAGGATGTCAGCAGGAGCCTCCAGAGCTGCAGCAGCACAAATACTGATCAGTCCCTAACAGATAATGTTTCCTGTCTCCAGCTTTTACGAGAGCCTTGTGGACCAAGGGAATGGAAATCTTCTTCCCTGTTTTACTGTTGCGGTCTCCAGTTCAGGCAGGTATAACAGGGAAGTGCCTGTTCACTGTTCCATCAGCTCTGGATGTTCTCCAGATGCCATTAGTGGCTCCTGAGAGAAACATGCCCACGAAGGCTCACTGGAGTGATTACTAGCTATCCCACACCTTGGGAAGCCAGTGCTATCTGTGGCTCTGCCCTGGGGGAACTAGGTACTGACTGGATAACAGCCAGGCCTGGGCGAAATGGCCGGGCAGAGCGCGACAAGGGAGCCAGGAGGAAGGAAGTTAGGTCAGCCTTGTGATCCACACCAGATGCACACTCATGCTTTGCTACGAGCTCATTACTCCCTGACCACACGCTGCCCTGATCTGCAGCTACAGCTGCTGGGGGAGCTGCCAAGCTTGGCAAGGATCTGGCCCATTCCCCAACCTCCCTTTTGGGAGCAAGGCAGCCCTTTCCCTTTCCTCAGGGCCCCGTGCAGAGCGATGGTGGCTAAATGAGTAACACAGAAACCTCCCTGCACGGCTAGCCATGGTGCAGTGTCGAAGCATGGTGATTTGTGGGGACTACTATGATCCCTCCTGGGCTTGCGTGGTGGGTGATGGGTGGCCAAGGCAGAAAATGTTGCGTGGGTAGTGATCACAGAAAATATTTGCATTGCTTAGCAGGACATGAAAAGTCATGAGGTTTAAAGGATACATGCACCGAGTACAACCAGTAAGTAGTTGCTTAAGACATCCTGCTGCTGGGACAACCAAATCATGGCCTCAGGGCAAAGAGGAGAGAAGATCCTGCTCCCTGCAGGTCTGCTGGCAGCAGCCCTGGCTCTGTCCTGAACTCCTGCAGGACCAGGATGACTGTGACTCCAATGCTAGGGTCCATGGCCAAGGAAAGATGAGGAGAGCTCAGAGAGGTGGCTCCACAGGAGCTTCTGACACCAGGAGATGAGGTGAAAGAGCTGGTGTTTGGCCTTTGCATGACTCTTGGTAGCACTGATTTGTTTGAAGAAGTAGCAGTTGGAAGGAGAGGGAGCAGAGCAGATGCAGCTGTGGGGTAGGAGGCCAAAAGAGGAAGAGGCAAGATGAGGGAAGACCACTGCTAGGAGACTCATTCAGCCAAGCCAGCTGCACATCTCATGGCGTGTTTGGGTTTTTGTAATTGATTTTTATACTAACAGACAATTAAGTTGATCTATTTATTTTTTTAAATGTTTAGTACTGAGTCATTTCCGGGGGGGTAGGAAGAAAATAGCATTTTCCTCAAAGCTTCAAAACAGTGTTTTAGGGTTTGGATTGAGGATTCTTTCTTTGTTTCTTTCCTTTCTTTTAGTGAAAAGCTACATTTTAAAAAGCATGAAAACAAAAACCAGAGATTCACAACCCCTAAATTTCTGCCAGAGTCGCTCTCTGCTCACAGAAATGGGTGTCCATAATGGGTAGCCCAAAGCAGTGCAGACGGTGAGGGATGAGACCTGCCAAAGAGCCAAGCACCAGACTGCCTTGTCATCATAATCACCCGCAGAGGCTGATGCTTTTTCCAGCTCCTACACACGTCACTGGTGTCGGTGCCTGTCTGCTCCACAGCATGCTGACCTTTCTTCTGGTTTATACATCAAAACGGAGTGTTTTGGCAGTGGTCTGCAGTTCAGTAAGCCACACGCCTTTGCACTGTAGTGGACGAAGGGCAAAGCTGGCCATAGCCCCCAGCGCTGATGTGTTAGTAAATGCTGCAGGTCTGGGGAAGCCTGGTGTGAAACATGGTGAGTCTGGATCTTTTTTTGCCAGAAAGCTATAGGTGCAATGTGTTAGTTAGATCTTTGACTAATAAAAGTGGACATCTGCAGTCAAGCTAATTTGCTACAGATTAGAGCCTAATTAAAAGCAAAGCAGCAAAGAGGCCACTAGCCTCAGAGCTGAGTGCCCGCATGGAGCAGCATGCATTGACAACAAAAAGATGCACCTGCTTTTTGGAAAATGAACAGCAGTTAGCCAGCTTGAAGGAGAATTTACACCACCTACAAAGCTCCCCAGCACCAACTTCACTTCATCCTGTCTTCCCTGTGGACTTCCTGGGGACAGGAAAGCCACCGGCCATGGTGGGACAAAAAGCAAAAATTTCCATTGACATCAATGGGTCCTGGACTCATCTTGTGGCCTTTTTTTGTTTGTTTCTTACACCCACCCTGTAGTACGTGGTGTCCAGAATGTTTTATGCATAGTTTCTCAATGGAGAAGGATGAAAACATACACTTTGAGTTACTGCTTATATGTCACAAATTTGGCGTGAGAGGAACCATTACCCTTGGTTGAGCATTGGCTTAATTAAGCTGGAAGTCAGTCAGAGTCAGTGCAGTTACCTCAGATTCAGAAGCTTATCTCACTGCAATATTTAGCTGGTTATCCTCCTTAAATAGTATGCCATGAAGCCAGCAGTGGGAGAAAATAAAACTTTTAAAGGTGTGCTCATTGACCCCATGAACATGGGGTCACAGGAAGCATGTCGGGACCATGCACAAAGCAAACTTGATCCTGCCTCTACCCCCAGTTTCTCACGTCTTTCCTTCATGGTGCTGATGCTTGCTAGGACCCTTAGCACCACGTGATGTGCAGTAACACCTGGAAATAAGTGCTAGCCTGAAGCGCTAACCCTTGGAAGTCAACAAGCACATGGTCAACATCAGGCACTTGTAAAATATAGCCTGGATGTTGGAAACAGCTTCACTTCTTATTCACAGCATATTGTATTAACCCATTCTCAACTAAATTGTTGAGGGGCAGTGATTTAATGTTTTAAAACAAAAGGAAGCAAGAGGATACTGGTGACTAATTTCCTCCAAACAACGTCATGTAGGTCATCTTCCTCATATATTGTTTGTTTTGCTGGTTAGTCTTTAGGTAGATATTCATATATCAACTATTATTTTCCACTGTGAATTGTGGTTTTCTGCCCAGCAGCATGTCCAGTTTCCAGGGTAATTGGGAAGCCAACTCCTTTCTAACTACGCAAGAGATGAACTGTGTTTCCTGCAACTTTAATGTCTCTAATGTTAGTGGTTGAGTAACAGCCGGACACAACAATCTCTTCTGTAAGGAAATATGCCAACAACTTGGTTGGGTTTTTTTTATTTATTTATTTTTTTAAAAGTGTTTTGAATGGCTTGAAGCTGCAATAACAGTCCTTTCCAGTCAAAGCCTACCCTTCAAACAACAGGATGCATTGCTCTATTTAAGCAAGTAATAATACTGGTTTTAGTCACTAAACATGCTTTGCTTCCTGTTGGGGGTATTGCACAGAAAACTAATTCATTGCGTATCAGATAACTAATTCATTGCGTATTTACAGATTTTATATACAGACATGTTTTCTAATATCATCTGTGTGTAAAGAAAATACATCTTTGCAATAAGCTAGCGTGATCTGTTTATTGGCTGTGCAAGCTACAACAAAATTAAGGAAAGCAGCCTCTAAAAGAAATCATTGCTGTTAGCAGTAGCAAAGCCATGTATATTTAGGGTCTCAATGCTTCTGACTTAGGGTTAGAAAAATTTACTGTCACAAAATGTTCATTCTGGTTGTACAAGACCTTTCACCTAAAAACTCCCAGTTGCTTAAAAGGCAATTACTGGGAGCAATGGCAAGATTTAGCCTACGGGCTTCTGCATTTGCCCCCTGCTAATGATCTGCTGGGATTCTGTCATCTCCCAAAACATAAGTGTAGCAGCAGTAATTCTGATGTCTGTCACTGCTCTCTTACTCATATTAACAGTTTATTTCATGGCTGACTTCCCATCTTGCTAAGTTAGTTTCTCCATGTAGGGCTGTACTAATGAATAGGAAACAGATTCTGAGCTCGCTCTCTCTTCCAGGGGAAAAAAGCTCAAGCTTGGCTGAAATCCATGGAGTTGCTCTGCTTTGACCCTGCTGTAAGGAGGTTCCTCATCCACACTTCAGGTAAATACCCTGGGGCTTTTCTTTCAGCCAGGCAAGTGCTGCTGCTGACATTCTCCTAGAAGCAATTAACATTTCAATCATCTTTGTATTTCAGCAATGCAGTTCCTGTCATAGTGCTGGAGCAATGAGACATGACAGGCAATGCCCCCTGCCTCCAAACTGAGAGGCTGTAATGAGATCCTGAGAACTTCCCCTGTGGTGGAGGACAGGCTGGACCTCTGCGCTGCGCAGTTAGTGAGATGCTGGGGAAGGAAACACATATCAAAGCTGGTGACAACTTCTGAGCGTGCGTATGTAAATCAACACTGTGCTGTGGTCTCCATTTTTTTCTAGAAATCTATAATTTTTTAATCTCTCTGTGTATATGCCAGTGGAGGCTTTTTAATCAGAAAACTAGCACCATTTGCAGATCCAGGGTTTCATTCATCATCTGAAGTCAGACTGAATATCTGCCAGCCTAGACAATTGTTTGAACGTGTTCCTGCTGAGCTACCCACTGCTGGGAAGAGGAAGGGGGTGTTAAGCCACCATCTAACCCCAAGGGCCAGGTTTCCTTGTCAGTGTAGCTCGGGAGCCTCCTTTCAGTCCAGCAGAGTTAGAACTAAAATCATCATCTGAATGGACCATGCTTTTCCCCAGTGCCAACAGCCAAGAGGGGAACTAGGTCACACTAAATAGTGCCCATAAAGGGAAAAAGAGGCTCAGGGGGAACCTTGTCATTGAACTTCACCTTTATCCTCTTGCCACGTGAATTAATGGTCCCTGAACACTTCAGCTCAAGATGTGTTTAGCTCCTTTATCACTTATACTCCTCTTCCATCCCGTTTGTTCCTTTGGCCAGATCTTTCACTGCAGTTAAGTGACCTGGTTTCACTGATTTCTGTGAAGTTAGGCCAAGCCTCCCAAGCTGGAGAAGTGGGTCACTGTGCATCGCCTACACTGGGGCTTCTGGGGGAGGTTGCCTTGGCTCTGTCTTAACAGAGGAGCCTTTCTGCTGACACGTGAAGCTGCATTTTCACCTTTGTCACCAGATTATGACTGGCTTTTGTAGGAGGAACACCTGGGAAGTGGCGTGAGGAAAAGGAGGGTCTGGTGACTCAACATCTGTGCGAACCATGCATACGTTGGTTCACATAAATTTAACTCGTGACTTACACTGTTTGAGAAGCTTCAGACAGAAAAAAAACCCCAGCAGATTATAACTCCCCAACAAGGGAGTTATTGCCAAATGGATACGCTGCATCAAGTGCTTAAAAAAACCAAATGTATCCAAGAGGAAGAAATAATCCTTCTGTTAAAAATTACTGCAAACAAAACTGCAAATGTTGCCATCGCTGTTGAAATGTTAACTGTGACAGAGTGGAATTTTCATCCCTCAAAAAACTGCCTTTTGGCCCACAGTAGAAAGCAGAAAGCTTTTGTTTTTAAAAAAAAAAAGAAAGAAAGAAAATTAACAGAAGCCACAGGATCTACCCTTTAAACCCATTTTTTGTTTTTAAACCAGGTTAAGATTCTGCTTAGAGTTGTATTTATTAAGCTAAATGATCAGCTCTAAAAAGACCCAGCCCAGAAAAACAGGTAAGTAACTTAGTGTATGTGGACAGTTTTATTCATTTCAATGTTAATACTGGACTGTTTCAAGTAAAGCACCAGATTAAGTACTTAATTAGTTCAGAGCCAAATTTCATCTCATTTGTGTGAGAAAAAAATCAATCTTATCTCAGTACAACTGAAGAAGCGCGTTGTACTTTAACCAGTTTCTCTTTTGAAATAGAGTAATAGCAGCATGTGAAAATAGATACCTCCCAGGCTGAATCACAAGGATGCTTGGAAATGAACAATAAAATTTAGGTAGTGACATTTGCCGTAAAACAAAAGAGCCCCACTTCACCCTGCTACTCCCATCTTCTACTGTAATGCTATTCCCTAGAGTACAGTTGGAAGTGTTTATCTTAGTATAGCGACACAGCCCAAAAGGGTTTTGTCCTCTGTTCCCCTAAGTGACTGATGTGCAGGAAGAGGAAAATGATGTGTTTCACACAGGAAGTTTTCCAGTATCTTCCTGAACTTGCCAGACCTTCCTCCTCTGCTTTCCAACTCTGCAGTGCTCTTACTGCAAGCTGGTAATGGCTATGGTTAGACTGAAAAGGGATGGCTAAGTGGACCCGCAGGTACATAGACCAATGCATTATTCCTGGTCCACCTACTCAACAGTGCCTTCACTACCGAATACTAACTTCAGCATCAACATGAAGCTAGCGAGCCCCTGGTCTAGAACACAGCTTGGGCATTTAATGCGGCTGGCAAAAGCCTTGCTGATGCGCATCAGGCTGATAGCCTGTGGGAAGGGGGTTGTCTTCTCTTGATAACCAGCGTAAAAACGACCTCTCAGTCTGGTCAGCACCCTGAAGGGTTGTGAGGCATCACCTCCTATGGCATTTGTAGAACCCAGTCTTTATTACCTGCTGACAGGTGCGAGCACCAAACTCCCTTTTATTATTGAACAAAGTGAAAGCAGTGAGATACTCAGATGCTCAGTGGTCGTGGGAGGATAAGGACTGTTTAGCAGCTGGGCAGCTCTCAGCAAATTGTGGCCATCACAGAATTGTTCCAGTTACACCATCGTTATATATACGGTTAATACGTGAAAGTCAAGGCAGGCAAACATATGCTTTGGTTTTTTTCTTCTGCACAAGCCTCTAATCTTTCTTCAGGAAATTACCATGTAGTTTATCAGGACCTTGGCATTAATTTTTAAAACCTCAAGACTTCAACCAAAAGGAACTGGCTATTTACTGTTTTTCTTTCTTCTAAATGTAGTTGTTGCTACCTCATTAACTATTTAGTATCCTGGAAGATTGTTGAATGAGCTTAGCTTGGCAGAACCTCCGAGTTGTAACCCCTGAAGGAAATGTCATTGCTCACTGTATCTGATAGATTTTGGTTAGCACAGATTTAAAAGCAGCAATAATGGACCCTTAATGAGATATGTTTGGCAAGAAGATACAAAATAACTATTAAGCTGGTTTACATCTGTTTCCTTTTTCATTCATTTTGCCATATCTAATTGCATACTTGACATTAATCTGCTATTGCAGTGACTTGGATTATTTGTTTCTGGGTTTAGCCTTCACATCACTGACACCGAATTTCATTACTGCTACTTCTTCATTACGGGAAAAATAGTTATAATTGATGAGTGATTTTTTTATCTATATACCCAGTCTTCTGCAGTCAAAGTGATTAGCAGCACCTCTCTTTAAACACCCTGTCGACAAAGGTATGAAGAATAATTGGGCTAGCTCCGTTCAGCTCTGCATTGCCAGAGAGCTCATATGTGTAGAGTCTGATAATTATATATAAAACAGTACGAGATTTTGGAAGACTGGGGACAAATCTGTGGAAAGCTTTATGCTCTTTAGAAAAAAACTTTTGAGTATGCGTATTTCCCCTAAAGTGCCCCATATATAATGGCAGATGTTGCACTGGAGGTTCAGAAAAAAAAAGGGAAAAATAGTTATTTTTTCATAGGATGGTAAATATTTTTTTTTTTTTTTTTCTGGGTAATGTGAGCTACAGAGATGATAAATATTTCTTCTCTTTAGAGAAATGTGAGAGTTTTCTTCTGCCAGTCATTTTTCAATGTTTGGGTGTAGGGGGCTGGCTCATGGGGTATGGGTTGGGGTAGGGTTGGCATTTTGCCATGCAGCAGTGCACTTGTGTCCACCCATGGCAGCATAAGGGGTTCTCAGAGAGACCCGCTCCCTCATCCTGGCTGACCAACAGCCATATCAGTTTGTGTCATCTATAGAGATGAAGGGCTCTTAAAATAAGAATATTAAGCGCTTCGTAAAAAGGCAGGGCTGCCCTGAGGCTGGCCCCTGTACTCAGCGCTGTATTTGTTTGCAACTCTGTGGGTGTCGAGTGTGTTGATTGTATTATAAGTGGATAAATGCAACCCGATAAGGACAATTGTGATGTTCTATGCGTTGGTAGGAATAATCAATTGCAAAGAAGTGGGGTAAAGAGCCAACAGAGCGAGCAGCAGTTGGCTGAAAAGGTATGGGGGTTAGAGTGGACTGCAGCCTCAATGGGAGCCAGCAGGGTCATGCAGCTCTTAACAAAATAAAAGAGAAAAAAAAACATCAAACATCATACTGGGATAGATCAGTGAAAGTACAGTCCATAAGCTGTGAGATCATTCTACTACTCTACTCAGCTTGAGTAAGGCCACAGCTGAGGTACTATATCAAGCCTGGGGATGTGAACTTGAGGACAGTTGTGGGTCAGGTTGAGAGAGATGAAGAACAGGAATGGCTGAGAAACAGGAGTGACAAAGAAAAGTTGAAGAAACTGCAAAAATCTGAAGAAATGACTGAATAGAGATCATGATAAATATGTAAATAGCTGCCATGAACAGGAAAAGCCACTACATGTTGATTCTAGGAAAGGTAGTGGTGGGCTTAAATTGTAGAAACACATGGCTTGGAAATTAAGAAAAAAAATTGCCACCAGGAAGAACAGAGACACAATGGAATAGGTTGCCTGAGACTGCCTCTCTACAAGTGTTTAAGAACAGGTTGAAGCACGTTAGTTAGGCACAGCATGGGTTTGCCTGCAAGCAGGACTGGGAGACCTCTGAAAAGGTCACTCAGTTCTGCTTTTTATGCCTCTGTGCTTGGATGTAATTGTTTTTAAATGTTAGGGACCAAATACAGAAGACTTTTCTAGGAAACTTCCCCTAGACTACAAACATCAGGGTTTGACCTTTTGGAAACCACAATGACTGAAAGACAATGTGTGGGAATTCAGTCTGCCAGCCAAATGGCTCCGAGACAGTGCAGGGGACTCTCTCAGCTCAGTGTTCCCTCTTCTTCTCTCTGTTCCTCACAATTTCACCTTCAGCTAAAAAGGTGCCATATTTGATTTTAAGCGTGGCAGCTATTGTAGGGAGCTGGTGAGGAACAGAGCTAGAATGTGTCTTTCCTGCTGCCTCCTATTGCTCTTCTCACAGAGAGGAGCATCTCTGCTCATCCGCTTCTACCCTGAACAGTTGCTTCTTCCACTGGTCCCACGTGCTCCATCCAGTCAGCCAGTGCTATGTACAGAGTATACTTGGGTTCACCGCAGCATGTTTGGTGACTTCACCTCTTCCCTCCAGATTCATTTTGTCAGGGAATCTGTTCACCCAAAGTTTTCCCCCATTTGCTGCCAGAATGTCAGGGTGGAGAATTCAAGATAAGTATCACAAAAACAAAGAGCAGGCAGCAGTTCTTGCTGTTGTTGCCATAGGAGACAAAGACTGTCACCAGCGCCTAGTGACAGGTAAAGTAACCCCCAGCAGCACCACCAGAGAAGGGGAAATATGTTCCACAGTGCAGTTCCCTGCTTCCTTATGCACTGATAAAAGCACGTTACCAGAACAACAGGTTTTATGCTGGCTTTCTAGGGAGAATAGGGGAGATAACGGCTTAAAGAGAAGGAAGGGAGGAGTAGGTAATGTTTGAGACTTGGGCTATCTGGTTTCCAGCCTCAAATGCATGCTCCAGGTGAAAACATGTGACCTGCTTTTCAGATTGACACCTCTTTCAGTGACCCCAGGCATGATCTCAGGCTAATGATATTTTTTTGTTTGTATGATTTGAGAAAACTGAGTTTGAGTGATGTTGAGCAGAAAAAATAGATACAACTCTCATTAATAAAAAAATCCACCCTTGGCCCTTGTATGCTTGTACTTTTAAAAAATGAAATTCCAGCTGTTTATGATAGGTTTATTCCAGCTGAAGAATATGGTTCAGAGTTTGGATGTGAAGATTGTCTTCATTTGACAGGCAGTTGGAATGGTACACATGCTGCAATAAAGCATTGCTGATTTCTGACAGGCAGCATAAGCCTAAATGTACTTTCCTGTTTTAATTACATGACCAGTACTCATGAATGGGAGCCTGAGCTTTATCTCCGCTGACCTTGAAAATCCCCTGGAGGTTTATGATAAAACGAAGCATATGTTTTCTGGTGATTTCTGGGAAATGGAGAAACACAGAAAACCACTTGTTCTAGTTTTGATTTTTTCAGGAAACGATGTGATACACCATCAGATCATCTTAATAAATGAATTATTGTCATTAATGAAATGGATGCTTACACCTCAGTCCCATTAATGACTGTAGTAGTGTAGACATACACAATTGCTTTTAACTGATAGGTTGATTACTGATCTAGCCATAGCAACACAGAGCTCTGGTTTGGTAGCAATGCCTCTGTGCTGACTCCAGTTTCTGACCTGAACACAGGCACTGGTTATAGCCTACATACAGACATCCTACAGAGTCTTTGCAGTGCGCTTGTAACACCCATGCTGGATGCTTGCATGGGAGTGGAGTGTGAATCAGCCGCTCTCTGAAGGTCACCATGGCTGCTGGGAGCCCAGCTGGAAGTCAGGGCTCCTACTGAGCATCCTGGATGTATCAGCAGAATAAAAATTCTCACCAAGGGATAGGATGGAAAAATGGTGGACAAGGACATGCATGTAAAGAGAAGTACATCTACATGAATGTGCTCTGTGGGAGCTAATTTGACTTTCACCCCAAATATTAGGTGACTGCAAGGTAGATAAAGTGGTTTTGATGTGGTTTTCTATAATTAGTATTCCCTTTTTTTTTTTTCTGTGGGTTTTCTATTGTTTTGCTTTTTTTTTTTCTCTCTCTCTCATGCACTCTCTTCATATCCACGTCTTACTATTCTTCACGCTTCTTTTCCCTAAGGCTTTCAGTATGCTCCATCCCAGTTCTTCCCAATATAGCTATGCAAATTTACAACCCCTTTCATTTCCCATGACACTGCTTACATTCACAGGGCAAAATTCAGCCTTTTCTTGCCAGGTTATGCAGCCATCCTCCCCGCCACTCCTGAATGACTCTAGACTGCTACTCCCTTGAGGACTAAACTAGATTGGGATTTATTACACCCTTAGCCCCCTGTTGATAGATGATAAATGATAAATGGCCTCAGGCAGTAGGCACTAAGGTGAATGCACGCTGCTTCTTTGTAAAGGCACAGTAAACCAAGCTACAGAGTGCGCTGCCCCAGGCATTCCTAAACTATCTTGTCCTGTGTCAGCAAGATGCCTGAAGAACTCTCTATAGAGCTTTCATTGCTCCATTCTCCCTCTGCTCCCACCCTGTGCATTTCAATACAGTAAGGAAAGGATTTCATCCTTAATTGAAATTCCTTTCATCAGCCCAGATATAGCCTGAACAAAGATACTGACGTGAAAAAAGCAGTCAAGAACGTATCTTTAAAATGTCAATTTGCCAGTGACAGGCATAAAATGCAGTCATTGCAAATCAAGGCTCTAAACCTTCATTGTATACCACATAGCTGCCACTCCCCCCACCATCCCTCCCGTAAGTTTTAATGCTGTACATCTTTGCTTTCATTTCCACATTCTTCTCATAGTGTATTCACAGCAAATCTGAGGATAGCTGTGTTTCGATTAAACTCCTGCAAACCTTACAGAAAGCTCTTTTAAACCCTGAATAGTGTAATTTATAGAATCATAGAATGGTTCAGGTTGGAAGGGACCTTAAAGATCATCTAGTTCCAACCCCCCTGCCATAGGCAGAACACCTCCCACGAGACCAGCTCCAATCTTAGGATTATCTTAGACTCACACATCTGAAGAAACTGGTCATTCAACTCTATGGGTTTTCTCTATTTTTCCTTTTTTTATTCATTCTGGTAAAGTAATTGATGCAGTTTTGCCCTTATAGACCTGTAAGTTTAATGCTACGTGGGTTTACGTGGCAGAAATCTCTACAATCTTGCTCAGCTGCAGAAAGAGAAGTAAGAAATTAAAGGTTTTTTCCGCTAGCACAATGTAGGGAAGGATACACCCAACAGAAAAAACATAGGTATGGGCCATCTACTGAAGGCTATATTTAGCTGGCTTACCCTAGGTGACTAATTTAAGTGTTACACCTTAAAGTTTTAACTATACAGAGACCAGGGTCTGGCACTCTGGCAGCTTAGATGACTGGAAACATCCGCCACCCTCACGAACTTCAAGGCCATGCTAAGCACAAGGACCAGCTTAAGCTATCTGCAAAGGAGGCTGCTGTGTCGGACTGCTGAGGGTAGATGAAAAGCCACGGCCCCAGTGCTTGCTTTGTTTATGGCAGCATCTGGGAAAGGAACACAGTGCGCTGCTGCCAAGAGGGAGGCTGGTCTCTGTGGGGTGGAGGACCTGCCACGTCCCAGAAGTAGCAGTTACTGCCCTGACTCTCCCTTCCTCCTGGCAGCAGAAGGAGCAGCAAGGCCAGCCCTTGGAGCCCTGGGTCTCCTTCCTTGCTCCATCCCTTCCCTCCACTCTCCACTTCTTCTGTAGCAGTGGTTTAGCATTAGCCTGGCACTGGTTTGCTGGGGGCAGCAACACCAACTGTTACGTACCTATCTGAGCAACCTGAAACCAGCCCTGTGGTTCTGCAGAGCTGTTCACTTTAAACAACTTAAAGTTATCAACACGTTTTTATTACTCCTTATTAGTGCTTAGAGTTTGAGCTGTGAAGCTAAGAAGAAACAAATCAAAAGCTAAAATCAAATCATACAACTAAAGACAAGCAAATGGAAGAATACATGGAAACAGTGAGATGCTGCTGGTGGAAGTGTGTAATGTAGGTATCGCTTTCAAATCCCGATTCCCTTTGGCTGTGTTTCTTACTTGAAACGCAAGTTTCTTACTTGAGACCTTTCTAATACATCCTCATCATATGATCCCTCTCGTTTTTTATTAACTCTACTGGCTAATGCTGTGCCAGTAGCACATCCCATACAGTGTTCTTGACTTCATTGCCAAGGTTTTCACAGTGTCCCCTCACATAACCTTTCATCTTCTTCTCACTAGCACCAGAGTGATGTATGTCTCCGGTAAGTACTTAATGCCACCATCTGTTGCCCACGCATTGTCTTTTTCAGGCACATCACTTTCCACTACATCTCCCTCTCTTGAGTTTGGGAGGGTCTTCGTCCATCTGCAGAGCGAATGAATTTTTCTCTTTCAAATCCTTCCTTCAAGCACACCTTTGGCCTGAAACTGCAGAGGACTTGCAAGTGACTCGCTGATGAGAACAACGCCAAGTAAGCAGATTAATAGTGCTTCATTATTTCTTCTGTACCTCAGTTTGGTAAACTCCAGTGTGATCTCTTGTCTTGTGCTTCAGCTGGGTGAAACATTGCCTTTCAATGCTGCTCCTGCTTCAGCATTCTAGAATGGGTCCAGGATACACAGATACTAACTTACATGAGCAGTAAGAAATAATACTTGCACTCTGCATGCGCTGTTTGTCCAGGAAATAAGCAAAATTGTATTGAGGAACTTCCTAGTCTGAATTTGGCACTTGTAACCAGCCCTGCAATCAGATGATGGCTGCACGTGTGCAGGTATTGGATGTGGACTGTTTACCCAGCTGGAACAGTCACACAGTTGGCAAGCGGCAGCAGGAAGTCAGGCATGGATAATGTTTAAGATACATAATCTTCACAATGCTGCTGCCAGGTGTCTTCTTTGGCTTCAATCTCGCTGTCTTCTCGCCTATTCTTTTGTCTATCTGGTGTACAGGAAAAGGAAGTGGAGCACGACGTGCTCTGCCCTTGTGACAAGTATGGTGAGACTACAGGACATGGTGGAAATAATGAAGACATAACCAACCGCTGTGTGCTCTATTTGTTATATTTACCTTTTTGGTAGCTATGTGAAAGTTTTCCCTGCTCACCTGAGGCATCTTTTTAGGTCCACCAACCGTTAATTAAAGGCTGATTGTAAAAATCTCATAAATAACATTTTTCTGTAGGTTACTTCCGATCTCTTAGTGGGCTTGACAATTTGTTTATTATTAAATTCTTGCACGTTCTACCCTTGCAGGCCATATATTAACATGTAGTGAAGAAGCAGGGTACTTTCACTGAGTCTTGGTGTCATGTTAGTTACAAGGCACAGCAGTAGGGACATCTTTATTTACAGATCATTAAAAAGATGAGTTCTGCAGTAACAGAACAAGCAGAAATACTTGTTTTTCTTGAGCATTTGCACAGCATTCGGTCAAGTGAAAACTATGCAGATGCCTGCTGGCTGCAAAATGAAAAGGAGAAGAAAGCGCAGAGGAAGTATGGAGTTGGGGGCAAAAGAGATTTGAGACAAGAGTGACCATTGGGCTGAAGCAGGAGTATTGAGGGGAACACACAGAGGAAAGACCCAAACCAGCTATTCTTCAACTAGTAATTTCAGATGTTGAACTTAAGAAATACTGGCACACTCCCTATCCATGGTCTTTTGTGTCCACCAGAGCTGAGTACCTGGACGTAATGATGTCAGAAGAAGATTTGCACATCCTGGAAACATCCTCATCCCAGGGAAAAGTGTGACATCTTTAGCCAAAGAGGTGGCTGAAGGAAGGAAGGAGCAAGCTATGAGGAACCAAAGCTGTCTATGGTGGTGGAAGTAGCCAGCATGGCTGTTGATGGGCTACTGCAATTAGGACAGCTTGGAGACTTGCCTAAAATGCTAAAACAAACCAAGCTCCAGGCAGCACCAGGGACAGGGTGCATGTGAGAGACACCAAGCTGCCTGTGCCCAACTATTCCCAGCCACCCCTTCAGCCCAGCAAGCTGCAACACAACCCCCCAGGACTACCGTGGATCCCGGAAGGTTAGAGATGTGGCTGCCACTGAAGCAGCACAAATGGCTGAATAAAAATTATCTTAATTTTCAGTCTCTTAGGCCCTTGTGTCTAATGGGTCTCTTTTGACAATGCAGGATACAGGATATACACTAAATGAGTGAGAACTGAGTCCTGATTGCTTTACTTT
This sequence comes from Eurystomus gularis, assembly GCA_013400335.1. Taxonomy (NCBI): domain Eukaryota; kingdom Metazoa; phylum Chordata; class Aves; order Coraciiformes; family Coraciidae; genus Eurystomus; species Eurystomus gularis. The sequence continues at coordinate 338,046 of VZZY01000298.1, forward strand.
CTTCAGCTACAACCTCACGGACACTGTGTTTTCAGCTTGCCATGATGGCTGCAGTATTCACAAACTCCTTTTTCGTACTTCTCCGACCTCCTCATCCAGCATGATTTCCATCTCAGTCACTCCCTCTTGCTCTTTTCTTCATTTTGTTCTCCAGCATTTTGGCAAATGTTATCTTTCTTGAGGAGGCACCCACTGTGCAGGAACTATTTTATTGTATGAGAGATTAATTCAAGGTACGGAGAGTGTATGATGAGAACAACGAAGAAACTCTAGTAACTAGTAAGGTTTGCACAGCCCAGTTCACTCAAGGAGCAAATTTCATGACACTTCCCGTTGGATTCAGAGGACACTTTAATCTTACTATAAACATGACCTAAGGAAGGAGCAGGGTGGAGCATGGGAAATATTGTGCTTTTAATTGTCTATTCTTTGGCGTAGCAATCTAGTTATGATATAACAGCCTCTGCTGTCTGTCTCCAGGGGAGTCATACAGCCTTTGAAAGGGTTCTGAGAAATGTTAGTTGCAGTTGGTGCTACATGCCCAAATTCCAGCTCTTATCTTGGTTTCAGTGAGAGTGCAGTGAGAGGGACGCACAGCGGCAGCACTAGACTGGCTTTTCTCACATCTCATCAAATCACTTCTCAGGATATATCCAGCATCTTCTCAGGGTTCCATCTTCCCGCAGAGTATCAATAGTGCCTCTTGTAACAGCATAGGAGGGGCTTGAGGCCGTTTGTGATCCCCAAGGAATTTCATAGAGTTCCTCATTTATTTATTCTGTGTTTTCTTTATCCAGATTTTTCTGTCACACTCTATGGAGCAGGAGTCCCTTTCATCATTTCATCGGATGTCTGAACAGCGTGTATGTGGGGCACATTGGCTGTCTCTGCCACCTGAAGGAACCCAGCGTCAGTAGGTGGGACATGCTTCATTACCCTACCCCATCTCTGGGCCCTGTCACCCTCCCAGCAGGACATGGCTGGGATAATAAACTGGGTGTTCTCTGTCCTCCAAAGGAAACAGTCCGCCCATGCCAGTGGACATGCTTTCAAGCTGGTTGGAGATACATAGCCTTCATTTTTTCCCTTAGAAGTCAGCGTAGACACAATTATTGATGGCTGAATTTAGGATTTCCAGAATTCCCATTGTTAGCAAAACTAGAGACTTATGTGGATGGGGGCTGGTCTTACTTTTGACATTCCAAAGACAAGGGAATATCACACATGACTGAGTCTTTTGCATACAGTTTTTGAACTAACTTCCTTAGAGCTGGCAAACGTTAGCACTGAAAGAGAAGTTCGTCTCAGGCTTGTCACTAATGAAATGATTGCAGCTCAATGTTCTTGAGGTTTTCCAACTTTGTTCCTCATAGGTAGCAAGTTTGGTAACGGACACAGATTAGGAGAGCACGTTCACCGCTAAAGGCATGTCTTGTCACAGCACTGGTTGGATGTGCATAGAATCACTTAGGTTGGAAAAGACCTCTAGGATCACCAAGTCCAACCTTTGTCCAACGTCTCCCTGACCCCTAGACCATGTCCCAGAGCACCACATCTACTCCTTTTTTAACACCTTCAGGGATGGTGACCCCACCACTTCCCTGGGCAGCCTGTTCCAGTGCCTAACCACTCTTTCACGAAAGAATTTCTTCCTAATATCCAATCTAAACCTCCCCTGATGCAACTTGAGGCCATTACCTCTTGTCCTGTCATTAGTTACTTGGGAGAAGAGACCAACACCAGCCTCACTACAGCCTCTTATCAGGTAGTTGTAGAGAGCAATGAGGTTGCCTCTCAGCCTCCTCTTCTCCAAGCTAAACAATCCCAGTTCCCTCAGGCGCTCTTCATACAACCTATTCTCCAGACCATGAATTACACAGCAAGTACAGCTGCAGTTTTCCTTTTATTTTCACTTAAGCTATGTTACAGGGTTTTTCCCGCACGGACACACTGCTGGTTAATCAGTTTGAGGGCACGTCCAGTTGTCTTCTGCCCACCTTCTGCACTCTGCTCTCGGGGTCAATGAACACGTTGGGAGACAGCACCACAACTGAACTGTGGGTTCTGCCGTGTGCCATAAATGATTTGCTGATCTACTAAGTGAATTAGCCCCATTTTCTAAGGAAATGAGGCTTCTACACTGGCACGATTTTAAGTTTTCCGTGGTACCTCTCAAAACCCCTGACCAACTCCAGCTGTAGAGAGCGTTCCGGGCCGGGCCGGACAGCACGCCCGGCACCCACACGGCCGAGCTGTGGCTGCTGCCAGCAGCGGGGCGGCTCTCCCCGTCCTTCTGCGGGGCTACACGGGCACTTCTCGCGGCCGGGGGTGCCCCTCATCCCACGTGCCGGCACCC
>VZZY01000298.1:341336-352481 GCA_013400335.1 Eurystomus gularis
TGAGCCGCAGGAGCTGGGAGTCCGTGTTCTGAACGTGGCCGTGTGCGTGTGATTCATTTTCTGTGAGGGGATCTCCCGTGGTGCTCTAGAGTTGCGTTTACTGCAGCGTTAGTTGTGGAATTTTTGAGGGCCGGTTGTACTTCATTTGTATTTTGTGGGGTTTGGTTTGGTTTGGGTTTTTTTCCTTTTTATAAGCACGTTTTGAGGCTGTGAAGAGCCGCTCTGCTTTTGCCGACCTGTAGTTCCTCTAAGGCTGTCATTGTTTGCATTCGGGGAGGGCAGCTGGTGGCCTCGCAGGAAGGTGCGCAGGTTGCGTTGGGGGGAGGGCTCTGGGCCGCTTCGGTTTGGCTTCCTTCCAGCATAGGTTAGTTGTTCTCCGGTGTCTCTGATGCCAGAACAAGGCCCCAGAATGAACGGTTTCTCTCTGGGCGAGCTCTGCTGGCTGTTCTGCTGCCCGCCTTGCCCCAGCCGCATCGCTGCCAAGCTGGCCTTCCTGCCCCCGGAGCCCACCTACACCGTGCTGCAGCCTGAGCAGCAGCAGGAGGCCGGGGCGGCAGCCGGGGCCGCAACCCCGACGGGATCGGGCACCTGCAGCCTGCACCTGAGCGAGCGGGCGGACTGGCAGTACTCGCAGCGGGAACTGGATGCCGTGGAAGTGTTCTTCTCCCGCACCGCTCGAGATAACAGGCTGGGCTGCATGTTCGTCCGTTGTGCCCCCACTGGCCGGTACACGCTGCTCTTCTCACACGGTAATGCTGTGGACCTGGGCCAGATGTGCAGCTTCTATATTGGCCTTGGCTCCCGCATCAACTGCAACGTCTTCTCTTATGACTACTCTGGCTACGGGGTGAGCACCGGCAAGCCCTCTGAGAAAAACCTGTACGCAGACATTGATGCAGCCTGGCAGGCCCTCAGGACAAGGTAAATGGATATTGGGGACAAGGTATTTCTGTATCTCCGTTTAATCCTGGGAAGTCCGGCGTCTGCCCAGTTAACCTGCTGAGAGGTGGAGAGGAAGGGTTTGTAGCTGGTTTGAGCTGTTGTGATGGCCTCACCAGATGTTCCATCCACAGCTGCAATGCAGTTTGCAGGATGGCTTCATTTGTTAAAAGGGTGCGCAAACGTTCATCCTGAGCTGCTTCTAGATTTAGGGGTTTATTCAGCGGTACTGCATGTTAGCCATTGCTTCACCGTTGAAAATCTTCGTCTTGAGCAGGAGATACGGCACTGGTTGCAGTTTGAGCTTGCACCCTGCAAAAAACCTTCTGTTAGAGGCTTGCCCATCACTGTCTATGTTTAGAGGTAACCCAGGTGAGCTTAAGTTTCCACTGAATTTGGCAGTAGCGTGGGCTAGTGCTTACCAAGAAACTGCTGTGTTCTGTGGTGCGTTTGGGGTTTCACGCAAGCTCGTGCGACATGAGACGTCTTCGTCTTTTGGCAACCAAACAACGGTTACCAAATTGAGTAGGGTAGTGGAGTGGAAGGAGAAGGTGTTGACAGGTGGAAGGAGAGCTGGGGATTCTGCCAGGAGGAGATGCCGAAGTAGGCGACGTCCAAAGGGATGGAGCGGTTATGAGGAAGCCTTGGCAAGGTGGCATGGCCAGTGGGAACAGGGAGCCCTTGGCTTCTAGGAAATCTTGAGTAGAGCTGCAGCCTGGGGGCATCCCTTGCTTCTTCAGTCCACAGAAACCATGAGCTCCTTCTGCTGTTGCATAAGTGGTTCTTAAAGTAGGACCTTGCAGAACATATCCTGAAAGAAAGAGTTTTAAAAAGCTTAAATTCTTGCAGCAGGGCAAGAGAAGAGAGTGATGAGCATTTTCTGTTCTTGGCTGTGGAGTTGTGTAGATGAACTTGGCTTATGTGAAATGGGTATTTAATGTCTATCTTGGGGATACGTGCCAGGAGTTGTTACTAATTTAGATAATTGGCTTTTCAAGGATCCAGGGATTGGTCGGTTGTGGAGTCCAAACGGCTCTTGACATTGGTCTACCCAAGTCAGGTTAAGAGCATGGAGGAGAAAGGTGTAGGAGGAAGTTACCCTTTCACAGCATGTTCTGCCTGTTTGGCAAGCAAACCAGATTTTAGGTTCCATTTTATAAGGCTCTCAAAAAAAAAAAAAATTGAAATTTTGCTGGAATATGAATAATATGGTGTTAGGTAAAGAAATATTTTTGATATGCTGTATGCAAAATAACTAAATGCCACTATTATGCATATGGATGATGTAAATAAGGTTTAGGAGAGGAAAAGTGCTTGTATCTAAGCTAAGCCTAATTTGTCCTTCAGTTGTGTTTTCTGTTTCACTTCAAGTTTAGTTGATTATACGTTTTCATGAAAGCCTTCTAGAGCTCTGAAAAATACTTTCACTTCTGTCTGGAAGTGATTCTGTCTTGACAGACACTTGGTACCTGTTTAAGACCTACATAGGTCCAGAAACAAGAGATTTCTTCACTTAAGTCTTTTGAGAAGCCTGAAGGCAATGCCAACACGTGCCCAGCTTGCTCTTCTGAGAGGACTGGGCTCATTCTATTAAAGCATGACTGGAAGAAGTTTATAGTTTTATATTGAAGTCCTTTTGGTAGTTTATACAGGATCTAGCTTCTGCTTTCCTCCTTAAATTGAGTCGTTAAAACTTGCCAGTTCTTACTTTGCCATGTTGGTAAGTACAACATCTCGGTGCTACCTTGAGAGTACTGTTAGAGTAGTTGTGTTACCATTGGTCAGATTTTTGGGGTCCAAAGGAGATATTACAGTATTTTAGGTGCTCAGTAAAGAAATTGGTTACTGTAAAATATAAGCTTAAAAAAAAATCGGAAAACAATAGTCTTTCTGCTGATTAATTCCCTAAGCTGTAGTGTGAACATTACAAGACTGATTATTTCTTAGTCCTTTTTAGTAAGTCCAAGTGGCTCACAATTAAATGAAACATTCTGCTGTAAAAATTTATACCATACCATGTAAAAATATCGTACTATACCATTTTTGCTGCAGCAGTTCTTTGGTAACTTCCAAGCACTTGCGTGTGCTTTCATTCTTAATGCGAATTCCTAATGTTTGGCCTTTAGTCATATGGTAGTGAACTGTAATGCAAAGTTAAAAATGAAGTCTTAAAATAGGAGAAGTTCACTATGCCATTGAAAACAGTTAGTCATCTGTGCTAAGTTCTGTGGGAAGCTGTTGCTCTTCTGAATCCACCTGATGTTCCACCTGGCAGCAGAAAAGAAGCATTAAAATGTTGGATGTCTGAGATTTGATTGATTCTTCTTTTTTTTTATATATTTTTTTATTGTGCCTGTAAGGTATCACTGATACTTAGCAAATATCAATTTAACAATGTATTTTGAAAGTTGCTTGGAGTAAGGTGGAAATTTAACCCTCCACTTGGAGAAAATAGATTGCTGCCACGTTGTAGGAGTGATGGTGAGTGACTGTGGTTACAAACGTGGCGGCCAATTTTGACTGTATTTTTTTCAAGGTACTGAGATTAGGATCTTGCTATCACATACATATTTAGGTATCAAGCATTATGTAACAAATGTTTATAAAACTATATTATCAACAGTGGATGAAAAATATAATCAGTGAGGTTTTTTGTTCAATTATCAACCTGTCTTTGAAGAATTAGTGTCAACTATTCCCTGTTCTTTTAGTCTTTGTAAAGATTAACTTATTTTCCTTAATTCTAGTTAAATGAGTATCTCTCCTCATGAATAAAGTATACTTTTAAATGATAATTTTACCAATTATGAAGTTTGAATGCTGACTGTCCAGGTAAAGATGTTGACATAGAATTTTCTGCCCTTGAAGTGAGTTTTAGGTGTTCTTTCAGAGGTCTGACTGTAGCATTGGTTGTTCTAGTTTCAATATCAAGTATGAATCAGTAATTAATTTGTGCTTTTATATATACATTTATTTCCACTTGATTAACAAATTTCCATCTGGTATCTAAATGTTTCTCAAAAAGAATCTTCTGTTTACTTGCTTCAGATGACATTTTAATGAGTGTTTTATTTTAGACAGGTTGGTCTGTTTCTATTCTGTTTGTTCCAAAACCAGAACCAGCTTGAAGAGAAGCTGTGTTGGACTCTGCCTTCTCTCATGGTCCATGTGGTTTTAAGTTCCTGCTTTTTATTCAGATGTGATTAACTCTTATCCTAGTATCTGATACGTTTAGTACAACATCTGCACAGAATGACTTGATCGTCATCCTCCTCCCCCCTTTCCTGAATTCCACATGGGAAGGTTGAACTTTCTAACGCTTCTACGTTAAAACAATGTACAGCACTGAAAAACAGGATACACACGTAGGGTTTGGGTACGGTGCTTAAGCACAAAACCGTGACTGCTTTGTTGACTGGATGCTATTTATATTAAAATCAATTTGTATGTTGTCTAAAAATTTGGAGATTTGTGAAATGTTTTAAGATCCCAGTCAAATGAAAGAAGGCACTTCTCTGCTCTCTCTGCTTCTGCAGTAGAGTATCAAAGAAAACCTACTAGTCCATACTGTGGATGTTGAAAAGAGGTGAAGAAAACGGAGTTAATAAATAGCTTAGAAGACCTGTTCTTGTTGCATTTAATGAAATGCAGCTTGATTATCTTTTTCATGGTGCAAAATATAAACTAGTTTCTTCTGCTTCTATTTAAGCATCTGATCACTCATAGATGTTACTGTAATGTTCAAATTCTTCATTATCAAAACATGTACATTTGAGTTTGTCTTTTAGTCTGTAGGAGAGCGTTGATTAACTTCCATTTTTTCATTACACTTCTTGGTCAATATGGCATGATGAAAGGAATTGAGTTGTGAAATGGTCTATTTCAAGGGCGTTTGATCAGTGGGTAGCAGATAGTTCAGAATGTTTAAATAGATTTTTACACTTTTTCGCCAAATGTAATGTTATAAAAACCCAAACATTTTATTACATGGGGATTTTATTTGTGATGCTGATTATCAGTCTCCTCTTAATGCAGAAGTTGGTGGAAAAGTGTTACAGTTTTCATTTGAGTAAAATTAGGAAACACACCTAATTGGATTGGACTGGAGTGATAACTAATCTTCTGAGGTTGTGTCAGTTGAGTTCATCTCCACTCGGATTTGCTGAAGTGGTTACAGCTTTCTAGGTGAATAATAGCTTCAGGGGTTTTTTACCTTAATTTATTGAAATAGTTAATTTCTACTTTAATTTTCTTTGCAACAGAATCTTTTCACTGGCACTATATTTCTGTGTGTGATCGAACCTGAGTTCTTTAGATTGAGTACTTAAAGGTTTTGATAAAAATTTTACCACATAAATTGCTGACCTGACCAAAAGCAGTGCTTGGCAGTCACGGCAAAGAGTCCTGGAGTAATAGGGTTCCTCTTGTTCATGGTACAGCACTTGGTAGATTTTCCCATCATTGACTTCAATAGGGTATTTCCCACTTCCATTTTTAAAATAATGTTCATACAGTGTCTGCAAAGGATTGTTCGGAGACACCATTCTCTACAACCTAACTTATTCTACCTGCCACGGTCAGTGCTTCAAGAAAAACTGCATGTAACTTTGCTGAGAAATAGAACCATACCGAATGGTCTCCTGTTGCTGTCTGTGTAGCGAGCAGAGATTAATTCAAATGATGAGCGTCTCAGGGACATACACCAACAGCTGTTTGAAACAGGTGCTCTGATGTTCAAAGTTATTCAAAACGTTTACTAAGCGTTGGTGTCGTATTGCATAGTTTAGTCACTGAAGTAAAAGTAGTTTTGTTAAATATTTCCCTATTTCTGTCAGGACTGCGAGATCAAAGCTTGTTTTAAAAAAAAAAAAAAAATAGAATTTTCACTGTCAAGAATGTTTTGCAACGAGTGTAATTTGGGAAGAAAAGTAAGCTGCCAAAGAGCCTTTGGCTGACGGTACTTGTTGTCCTGAGTGTAGATAGTCCTGAAATTCAGCTGCCTGGACTGGAGGTGTTGGTTTACCCTGTTGTAAAAAGGTTGTAGAACCTGGTTCTCAACATTGTCAGAGCGTTGAACATAAAGGCTTCTAGAGGAACATGTTGTTAAATCCTAAATGCTGAAGTAAAGGTTTCTGTCTGCTTTTTAGTGCTCAAATGCATGAAGTGCATGAGAAAGAGAAAGGCTTTTTCCCTTTCTCACTTCGGATAGAGCGACGTGTCACCTTTGGAGGCTGAGGTGATGGTCACGGTGGCTGTTTGACCTGTGCATGCTGCTGGTAGCTCTTAGATTTATTCAGTTTGTTCTTAGCAGTGGCGTATGAGCTGGACTGTAAACCTCGGTGGTTTTGCTCTGAAGCCAGGCTTAATCTCCAGTCCATCGCAACCTCAAAACCAAAAAATCCCTCCAAAACACAGCCTTTATCCTTTGTTACTCTGCTGTTTTTGAGTGTTTCTAAGTGCTGGGCTAAATTTACACTAGCTCATTACTTGTGAACATAAGTAAAAAGAACAAGGGTGAAAAGACCAACAGTAAGCGATGCTGTCCAGGACTGTAGATAACCTGTGGGTGTACGTGGAGAACATTTCAAGCTATGGAGTTGGGTTATCTGCCAGAAGCTGGTTTTGTGGGGAAAACTTTGACACCCCTTGAGCAAGTGGATATTTGTATTTACATATTGAATGAAGAAAACAGGTTCTTTGGGTTTTCTGTTTGTGGGGGTTTTTTTTGTCCTGTGATGCTTCCTCACGTGCAAGACTCATAAAGGCAGTGCCAAGCAGTTAGCTGTTTGGAGCCTCATTTCTGTAGCATATGTATGAATTTCACATTTTGTTTTAATGTGGCATTGGCCTGGTGGAGAGGGCAATGCGATTATAGTAACTTTTAAATCCTGCCCCAAAAGCACACTTAAGCACAATACAGAAAAAACGGCTCCTCGGTTGTATTCTCTGTTGGCTCTAAAGCATCCTCAAAATTATGTAGCACTAATAAATTAAGTGCACAAATAATGCTGTTTTTTTACCTAAAGCTGGTAATAAATTTAATGAACAACTAACGCTTCTTTCTGTCCTCCCTCACAAATACAAATCAATTCCAAGGCTGCATTGGAAGCAGTTAAAATGAGTCCTAAAATAAGCAGTGCATGTGTTGTACCTGAGACACTTGTGCACATACAGGCTTGCTTTTGCCAATTAGCCCCTAAAAAGGGCAGAGATGATCTCTTGATGAGGGGATAGTTTCAGTTGCCACTGCACCTGATAGAAATTGAAGGCGCTGATCTGTGTTCAAGGTGAGGAGTTCCTTGTGTTGTCTTTAATCTAGGAAAGGCACATTTTTTCAATATTTGAATGCTGATGGCTCTTCTGTGTCTCTTCCATGTTTATTTGAGTATACATTAACAGTTTATATTAATCTCAAATGAATTAAAAATTGTTTTTTGTCTAAGTCTAAAAACTTGGGTTTATATAGGCTAAAATACCTATATAGAGGTGGAGAAACCTCTTGCACCTGTAAGAGCTGGTGGATAGTGGATAATTGAGATCACTAGAGTCTAGTACTTGGGCATTGAATAAACAGTTTCAGTGACTTGTTCACTTCATCTTGATTGTCCTGCTTTCTAGTTTTTTAATTAATGACCTACACTGGTCTTGCATGCTCAGCCTGACAGCTGATGATGAAGCTGAATTTCATTCCTGCTCTTGAACTGAGTGTTTTGTTGGTGTGGATTTTTTAATGTGTCGGGTTTTGTGAGCAATGGAAGTGTGGGATTGTAAACCCAGGAAACCCTGTATGAACACAGAGGAATAAAGGTGCTTTTAATAAAAGGCTAGGAATGGGATGAATAGTGCATAGTGTCACTTACGGACTGAGGAACATCTTTGCATTCTTTATTCCGATGGCTGATTTGGAAAAAATGGATGATTTTGGCATTGTTTGCACATTAAGCTATACCGCCCGCAAACAATCACGGAAAGGTCCAAATGTAGGCCAGCTGTGTAATGGCACTGTTATACTGGCCTTATCTATATCCATATCTTTATTCTATGTTTTTTTTAACCACTGTGTTAGCTTTACAGAACAAAACTTTGCCTGTTGGTATTAAACATTGTGGTTGGATTTGCTGAACACGAAACTAAGTAATACAAAGGCACAATGTTATGCTAAGCAGTAGGATCTGGCTCAGTGCCCACTCACCTGCCCACCCTTGGTTTCATGTCTCCTGATGAGCACATGCATGTCTTTGGGAAAATCCCTACAATCATAAAATAAATGTGTAAGTTCTCAACTTTCAAAAAGGGGAATTCCATGTGGGTTCCCAAATGAGGAATGATGTAGATGTGGAAGATGAGGTTTTAAGTTAGTACAATTGCCTCAAAGTCCAGAGGGAAAAATTTTAAATTAGAAGTAATCTCAAAGTACTGTCTCTGGGTTTTTTGTGTTGCAAATTCATTAGAAAAACTTCATGTATGCTTTCCTGACAATAATAATATTTATTGGTACAGTCTCTTGAAATTGTTTCAAGGTGCTCCTTTCAATATGAAAATGTGCTTTTTTTTTTTAACTGTTAAATTGAAATTAATTGTTGGTTTAGACAGTTTTGAGTATGCTTTTAGGAAGATCTGTATTACTGTGCCTGACTGAAAAATCCTGCTTACGTACAGGAATGTAACTTTAAGAACTTTGACTCTTGTGAGCCTTATTTATCAGGCAAGGCATGCTGCTGAAACAAGTGGCATACATCAGTGTCTGGCAAATAACCCTTCTCAAGGCATGCAGTGTTAGCTAGGAGCTCAAAGGTGGTTTTTTTTTTTTAAACACAGGACGCTGCCAGATCTCTTAGCTGGTCTAACATTGTGGGATCTTAAATTTAACTTTGTGACATGGCACAACCATTTCTCTTTGTGTGCAGCAAATGAACAAATATGGAGTAAGGGATAATAGGATCCAACAAGTCTGAAAATTCTGAGACCAACTTCAACACGTTTCTCAGGAAGGAGTAAATAGGGTGACTTGAAATGTTTCACTTTTAACAAGGTTTAGAAAGGGGTTTACTCAGATCTTGATAGGATCTTTTTGGACATTCCTCCACTCTGATGACTTTTAGTTAGCTTGCTTTGGATGTTGTCATAGAACTTGAAAAATGGTGTTCATATGTCAGCAAAGAGGCAAAACCAGCTATGTATTTTTTCCAGTGTACAGATAAACTGAGATAAAGTTCAGATTATTTTACCATTATGCCATGAATCTTAATGGTTATATATAATAAATTCAAGAAGATACTTCACCTTAACTATTACACTGCACAATAAATTGCAAGCCTTATAATATGCAAAATAAGAGAAGCTAACAGTAGTACAGGGTTAGACTTCTTGTAAGTGTTTTGTAACCAAAATGGTGTATGGAACCATCTGTGCTTTAAAGGAAATTTTGAGTAGTCAAATTGCCAACTTAAGCATTGTATTGATTTATTTATACAGATCAGATCATAATCTTTGTCCCGTCTCTGTACAGTCTTCCCCAACATCTGATGAATTGAGTAGGATGTTGGCTCTCTGATAGCCTGGGGAAAGTGGCATCTTTCAAGAAAATTATCTTGGTTTGGAAGCACATTTTCTGGGGCAAATGTACGAAAGTCTTCTCCAGGATGCTATTTCTTTCTGATAGCTTCATTTCTCACAGAAGTGCGGATGTATGTTTTGGTGTGTTGTTTTATTCTTTGTTAAAATGAAGTAGCTAATTCGGTACGATATTTGTTTTGGAGGTGTTCCCTGGACAATTCTTACCTTGAGCCAGCTGGTCAAGAGCTGGTTAGTCTCCTCCTTCCCCTAAGACTCCACTACTTCAACTTGGCATATTAAGTTGTATTACACATTTTCTTCATAGTATTTTTTTGTTGTTCCTTACTGTAAAAAACTTGTCTATTTTTCTAGTAAAGCATGTTTTTAAATGTGTCTTAATACTACAGAAAAAGTTACCGTTTTAGTGTTTCAGTCTGGGAATGAGCATCTTAACAAGTTTAACCAACTGTATAAGTACCGGAGTTGCAGGAAGAGGTGGGGTAGTTTCAGCTATAGTTTTGCTATTTTTATGCATACTAGTTTATGAACATGTAACCTTTGCCTCAGACTGGTTAATAATTACCCTGTGAGTTAGCATACATTGCAGGCATCTTTCTCATGCAAGAAGAACCCTTTCAGGAGTCAGTACAGTAGCTTTAAGATATTAAGTAGTGTTTTAACTTTAAGCCTGACTAACATGCCTAAAAGGTTTTTACTTTTGCTGAATCTCTGCCAGCTTCCAGACTTCTGTTTCTCTGGTCTCTGCCCTCTCCCCTGAGTTCTTGCTAATTATTCATGTAATGTGATGTTCAATTCTAAAGCCCCCTGTGCATAAAACCCATGCAAGTAGGTTTTTTTATACTGTTTTTTACTAAAAAGCAATCTGGTAAGGCAGAAACTACTATCTGTAAGAACACAGGCAAAAATATAGTCATCATAAAACATAAAACTTACTCTAATTTGTATTTACATTGACAATAAAGATGATAAAATGCACTTGAATATAACTTTGATTTATTGATGTGAAAGATAAGACTATCATACATGCTCAGTGTTCACCCAGTTTTCTATAGTGTGAGGGTTGTAAAGTCTTCTTGGTTTGAGTTCTTATCTCAAGACTAAGCAAGATGGTGCCAAATACACCACCCCTCCAAATTGGATGCTCTTCTGTCCAAGCTCATCTAAGATCTGTAGGCTGTTTTGAGTAGAGTGTTGAACAGATACTGTTGAGATAAATAAGATCTGGCACCTTCCAATTATTTCAGGAAATTACCCTTTCCATCCAAAAATCCACTTTAATAACCTTCATGACGAAGGTTGGACTAGATGATCTTAGAGGTCTTTTCCAACCGAAATGATTCTATGATGAGGAACATTAAACCGGAGTATCTTGGGTGTTTCTTACCTGGATGTGGTTTTAAATTCGTTGTGTTTCAGCAGCACAAGAAACTGAACCAAAGATTATTAGTGGTTTTGGTTGGACATTCACAGCAATTTTCTATTTTTCTTTTTTTTTTTTTTTTATTATGAAATGAGTGTCAGATTGGAATAAAGGTAGCAATGTTAGTTTAATTTTAGGTAATTTTATTACTGGGGTTTTCAGGAGAGGAGGAACTCTTACTTAGCAGGCATTGTTTGTCATTTGTTGTT
>VZZY01000303.1:0-25171 GCA_013400335.1 Eurystomus gularis
AATAGAACACAACTTAGCCAGTAGTAAAGATGCAATTAATGAAGCAGGACTCATCATAAGAGTATTAAATGGCTGTCCTGAAAGGCAAATAAGAAAGCAGGATTTTACACATTCACATTTTAGTGGTGCTCTTAGGAAAGCTTACAAAAACCTCAACAACAGAAAGCTTGTTTTCATGATTATATGTACTGTGGAAAATACCCAGCCTTTGTTAATGGATATAGTCAAATTTATCCTACACATGCAAGCTGTAATAAAGAGATAATAAAAAAAAAACTGTGCAAAAATTCATGTCAGAATCTGGGTAGATATTTGTGCAAACAAATATATCCCTTCTAGTTAGGTTAAAATGGTCCTCAAGTATTTGGAGATCAAAAAAATTAAACACCTGACCAAAACCAACCAAACAAAAAAACCCAAACATACACATTAAAGTTTACTAACTGAAGAAGCAACAGCTTCTTGACCTTCTGCTTCTTAAGGTCTTGACTATTTGAGGAAAAAAGAGATTACTTTGTTAAAATGACTGTTGCTCTTTCAACGTCTTTATACTTGATCATTTTCAGTAGGCGTATTGCACAGAAGCTGAAGGTTGAAGATTCCTAGTTTGTGTTCAAATTGATACCAGATACAAAGCTTGAACACAGCCTTTGAATTTAAAAAATATTTCCAAAGAAACCAGAGGAAAAGGGACAGTTTAAAAAGAATGCATGAATACAATACTTGTTTTAAAAGAATACAAATTTCAGAAATATTTTACTAAACCCAGCAGATTATTTTTCCTTCAGGAAATTGTGTTTTAAATCTGGAAGCCATAAGCTGAATGCCAGTCTTTGTTTTTAAGACACAAGAAAAGGAAAATTTGATGCTCACAAATCCTATGCTGAATATAGTAACTGTGAACCACAGTAACACCAACTATTTTATACCTACAAGAAAGATGTTGCTAAGTGTTTTTAAAGATAGTCATATTTTATTTCTCTTGACACCTTCCATTATTTCAACCCAATCCTGTTAGACAGGCATAAGTGAGAGTAGAACTTTAACTATTAGTTTCAACTTAGTTCTATTTATCATAGGTAAAGGACTCTCTCCCTATTTATTGCCAAATCCATACACTAAATTGTCTACTCCAGAGACCAAACACTAATCACATAGAGATGTAATTAATCTTGCTTTTGGTGATTGCAAATTCCCTTTATAAATGCTTGTACCTTTATTTAAGTACCTTTCAATGTATTACTGAATGATGTGAAATATTCTACTAATTCTCCTTTCCAGTGACAATTATCTGTATGTAATTCATGCATAAAGCTCATTTTACTATCTTTTGTTCTTTGTAAAAATCTGGTAAAGGCTGATAATCACATGTATTAGTTTCTGTATGAGCCCTCCAGCAGAAACCCAGAAAATGGTTTCTCTTCTGTTTTTTTTAATTTTTATTTTTCTGCAGTACAAATCTGTTAAAGATACACCAGTGCACGGGCAGCCTCAAAGAGACACACACTGTTATTCAGATTTGCAACATCATTTAAAAAATATATATATCCTCAGATGCCTTCAGGAAGAATCACAGAAGTCTTGATTTTCAGAATTGCTAGGCACTGGCCATTCCAGCTGAAGTATGTGTACACACACTAGAAAACCATGCAAACACCTCCTGCTTCCTGTTGTCACTGCTTCCCATTCTCATCGTCTTTGCAAAAGGCACAGAAGTGCAGAAAAATTTAGTCAATTACCAGAGTGGAAGTTTAAATGGATGCATTGACATGTGCAAATGGACAACTTTTAAATCATGATTGATGTCTCCTATATGTCTACGTGCCCTCCCAGGACCAGCACTAATGCACCGTTAACAAGTGTTCCATCGTCTGATTTTAGGCTCACTGAGAAACTGAATCAAAGATTCAGGCATGAGTCCTGACTCTTGCTATACAAATGTAACAAAACTCTTCAGTATTCAAATAGTATAGGTGGCTGATTTCCTTAAATTATTCGTCTCATTTTAAACTTAGAAGTTTGTATTTTTTGTTCCAAACTGATTTTCTGACAATTCTTCCTTTACTAGTCTTTAAAAGGAGAAAGAACTCTCCATCTTAGGAAAGGGTCTGCTTGCATCCACAAAATGAATCAATGAGAATGAATCAACGAGAACTTTTTAATTATTGTTTTTCTACTATAAATAGCAACTAAAATCTTTTTAAATCACAATAGCTTAAAATAGCAGTCAGGTTTTAAACAAAATAACAGGCACTTTATAAGAGCTCTGCTCTCTTCAGCTGCTTTTCACCGGTGTGCATAGGCAGCACCATTCACATGCTTTGGCATTAAAGAGGTGAGTGGATAGACAGACAAGCACACACAACAGATGTTAGCAGAAAGTTTACTTCACAATACTCCTCAAACAATGTTAGGATCTACACTAAAGATGTTCAAATTTATAACTGACAACATTAAAACCAAAAATCTGACAACAACCATCCAGTTAATAAATGACAGAAGTCAGCTTTGTGACTTCAAGTGCCAATTAAATAAAATGTATCTGTTAGCACTGAAAAAGATCTTCTGCTGCAGAAGCATACTTACCATTATCAGATTTCAATGTGGAGATACATACTGAGCAAGGCAGATACAGCACACAAGCTCAAAACCTAGAGGTCATATTTTGACAGAAAGAGTTGAATAATTCCAAAAGCGTTAGCTTTGCAGGCGCTAAAAGGAACCTGATCTCAGATCGTTTCCTGGGGTTAGGACACAGTCCTTCTGAATAAGAAGCTTTTGGCAGATTTGGTTTGGAAGAACATCTCTTCTGTTTTTTTTAATCTCTCCCTGTACCCATAAACCCCATTATACACAGCCCTTTGTGAGCAAGCCTCCTTTACTGCAAGAAAAGCTCCACTGTGGCTGTCAATTTACTCGTACCTTACCTACTCATTCAGCACAGCACAAGATGGCAGCTTCAACAGCCAGATCTCTCTCTCTTTTTCTGTCACTAAGAGAAAACAGAACCTCTCCTACAGAAATGTACTGGCCTACAGCACTGCTCTGAGCCATCTAAGTAAATCATTTCAGCCAGAGAAACAAAGCTTTTAAACATAGCGACAAACACCATTTCACAGAGAGAGGAAACTGGCTGAGAACAACAATGTGAGCATTTGAGATAGTGCCAGCTTATGCAGTAGAGAGGAAAAAAAAGACAAAAATTCATCCAATGACCCTAGGAAAAGATGTGAGAAAAAAGGAAAGAGTGTGAAAAAGGTGCCCTAAAGGGGATGAAACTGAGAGGCATAATTTGAATGTAAGAAAGCAAACGTGGTATAGTGGTTGGTTATTCATGCTAATTTAAAGAGCATATGAAACATAAAGCAAACTGAGGCTAGAGGGGTTTCCTCAAAATACTACTTATTGTACTAGTGTTACTTAGAAACTAACAACTAGCCTTGTATTAATGTTGCATTCTGTGTAAAGCAACTGTTTTCTTAAATAAACATATTGGCCTCTACAAGGCTCCGCTCATAGTTTCTCTTTGTTTTCAAACTTCTATTGATGTGTATGTTTTCTGATGAGCAATCCAAACTAGATAGAAGATCCTGACTTTTTATCTTGTTCTAGCATCAGAGATTAATGAATCCTTACATGATAAGGTCACAATAGAGATAGCAATACACATCTACTAATTTTAAACAGCCAATACCAGAGGCCAAAAGAATCTATGCAGACAGCAGACTAAAGCACTTACTCTGTTTTCATTGTCTCATAATATATTCCTTCCACGCAGAAAGAAGCTCAGAAATACTTCTTGTTCCTGATCTGACATTTGAATCATATGTTTTTGCATTGATTTAATCTGCCTACATATCAATGACTTCCTCACATAGCCACGTTACTCCTGGGTGCTGATGATGTATTTCTTATTCATGCCTTTTTTTCATGTCACTTCATCTGTTTTAATCATAGCCTCCTTTCACCTAGGTCATAGATTTATTTGTTTGGGGCAGTAGTGGCCAGGTAGTTACAGTGGTGAAGTTCTGTTTCAAGATAACTTCTGTTTACAAAAAGAGATGTATATTTCTTCCAATAGTGCAAAAACCACTCTAACAGCACAGAGTCATTCATCTCTCTCTCTCTTTGTTTAGGAATTTCCACCCACTAGTGGTTTACAGATCAAAGACAGAAATATTTCTAAATCCAACACAACTAATAAACATTTCTGCAATGGCCAAGAGCTTATTTGTTATATGAAGAGGAAATAAAATCTGTGTTGCTTATAGAAAGGCTGACCTACAGAAACTAAGTTGTGCTCTGAATGTTTCTAGTAAATGTAAGCTGTTCTCTGAACAATCTTTTTTCATTGCATGAATAAATATTTCTCTGCCTTTCATTGTGAAACAAGAGTAACTAAACTAAAATATGAGCAACAACATATTTTTATCACTACTAGCTGCAGATGGGAAGACTAGAAAATGTTTAAGTTCGCATTGTCTCCTTTTCCTTATTTTCGTCTCTCTGCATCTAACATAGGGCAACGAGGTGGCTGGCAAACTGAACATACACAAGTATAACACAGTTATACACTTCTCTCAAATTTCCTGAGCCAGAAGCATTATGGAGAAAGTTGCAGGACTTTCTTACCTCTCCCCAGCTCCATGTATAACCATACAGAGAGAATAAATATGAAAATGTATTTTTTAAAAGGTAGTACGACGGATGAACGTAACAAATCAAAGAGAGTCTCTCAGGCACCATAGGAAACTTGAGGAGTTGACGTTCTAACATTCCCAAGGACATCCACACCTGCTGCTCTTAGACACAAATTAACATGGACACTGAAATCAAAAGTAAATGAATTAAAAGAATAAAAAAAACCCCACATGCCAGATTTGCACAGCCAATGTTAAAGCAAAGAATTAGAGAGAAAAACTTGACTGCAATCTCAGTCCGTGCCTAGGAAAATCATTATTAATTATAAACCATGTCTCGTGACATCCCTTAACAACATAGCCTTGTTGGAACAAGTCTGTATAGTAGATTAATTCCTAAGGTGAACAGAAGCACTTTAGGCTTCTGTATGTATCTTCTTCCTCTTCTTTAACAAAATACCCCCAACTCACACTAGGTAATATCTTACTCAGCGCATAAGATTACCATCTCCAGTGGGTCTGCTTCACACTACATGAGACATACTAACAGGGCAGGAAGACTCACACAACAGCCCTTAAAAATCACAGGAGACATTTCCCACTGATGTGAGATGTCACAGCTCCATTGACTTCAAATAGAGCTATGCTGCTGTATCCTAGCTGAGGATGTGGTCTGCAAGCCCTTAGCTATCCAGCAGGCTAACTTATCATCTAGACAAGGCATTAATGTCATCTGTTAGGTTTGCTCTGAAGAATATATGGAAATTTCAGCCTGCAAGCCAGTAGGAAATATATGTTTTTACAAGTGTGAATTCATAACAGAACTGCTGAAATGAAGCACGGAGTTCTGAACAGATGCCTCCATCAGAAATTATATCACTTGGAACATACCACAAAAAGAGCTCCTCCAGGGCTCCTCTCAGAAGAGGGACAGACTGAAGAAGTAAGAGGCAGTATGAGAAATACAGAAGGAAAAAAAATGAGCATTTTCAGGGAGACCTTTTTTCTCAAGAAGTATCAGACATAAAAAGAAGAATGGATTAACTGTCAAAACAGCACCGTAAACATAAAAGGGTAAGCAGATACAGTCATATGGAAAGGTAAGATGTTAGGAAAGTGTGTGGTGGGGCTACTGAAACAGCACTTTTAAAGCATAGTTGTCAATTAAAAAAAAAAATCGCATTCAGAGATAAAATGTTTCTATCTAATATTGTTCTTGGTAATGCCTGAAATTATCTAAGAGCAATTTCAGGGAAAGATTCATGGAAGAAAAAAAAAATAATCAATTTTCTGTTTATTTTATGCATGTTGTGAGAGTTCTCAGTGTGCAGTCAGTTTGGCACCAGTCCCATGAAACAGGTTATTTAGCTAAAAGGAGGCTAAGACATGATGAAGTCTACAAATGTATCAAGGTGTAGGTACCTTTAGAGAGAATATACAATAACTAAGAGACAATGCTGGGCCATGCAAAAAATGACTGTACACTGGCCAGTACATTTAAAGTTGGAATTATTGGTAGGTTTTTAACTATAAGACAAGAAACATCCTGGAACTGTCTTCCATTTGGTATATTAGATGGAAAACCTTGCCTGCTTTAAAGATGGAGTTATTTATTTTTGTGAAAAGGAGAATATAATACCCACAATAGTATAAGATTTAGAGTATGTTAAATAGTTTTGTGTTTCAAAGGACAGAATTTGATGATCCCAAACTAATTCCTATTGTATGGGAATCAGGAGAAAGGGTAGGAGCTGACGGTCAAATAAAATAAGTCCTACAGACTGAATTGCATAGGTACAAGGAGTCTAGGCTCTTACACTGCCCATTTAATTCACTTCACTACTTGCATTTGCATGGTCAGATCAATGGCTTTAGAAACAGCATAACGTTAGGAACCGTGAACATCCCAGGGGAGCTGGAGATGATCAGAATCTCAAATTTCCCTTTTTGTGGTTAAACACAGACTTTACAAGAAGATATTTTGTGCCCTGGAATGAAAGAGAAGGAAATTTAACATACACATCTGCAAAAAATGCGCAACTGTGTCAGTTGTCTACTGCTTAAATGAAACAAAACATGCAAGCCTTGATGCCTGGGCATTCATCAGACTGCCCAGAGCCTGCTGCTGTATTTTCAAGAGCTGATGTTATGTGAGAGCCAAAGTTCCCATTGGGATTCCACAGTTTATGAGAAGGAGGTGGGAAAGAAGCAGATCTCCCAGGACTTCCAGGTTTCTAGCATGTCTACACAATGAGGCTGCACAAATGCACAATACTGGGCCCTTGCAGCCCAAATTGTAGAGCCATTTCAGTGTTGCAGCCCCAGGAAACTTAGCAGCTTGCCAAGTGAGTTTGTTAGTGGACTGGTTTCCAATAGCTGCATGCCTGGCAAATGCAATTCAGTCAGGACTATGGAAAATACTAAGCACAAAAAGATTACATATGGGTGCCTAGAACACACACTAATAAATGTACCTCATCTCTAGCACCACTGATGCTTCACCCCTGATTTCCACAATTGTAGAATCCTTGGTTAGACATTTGTCTACCTTGTGACTTACACAGGTTTCCTTAGTACTGTGCAAAACTATTACTAATTAAGGTGAGTGATTTGCATTTAATATTTCTCTGTATTTGGTTTTGTTGATATTTAAAATTAATAAATTCTGAATAATGTATATATCCCTAATTTCAAGTAAATTGCTTACAAATAAAATTATTGTTTCAATTAAAGTACAGGAATTGAGTCTAACAGAAGACTTATGAATGTTGACCTTTAACCTGTCCTGATCCTTTTGTACAAAACTGTCATAACTTGCCTTACCCTCAACCATAGGTGTGTTTGGTTTTTATCAATAACCAATATAATATGCCTCTAATATAGTATGGTGAGATCAAAAACTTCTGTGAAGTAAGATGCGGGGACTTACAACATATCCAACATACCACAGTTTAAGGCTCAAATTCTGAAAGAACACTTAAAGGGAATTCTCCAGGTGATTTGCTACATGAGATTAGAGAAGATATTCATAACATCACTTTTGGGATTACCACTTTATGGCAGACACATATGCCCACCCAGAGACACTTCCTGGCATCTGGTCCGTTCAAGGCCAAACAGTTCTTTCTAATAGTGCTAGCTTTTGCCTTCCAGTCATCTCAGATTTTTAACTGATATTGCTTAAATCCATATAGATGTTTATTTTCAGAAAGATACTACCAAATCATTTATCTCAATCTTCTGTGTAATGGAATACATAGTAGCTGATTAACATATGCAATTCTATGCTAAAATTTATTATTTACACAATTAACTACTCAGCATAGTTTCTTCATTTTCTTTATTCATTTCCTAAATTAAGGTACTTTACTTAAATTAACAACTTAGACAAATAAAACGTATTTGATCTATACTTTCCATCGCAGTAGTCTTCATTTCTATTTTAAAAAATGGCAGGGAAGACTAACTGAACCAAGTTAGGCACATCTCCGTCACAGGTTTTCTATGGCTCAATCAGTTGGGCAAATTAGCTGCCTGTTTGAAACCTCAGGAGAGAATCACCACTAAATAAGGGACACAGGATGAAAGTGTAAGGAGTCATGAAGGAAACCTTGAGACATGCAGAATTAGAGATGCTGGTGAAGCCCACTGCCTGCTGATCAGGACTCTGCTGGTGAAGTGACCAGCAACAAGGGTGTATAGAAATGCATTCAAGTGAAAACCAACACACTAACTTGTCATGGGCATCTGTTCAAACATCCACACTTGTGAGCTTGAGCCTCACTCCGGACTCATAACAAAGTTTGCCTCCAGACAATCACAGGAAGAGAACATTAAACAAGAAAAAGGCATAAAGGCAAGAAGTCTGAACCAAAGCCTACATAAAAATGACAGAAAGGCAAGAAAAGAGAATTCTAGGTGAAACACCCACCAAAAGTCACTGGATATAGTACAGAGAAAACTGGCAGCTGTGGTTGTTGGAGTTCACCACAGATTAGCCTGTTTCCAGTCTCCATATTTGCCTCCACCAGATACCTTTTGAATAATTGAATAAAACTAAAATTTACCCTGGAGGAAAACTCAATGTTCACCTTTTACAGCAGACATCTTTCCACAATCACACTTCTGAGATATTGTAATTGTAGAGGAGCCAGATCGATAACATCAACCTCAACAGTTTTATTTATTATAAAGCAACAGGATAAGGCCAAAGGGAAGAGGTAGTATTTGTGCTACAAAATAAAATAAGCAGGGAAGTTCTCTGCAAACATTTAACCTAAGGAAGAAAAAAAATCTGGATTTGGGCTTTTCATTTTTCTTTTTCTCCCATTTGAAAACAGTAGAAGAATCACTTTCATGTCTAAAAAGGGTTAGCAATAATTGTCAATAGCAATTCTAAAGCTTGTATGTCTGGAAATCTCTTTAGTAACACACTGTTTCCTAATAGTTTTACCACCTAGATCAGTACTGATGAATTTCAGTTCCAGCCAGAACCAGTGCAGCCTTACAAGCAGATTCTGAGTGGAAAACCACCTCATTCATTAAGCTCTATTAAAAGTCATCCATTAGGTAAACAACCACCACCTTAGCCACAGTTCTTAAGGGAGGTTACGATTACCGTGTCCAAGGCAAATGTGCTGGGCAGAATGGGACAAACAGTTGATTTTACTGATTCCTTTCAACTCAAATGATTAATGTCACCTGTTTATTCTCACAGAAAGTATGAACTGTCTTTCTCAATGGGTAGCTCTCAGGAAAACATAAGATCTTCTGGTATTCTGTACTATAATTACTCTTCATACCTCAGAAATAACAAGTTCAGTATTTTCATTCATGGTAGTTTAAAAGAGATGCCTAGAAGAATAGTGTTATTTTTTATGTTTGCATGTCAAACAATAAACGTATATGAACACTGAAATTCATCCTGATCTTAAGAGTTTTTTATTGCAGTGCTATGGTGCAGAATTCTCATTATAAGGTAAGAGACCATTTGCTTCAGATCCAGAACGAGGCTTGGATTTCAAGTGCTACCATAATTTGGTAGTGTTTTCATCACACAATGTCTTCAACTTTATATACAAACTTAATTATATGCCCAAAAGAACATATCATAAATGTTTCATTCCTGCAGTATTTTAGTTTTGGAGATTTGTCAAATATTAATCACCACTTTTTTTTTCCTCTCATTCCTTAGGCAAAGCAAGAGAATAATCAAATGACATATGAATACAAATATATAGACTTCTGCTCAATGCAAAGCAGGAACAGAAGACTGAATGGGTCATAAATAATTTTACCTGTTCCATATTCCATGAAGTTAAATCTGAGTAGCTCTGAATGAGCTGGCTGCAGCTGCCTCTTAAGAAACTGCAATATATTTGGTAATTTAGGTCAAAATATCTTCAGGCACAGATTAAATCCAAACACAGGGACATATATCATTTAAGTTTGTCTTTAATCTTCCATATTGCTTCCATGCTTCCATATTATTGCAGTGAGAGAATTTGGAACCTGTCTGTATAATACCTGTGAAAGACCTTGAGAAAGCCACAATAATAGAAAATTTTATGCCTCAATATTAACTATAAATCAATCCACAGAAGAGAGAGACATTTTCCAGTATTAAGAAGTGGGTACAAAAGCATGACTTAAGCAGGAACCAAATGAAGAGGAGGAAAGTGATAATGGAGCTCCATAATCAACGCAGCCATGCAATAATTTGATTTTCAGTATAATGACGCCATTTAGACATGCCCTGCATATTGAAGATTGAGCATAGTACATAATTATTGATTAGTTATAAACCATTTGTATTTTATGTTTATTTCATCTGACAATAATTATCATACATTTGCAATAATTAATTCATCATCTTTTATTACTGGAGCTGAAAGGTAACTAGCAGTAAACAGAAGAAAGGGCACTGAGAAGAAAAGCAGGAGGCCCTGTAAAGCAACAGCATTATTTGCAATATAATACTACAGTGATGCTCTTTCCTTTTTTTTTAATCTTTATAAATGGGGACAAATTATTTTCTAGCTAAAATTTACTTGGATTTGTTAGTAAATAGCTCCCTAAAGCATGCTGAAGTGAAATTCAGCAGATATGCTGATGAGATGGATATTGACCTATCATTCAGTGTTAATTTTTTTCATGAAGGTCTGCAAAATTATTGGTGATTTTGGAAATTGTGCAGAACGTTGCCTGGCTTTAGGAGTAGAAGTTCTTACACTGCACATCTCATAAAACAGTGTATTGAAAACTTGATAAAATGAAGCTGTATAATGTTTTGTGAACGGAAGTTTGTTCCCTAAATAGAAATAAGAAAGTTTGCGTTTTTACTGATGGATGGTTTCATCAGCTGATAACACAATTTACTGTGCAGTACTGATACCAAAGCACTGCAACGCTGCGTGGTGCAGGCAGCCCTAAGGCAGAACCAAATGAGATAGGCCTTGGAGAAGTAGACACACATCAGCATGGCGTTGCTGCTAAGCCTTATCAAGAGACACAGTACACTAAATAGCAATACTAATGTGGGTCTATTTGCAAAATCTGTGCTTGTAATTAATTGGCACTGCTATATTTTGTAGAAGTACAAACTGGCCTATAGTTATGCTGATGATGTACATGACACTTCATCTCACCTTGAGAATACACCTAAAAGGGATCAAGAAAGGCAGAGATAAAAAATTAGAAGGGATATAGAAGCATTTAAACTTATTGTATTTGATACATATATAAGATGATGGAAGGACACGTGCAAAGAGCCATCTGCTCTTTCAGAGGCACAAATGCCCATTCCTTATGAGGCATCTACAGATGACAGTGAAATTAGACATTGCTCTCCCTGTTGAGTTCTGCGTGGTGTAGATGAGCCAAGGGCAGCCAATGACCTGAAAGTTCATGAGCCAAGTGTCATGCTGGGGCACAGTGTGATAAACAGCATGCACAGTGGAACCCAGAGCTGCTGCATGTGATACCAATTGAGATGTGGTGAGCAGAGCCATGTACTTACTATTATTAATTACATGCACTGTGTATATTTAATCTACATCTTGCTTCTCTGGTAGAGTTCATATTGTTTCTGAAATGTGAGAGACTGTGTAAAATTGTACAGTGCAGGTCCTGTACATTTCATTCATGTTGCTGGCTGATGAATGAAACAAACTCCAAAACTATGTTTAATTTGCCTAATACACCCTTTTTATATTTTACTAATGAATTTAGTATCTTTTGAGAGTATACTAAATTGTACCTATCTTGTTATGTGAGAAAGATGCTTACTGAACTGGAAGACTCTGTTTTACTGAAGGGAGCAAAGGCAATTTCAAACCACTGAGCCTGGTGGCTTATGAGTGATCAGTAAGAACTAGTGGTGGTGAGAACAAATAAGTTTCACTTTATCAAACTTGCATCGTCCTAGCAAATATTTTCCTACTTTGATATCAACTTTATTCTCAGCACATCTGTCAGGCAGATTGTGGTGTTCTTAAGCATAGGAAAGCAAACAAATTACAAGAATTTTGTATAAAACCGTAACACTCCAGAAACAGCAAGCAATCCTTTTCATGCTTAAATTTGATCTTTAGGGAGCATAGGATAAACTCTCACAGAACAGGCTGATAACAACAAACAGAACCCTTGAATAAATGGAATTTTGAAGATAAGACTCACAGAAAAGCCAGAAATCATACAGCAAGATGCTACTGAATAAATATCAAAACACTTGATACAGACTCAGAGCAACACACATCACAACAATTTCCACCCTTAGTTTTTGGTTGGGGGNGTTCCAAGCATTGTTTTAAGTCCTGGAGTTTGGTTCAATAATTTTGTATTTGGGATATTCAACAATATACTTATGATACCTCATTTATTGTAGCCAATAATATACTATTCTTTTCTTAAGCACACACAAACAAGGCAGTGATTAATAAATTGTTTAGGTAAAACAAGAAATGTGACATAATCATTTATTACGGCCCTCAAGTTGTGAATGATGTTGCACATCTTTTACGTACATTCACCTCCCTTTCTGCCATTTTTCTCCCTATGAAATTATCCCTGACAAAAAACTCCATCTAACACCTGACACCCATTCATGTTCCACTGATTTCTCATTCCCCTCTCCAGGCAGCTCCCTCTTCTCTTTCTTCTTACTTTCAGCTCCCCCACTAATGCTTCGTCCTGCAAATCTGCTGACATTCCTGGTTTATATCTAGTTGCAAGGATACTGATCACCTATTGAGAAAGACAAAGCAGCTGTCCTACGCAAATTTCCTAGGTAAACAGGATACTAAGTCCAAGGAGCATTACATGCCTTTTATACAGGGTGATTTAGGAGCCCACTGGTGTCAAAGACAGTAGCTGGCTTACCATCTAGCCCTGGTTTGGTACAGTCTTTATCATCATGTGCAATACAAGGTTTAGATAATGTACTAACGGCCCTGTAACTGAGAAAAAGTCCCAAAATCCAACATTGTTAGAACCTCTGATTTAGGAAAAAATCCCAATGCATTTGCTTTTGAAGTCTGTTTAAGATATTGAAGAAATAAACATGCTATTGTTTCCAGTGACTGTTTCTTTTCAATGGTACAAAAAGAGAATATGGCTACATTCATTCTTTCATTCATTCACTGTTGATTTTCACACTGGGAACTACCATAGCAACACGTGAAATGTCATTCACTAAAAGACATACCCAGAGGTTCTACTTTCTAAGCATTTTGTTTCAAGTATGCAGATTTCCTTTTTGGTTACTTTTACATCCTGTGGAAAAGGCTTGCTTCAGCCCGTCAAAAGAACATAAACAGAACATGTAAGGCAGAATAACTGTGTCATCCTCATACTATGTCCTGTGTTTGCAGATATTCACTTTTTGTAACCAGACTAGATAGCTAGTGTAATATTAAACACTGTCTTATAATGTATATTTGTGCCAGAAAACACCAACACAATTCAGTAAAATGTCTGATAAAAGGGTTTTGCAGATTCTTCAAACTTTTTATCAGTCCCCTTGGAGCTGATCTTTTCTGCCTATCTTTTCACCATACTAGAAAGAGCCAGTGGGTCACATCCCCTGCTACACGATAACAGTCACCCTGCTGTCGAGGGTTAATGACAATCAAAGCACGTTTTAGCATGACTGATAAATTAATTCATTCTTTGAGTGATTATAATAAGGAAGTTGATTATCAAAAGCAGAAAGACCACTGGAGAATGCTTACCTGATATTAGCTTGGAAAAGTTAAAATATAGACAGCCATTATAGATTTTCACCAAACACCCTCTCAATCACTAAAAGATAATTAGATTTAAAAGTAATTCTTTGCTTCAGAACACTACCCACATGAAATAGAACCGTGTTGTGCTAAATGCACATGTAAACATGCACTGAGAAACTAGATGTTTACAACATGACAAAGCAGCACAGTAATGGGAGATGCATCATATTATTGCCTTCATTTTTAGATCTGAACACAGAAGTAGTAAAGAGATTGATTCAGGCATAATCAAACATGAAGTTTCTGGCAGTCCTTCCCTAAAAGGAAGTCTAACTGACCTGTAATTACAAGCCATTTCAGACACAACTGAAAGCTAATAGGTATCATCCCCTAAATGACCCCTCGTGGTGCCGTCCTGCTCTGTAAAAAACCAAACTGGACTTGGCTGCCCAGAGTGGCTGAATTACATCTTTGGTTGACCCTCCTGCAACCTTGATTTCTCTCACTTGTTACCTTAACAGTCTCACTGAAAGTTCTGTATATACAAATTTAATCAGTGAAATTTTAAAAACTGGTGATTTGTTTGTTTTATAGTTTACTTGGGCAAAATCAAATAGGAAGCTGTTTGCACATTTTAAATTAGGTCACAATTTCTAAACCATTACTAAATAATCAATAATAGTTACTGACTTGTTTGATGCTTAAATGTCAAGAGGAAAAGGTCCATTTAATTTAATGCCATAACAGATTGGAGTTAACTATATTAGCAAATATTTTTGCTAATGAAAACTATAATTACTAAGTAAAGTAAACAATAGACGGTTTTTGAAAGAAAAACACTACAGCTGATTTATGTGAGGCAAGATGAGAGCCAAGGAATATGTCCAGTCTTACAAATTAAAAGTAATTGTGACAAAACAGTTAAATTTTGCTGCTCTACAGTAGAAAATTTCTCTCTACACTTATCATATAAATGGAAAGCATGGCTACCATAGTTTAAACAAACAAAAAAACACCTCAAAATCAAACAAACTTTAAATTACCTTTTCATCTTCCTTCCATTATTTGATAATATACAATAGATCACTTCTTTTAAATGGTACATCTAACCTGGTATAAATTGAACCATGCTGTAGGACTTCCTCTAGTAGAGGTTTGGTCACAAGGAATCTGTATTAAAAGATTTTGTGGAGTATATTTACCACCAGTATAATATGGGATGGTATTTAAATACACCAGAACCCTATGAACCTTACGCTTTGCCACTTTGTATCTTCTTTGCCACTATCTTCTACACCAAACAAAATATATTAATATTAATGTGCACTGCAAAGGTAAATAAGGCACTCCTAGCTTAACATTGTTTCTTCTACTGGTTGTGAAGAAGGGTGAAATCAGGAATAAAAAAATAAAATGTAATGTTCTTCAGAATGCTTGTATAACAAAAGCTAATGTTCTTCAATTTATGGAAACAAATGATCATACAAAGTATTGACAATGATTTATCAAACCTCATTAGGTTTCTAAGTCAGTGACCAATTCTGATTCCAAACTCCTTTCACATACACAGCTGATGGGAAATGCAATAATCCAGCACACACAGCATGAGGAAGAGGCCAGCTCTAGCATTGCCTTGCAGCTGCTTTCCTCACAATGGTCAACTTCTTTTGTTTCCCTTTTCCCCAGGTAACTACTTGCAGGATCCTTTATGTGTGTATCCTTAGAACTTGCCTGTAAGTTAAAGTAGTTCAGCAGGATACTGAGGAAAATTATGTCTTAACCATCTCCCCACTGAGGGTCATCCAGTAATTACTTTCCCCAGGGATTAAACACAGAAGTATTTCAGAGCAAACCAGTCATAGCTTTGTCCTGAGACACAGGGAAGCGCCGTCCAGCAACAACACAGCCTGCCCTTTTGCCTTCAATGAGCAGACTATCGATTTATGTAAATGTAACTGCAACCAGTCAGGCCCTCAGGTTTGTTAGTGATTAAGAAACAATCATGCAGTGTGCTCTCAGCATAAAATTCTTTAAAAAAAGGGAACAAGAATATTGGTGATTTACTGCGGTTAGAAAGTGAAGCCTGCTATAAGTACCCCTGTCAAGTAAATTGTTATTGGAAAAATACTATTCAAAGAGGAACTGAATGCCAGTTATCTTGCTTCTAAGTCCAAATTTTTTAAATCTAATTTTAACCTCAAAATATTTTACAATGTGAGGCTTTGTGGAATTCAATTTGACTTATACCTGACTTTGATCAATCAGCACAGCTATGGTGATTGTCTCCATTGTCATGCTACCTTCCCATCTGACAGACTTCTGGCCTAAACGTAGTCTAAAACATCCAATCTTCAAAGCTAGCTCGCTACTACAGAATGAAATAAAACATTCATGTTTAATTACACATAAATTTGATCATTCTATGCTCCATGAGGGATTATGAAATAATCGCTTCTCTGTTCCTCAGCCTCAGGGGAGGAAAAGAAAACCCACAAATTTTGCAAATTCCATTTGCCACACACAAAGGATATTCTAACAGATGTGGAGCACTCTCAGGCTTGCAATAACCGCAGGATGTATACAGTGGGTTGCAGTATCTGGCTTTGTAGACAGAAGACAATTGCCGGCAGCATTGCAACTGCCCTTTCTGGTCCAGTTCAGCGGTGAAAGGTCCACAGATATATTGGAGGGGAAAATACAGCTACATCAACATGCATTCATATTGCACATAATGAATAACAAAGACTAGAACCTAGACTACCTTGGCAAAAATTACAAAAAAGCAGTTCTTCACTTTCCTAACTGCAGGCCAATGCCCTAGAAAATAGCAAATAATTGCCCAATTTAGCATCTCTGGAGACTAGAAATATGAGACTTCATCTTCCTCTAAGATGTCTGGGTTTGGCCATTTTAAATGCAGGGTTCCAAAAAAGATAAGATTTTTTATTATTATTACCATAAAATTATCCTTTTGTTCTTTGACAAGGTGTTTTTATGAAAATGCAAAGGTATTATAATATCATCAGATCACATATTTCAGCTTAACAGTTTAGTGAATTTACTTTAACTAGACACAGATAAAAAGTGAGTCTTAGATATTTATATTGTGGCAAAATGAAGCAGTAACAAAATGCACCAGTACAGACCGGGAGGCGATCTGCTAGAGAGCAGCTCTGTGGAGAAGAATGTTGGGAGTCCTGGTGGACAAAAAGTTATCCATGGGACAGCAGTGTGCCCTTGTGGCCAAGAAAGCCAATGGTATCCTGGGGTGCATTAAGAAGAGTGTGTCCAGCAGATCGAGGGAGGTCCTCCTCCGGCGCTACTCTGCCCTAGTGACACTTCACCTGGAGTATTGCGTTCAGTTCTGGACTCCCCAGTTCAAGAGGACAGAGATCTACTGGAGAGAGTCCAACAGAGGGCTATGAGGATGATTAAGGGACTGGAACACCTGCCTTATGAGGAAAGGTTGAGAGACCTGGGGCTTTTTAGTCTGGAGAAGGCTGAGAGGGGATCTAACTAATGTGTATAAATAGATGAGGGCTGGGTATCATGAAGAAAGGGGCAACCTCTTGCCACTTGTGCCCTGCGATAGGACAAGGGGCAAAGGATACAAGCTAGAGCACAGGAAGTTCCACCTCAACACGAGGAGGAAATTCTTTACTGTGAGGGTTACAGAGCACTGGAACGGGCTCCCCAGGGATGTTGTAGTGTCTCCTTCTCTGGAAACTTTCAAGACCCGTCTAGATGCGTTCCTGTGTAACCTGCCCTAGATTCTATGGTCCTGCTTGGCAGGGGGTTTGGACTTGATGATCTCCAGAGGTGCCTTCCAACCCCTAACATTCTATGATTCTATGATTCTATGATTCTATGAAAGGGACTTGTTAACCTTTTAGAAAAGTATTATTCCAAGAGCTATTAATTATTCCTTTAAGATTAACCAAATTGAAGTTAAAAACAACCTTTTTATGTAATATTTCTTTTGTAGCATTTAGTAGATTTTACTCTGATATTTAGCTGATCATTTAAGATTCACGGATAAAACATTACATAAATGTATTAACCGAAAAGCATTCTTAATTCACTTAATACTATGTGAAAGTGCAGTTATTGACTGTGCCATTGCAAGATTATTATCCTGTTTAAAGTTAATGTTGTAATTGCTCCTGGGCCATTGCTTTTTTAAAACTAATATAGGCCAACGGTGCAATTAACTGTATGCAATTCAAAGAAGCCCAAGAGAGTTCTTGGTGCTCAAGGACTATGGGCATGGTATTTGTCACCAAATTGGAACTGGAAGTATAGAACTAAATAATCTGACATATTTGGGAGCAAAAACATATACAATAGGATAGTAGAGAAAGACAAGGGATTTGACTGAAGTCCATTTGCCACTAATAAAACATAAAGACAGGCAGACATGTTTTTTTCCAGCAAAAATTCAGCTGCAGTCAAATGTCCTTTGTAGCTCAAATGGCTGACTTCTGTGAAAAGTACAAACTATAAGGGTTTTACCTTACTCCATTTCAGTTACCATCTCCCCTGCCCTTCTTCACCCCCCTCCCCCAGCTCAGACCCAGAAGAACATTTTATTCCACATACAAGCAGTGTAGACTTCCTTCCCTCTGCCCCTAGTTACTTAAGTGACCAGATTTCAAGCATCTAGGAAGGTGAATACTTTCTATTAGCTACAATTTAGATGACCTCCACAATC
Organism: Eurystomus gularis; assembly: GCA_013400335.1. Classification (NCBI taxonomy): domain Eukaryota; kingdom Metazoa; phylum Chordata; class Aves; order Coraciiformes; family Coraciidae; genus Eurystomus; species Eurystomus gularis. The sequence continues at coordinate 18,579 of VZZY01000303.1, forward strand.
CCATTTCATGATGTTAAGGCTGCAGGATTGCTGAAATGAATAAATAGCAGTCTGAAGAAGGTATCCAGAATCTGGACTTAATGTTATAACAAACTCACTTTAAAAAAAAGTTCACCTTCAGAGTTTACACCTCCACTACATTTATTTTTGCCTTTGCTTAAATATTCTTTTAAAGTATGTGCTTCTGTGAGTGTTTTTACAGCAATGCAAGAGTGTCATATCTTCCTTTACCTCCCTAGGGCCAGGCATGAATTTGCCACGTGTATTAAATAGCTAAGTGCGAATGCATCAGGGTCTTGTAGGATTCTAAAAGAGTAGCACAGTTCCCTTTAGCACATCCCTGGCACCAAGAATTACATTAATTTTAACAACAGTGACAATGGTTGTGTCTCTATTGCAGGAGGAACTGTTTAAATAGCTCTGAACAAAAGAGATTTTAATTCAGAAACTTTGAACACCTCCACTTACAGCGAGAGGGGTTGGCACCAATGATTTAAATGAGTATGTACAGAGTTGTAATAAGTGTAAGTGCAGCATAACATTCCAGCACACGGCAGGATATCCTTGTGACTTTGTCCTTGTATGGTAAGAACATATTCCTGAGTGGATTGCTTCTTGGAGATTCTGACAAGGAGGTCAACCAAGCTCACTTACTATTCTAAAACATGTCCTTATAAATACTTTTACACTGGCAGGTTCAGTCTCACTGAATCCCATGCTTGAATCAAATTAAATCATTTCAAATATAAGAAGCCATTATCAGGAGTGTGTCTGCTCCCTGCTCAGTCTAGCCCTGCATTACAGCAGACAGGCACTCAGTGAGCGTTTAATCAAGGAATGCTTATTAAACTGCAGATTTGTGCTGTTTGCAGGGAAAATACAAAAATAGAAATGCACTCTAGCTGTCAGTCAAGGTGATTATTTTAATGCTGCCACCCTTACCTTTAAAAACTTAGAAGCAGCTGAGTTTAAATACGTACTCTGTGCATATTCCCTATACTTCTGTGCCTTATTAACCTTTTGCATTACACCAAGTTCAGTCTAAACTTCTGCACTCTGCAATTCAGCTACACTTTTCCTTGTCATACACTTACAGTGTCTTCAGTAATCTTGTCCATATAATAATCCACCCCACTAATTATTCTTGTTAACAGAGAAAGCTTGGGGTGCTTTCTTTGTTTTTCGTTTTTTGTAAGCATTTCTTAACAGTAAGTGAGCTCAGAGTTGGAATGTCATAGGCCTTATGTAGCAGTATCAGCGAATAGAAATAGCTGAGCTCTACACTTTGTTTTTTGACTTTGGAGAGAGAAGAGAGAATCTTCATGACAAGCACAAGGTAAAAGATTGGACGGAAGGAAAAAGTAAGAGAACCTCTGGCATAGACAACCAGAAGATGTTAGAAGACAAGCCAATTGGTGTGAATTAGTTTCCTTTTTTTCTGTTTCCACCCTAAAAAGGATCAAGAAAATAGTCATGACTGAGCCATAACTTGTTCTGCGTTTTGCACCTGAGTAACTGTAATTATCTGCTGTCACACATCCTCACCAGGCAGACTGTAAGGCTGCAGATTAAGCCCCAGGGTGAGATGATCTGCACTTGAGTGGATACAGACTCACTGTACCTGAATACTCCGCATCGTCAGCAGTATCACCAAATCATACAAGTTTGAAAAGTAACATAAAAAGTTTTAAAAATCCAATTTTTTAGATAATTAGGTAGGGGGAAGTTTACACTGTGCTTAATACTACATGACCATATGCCAAAATTGATCTTCATGGACAACAGCAATGGTCAGCCTTTTTTGCAATAAAATAATTTTTAACAGAAGAAGTTTTGATGACATTTTAATTTAAAATTGTTCTTTGGATCCAGAATGGAATATCTGGTAGAAAAAGAATGAATACTAAATGCAAAGCAGGAAGGAGATCAGTTTTAAAGGGAATCTTAACAGACGGAAAAGGCCTAGCATCAGGACCATATTCAGTCCTGTTTAACCTCAGGACTTGAACTCCATTTTCTTATAGCAGATGAGTGGAGCCGACTAGAGAGAGAAATCCTTGGTGGCACAATGTTCAGTCAGCTATGAAATGGCTCTGGCAGGATCAATGCTACCTACCTCACAGAATGAGTAACCTCCCTGTCCCAAGCATTCCCATCTCAGGGGGTTTATAGAAAATGTGGAACTGAGTTAAGTTCACCCTTACAGAGATCAGGGGAAGTTTTTAAATCTCAGAAATGTTCACAGAACAGGAAAATCATTCAGCTCTATCCTCAGTAATAAACACATCTATTTTATCACTATTGCTTATATAAAGCAAATGCAAGGATAAACCCAGTTTCAATATAGGTAAAAACTGTAGCTGGGGCCTAAAATCTGATCTACAGATCTTTTTGTATTGAATTAAAATATTTTCAACAATAATTTGTAATACTGATTAATGGTCAAACAAATATCCTCATTTAAAAAGTTTTGATTGATCAAAACTAGCCTAAATAAGTTGTAAAATATCCTAAAAGAACAAAAAGTGAAACTTGACTGAAGAAAAAAGTGTAATATAATTCACATTGTGTAAATTTCTTGTTCACTTTCACGTTGGCATATCTAAAAATTACTCAAGATACTGCTTTCAGAACATCCATATATACACCATGTAGCAGTGTCAAATACAAAGCAGAAGTATTATAGCAGCACTATTATAGACATCTCTTTGAATACTTTTTTTATCTGAGCTTCAATAAATCAAACACAAATGGAAAAATAGCCTAACAAAGGACACACGGGAGAAGACACAGTGCCAGCTGGCATGAAGAGTGTGCAAACTTCCATTTCATTCCAGACAACTGAGAGGAAATAACAGGGGGATGCAACATCTTACTATTTACACATGCTCATAAATCCATATATTTCTACTCAAATCCACAAGTGCTGAATTATTGCACAAGTCAACAAAAATAATAAGTTTGAAATTATCTGTTGCTCTATAGACAATAAGAAAATAATCTTTCATTCAACATTTCACCCCAAAGTAAATAAAATACTAGTAAGCCTTTTGGCCTATGCACCCTTATATGAACTAAAACAATGAATGGACAAGAACAACTAATTCATAAAACCCATGCTCTTTTTAAAATAAGGTTTGCTGGTGACTGAAGAACAGAGATGAGAGGCAAGTCATGAAATAATATATTCCTCCTTCTTCAACTGGTAAAGTAAATCAGAGCGCAGATTAAAATCATCTTCACTTCTTCACCAAACCAGATGTTCACCAGGTACTTTCTCTTCTGTTGCTGAAAAATCTGTCCCTCCAGTCTTGCCATTCAGTTCTTGGCATGCAGAGACACCACTACATCACCATACTATTCTTAGATCCACTAATTTCTTAGCAGGTGTTCAGCATATCCAGGTAGCTGCTGAAAACTGAACTGTCCGTTCACTATGTTCAAGCCAATTAACTAAAATCAAGGATCAAACACAACAGAAAGAATCTACGTTTCTTCAGCAGCAGAATTTCCCATGGTTTTCCTCTTTGAAAATTCCCTACTATCTAACCATATACTTGAGCTTTTGCTTCTACCTTTCCTTCATGAGAAAACTAGGATAAAAATCCAAAGCTTGCTGATGACTGAAATAAAGATTTGCAAAGGACCTTGAGATCATCCAGTGGGATATCTGCAGCTGGTACACATCTCATGTGTACCAAAAGACATTTCTCAGACAGACACAGTATCTCCCTCTAGAGCACAACCATTTTACATGAGATATCATGCTGTAATCTCTTCAGAGAAAAGGTCTAAATTCTACTCCAGCCCTCTGCTATCCCTCACCACTCATGTGGACTGCCCTCACCATGAGTACAGAGATACAGCTTGGAAGAAAATGAGCAAAGCACGTGTGAGGAGGAGGTATTTTAAGGAGCTAGAGAAGGTAATAGCAATAAACGAAAAGAAAAAAAACAACAACAACAAAAAAAGGATCTTCAATACCAAGGGATCTGAATGAAAATAATTCCAAAACATGCAAAGCAATGAAAAAAAACTACCCTCTCCTTTATGAAGAAATTCTCTTCCATGTTCCTATTTCTAAGTTACAATAATTCCACATCCGTATTGAAAAGCTAGCCACTACATACAAGGTAGAATGTTGGGGTTTTTTCCTTAGAATTGTAAACTGTTGTTTAATTGGACACCCCAAAAGCTTTTTTGTTTTCCTTTTCATTAAAAACTAGTTGCGTTTACCAGAAACCTTAAAACAAAGGATGTCTAGCAGAGTACTAGGATCAATACGTTTCTTAAACATTGTTTTCTCGTAAAAGCATTTTCATTTGCTGCTCTTTCTTTCCAGTACAGATAAGCTGCTTCTAAACCATAGCAACTGAATTGGGATCTACACATTTCACTCTATAATTTTAACTATCCAGGCTTGACTACTTGCTGCTTAGAGTCAATGTACGCTAAATAGGATTAGTTTTTTAAAATAAAATATACAGGATAATTGCTAGAGTTTACACAAGACATTCTTTTCTTTATTGAAACTGCAAGCAGGGTAAATAGTGCTGTACTTTCCAAGGCTGAGTTTCAATCCATTCCAGTTAACCACTACAAGAAGAATATACTCTAAAGACTTTTGACTAGCCTAGAAATGTATCACTGTTACATTAAATCCATTGGTGTGTCCATCACAGTGGTTCAATAACTAAGCCACTAGCTGAGGAATTTGATTCCAGGCCAAACCAGCTTTTATCTAAAAGTGATGCAAGGTTTCTTACTGTATGGCTGTGGGAGGAAAACTTGAATCTGTAGCCCAGATGACAATCCAATATAAGAGCAGCTTAAAGGATAATAGTTTGGGTTCCTTTTATTTCATGATGATTGAGTGCTTGGATTGGCCATGATGCACCCAGGAGGTTTAAGGTTCGAGAATGATGAAAGATCAATGATGAAATAACAGAAGCTAGATTCAAAATATGTCTGGATCAACAAGATGGTAAGGACACGTGCAAAATAGAAAAAAAAAGCTCCAAAACATAAGGTCTCCCCTGAGCCTCCTTTTCTCCATGCTAAACAACCCCAGGTCCCTTAGCTGTTCCTCATCAGACTTGTTCTCTAGAACCTTCACCAGCTTTGTTGCTCTTTGGACAAGCTCCAGCACCTCATGTCCTTCTTGGAGTGAGGAGGCCAAAATTGACAATCAGTGCCCTAGTTCTGCTGGCCACACTATTTCTGATACAAGCCAGGATGACACTGGCCTCCTTGGCCACCTGGGCAAGAGCACTGATCCCTGGGGAACATCACCTGTGCCCGGCCACCAACTGGATTTTACTCCATTCGCCACCACTCTTTGGCCCATCCAGCCAGCTTGTTATCCAGTGAAGCCTATGCCCATCCAAGCCATGAAAAGCCTGTTTCTACAGAAGAATGTTGTGGAAATGGTGTCAAGGGCTTTGCTGAAGTCTAGGTGGACAACATCCACGGCCTTTCCCCCATACACTAAGCAAGTTACCTTGTCATAGACATGAGAAGCAATTTTAGACCGCAAGGGTAGAGCACCAAATAAGAAACAGAAAAGTACTGCTTTTCTCTACATTTTGCCAGTGTGAATGAATGAATGCACTTGGAATTTAATTATATTCTGTGCATCTCGTTAGGGCAAAGAAACTGGTAAATCAGAGAAGCCAAAGAAGAACAGTAAAATTTATAGCTATGCAACTTAGACTTAATTATAAAGGATAATAAAAAGAAGAAATATACACACATATAGCATGGCAACACACTTACAAGGAGAACAGCGAAGTGAGAGGGAAAGAATAGTGTTTACAAATATTTTAAAGAACCACAAAGAAAAGTAATTAGGTGTTATAGGGAATAAAGGAGAAAAAAGTTTTGATGGATATCATTAAACACATTTGAACTGGAATTTTCTTCAGCTTTTGAAAAGTTCCCCAATACACTTAATTGATCCTTTTGAATAAAAAAACACGCTGGATAAATACTATGAAAATGTATATTGGTAAACAATCTGTGGTAGCAAGAGTGACTGTACAGGTTTGCTTCACCTCTAACTCCTCTAAGGACTGTAGCTCCTATTGGGTAGAACTCACCTGAAAAGTAGTGAATAAATTTATGTAAATGATTAGGCCAGTAGAAACAGAGCCATATACACAATGAAAATTTAAAAAAAAAGAAAAAAAGAAGAGAAAGCAATCATTCTTCAGACAACAGGAATGTATACTATGGGAAACAGATAATCTATTCCAATCACATTCCACTAAATTAAAAATGGTCCTAAAGAAGCATAGAGCAGTATTCCAACTTCAGTGTCAACCTATACTAAAGGGGATTTTCTGTTCTATTTACAGATTTGACACATTTTTCCTCTTATGAGAAAGAATAGCAGCAATTGGGTATCTTATATCAAATTACTACAACGATATTAATGATCAACTTATAAAGACAAACCCAAACCCAAAAGTATGGTGATATCAGTGAAGCCACCAGAATCCAAATCAACTGAGAGTCAGAATCCAGGCTGGGTTTTGGGTTTTGGTTGGGGTTGGTTTGGAGGTTTTTTGTTGGTTTTTTGTTTGTTTGTTTTT
>VZZY01000304.1:0-69842 GCA_013400335.1 Eurystomus gularis
GGTTTTGGGGTTTTTTTTTTTGTCAGCCCCGCTTCTGCAGGAGGGCCAGCCCTGGGCTGCTCACCGCGTCGCTCTGCGTCCGCACGTGGGGTTGCGCGCCTTTGGTAGGCCCGGTTGTACATTAAGGAGAGAAAAATAAATGCTCCCTGTCCTGGTCCTCCTTCTTTTATTTTTATTTTATTATTTTTTTTTTTTTTTTAAATTAAAAAAAAAAAAAAAAAAAATGAAAAAGCCAGGCACGGTGCCTTTCACTCAGTTTTGCAAATCTCGCATTCTTGTTGCACGTTTGGAAAAGTAATAGGAGGATTAGAGGCCTCCTGACAAACTCTTCCCTCCGGAGGATCGATGAGGTGGTTCTGTCATTTTCTGCAGAAAAAGGGGGCGAACCCTGAGCGGTTGCAACCTATTTTTCATTGCGGGAGCTTTTATTGATAGGAGTTTTGGGGGTTGGTATTTTTTTTTTCCTTTTTTTTTCTTTTTTTTTTGCGTGTGTGTGTTAAGTTTTGGTTCGGATTGAAAGGGGAGCTTCCAGAAGTGGGTTAGAAAAGGAAAACAAACAGAAATCCTGGTTATGGGAGTTATTTATCCAAGCACTGGGACGGCAATAGCATGAGCATTTTGTATCATCTGTCAGGAAAAATCTAAACACCGTTCCATTTACGTATCTGCTGAAGGTCTAGGAAATAGTTGGGGGAACGTGTGCGCGTCTCCTAATAGATTTACAAGCAAATGGATTGTAAAAATATTAACAAGGGTCGCCGTGGCTGGCTTAATTTCAAAAAGATCAGCAGAAATAGATTGTTTCAAAAGACTCCTTTGCAGTGTTACATTATTGCGGGCGCCTCTGGGCTGGGTTTGGGGGCTCTTTTGTTGTAGTTTTTGGGGTTTTTTTTTGTTGGGTGGGGTTTTTTTTGCACCTTTCTGAAGAGCAGAGGAGAATTTTGGTGTAAGCAAGACGGAGTTGTGCGGCCCAGATTTTAGGTGCTGCTTAGAAACAGGCTGTTCTCGGAAGGAGCTCTATCCTCAAACTTTGGAGAGTGGTGCAGTGAAAAAGAAAACCTTACTTTTTATTCTCCCTTTCACAGCTTTCTGGTGCCTTTTATTTTTAGGTGGCCCATCAAACGCCGAGGGGGGAAAGCAAACGTCTTTGTCAAATACTTTGAAAGTTTCCCTTAAAGCTAAGTTGGGGAAAGGCAAAGACCATCTCCTTTTCCACCAGTTACTTAAAATCTTGATATTTTGCAGTGAGGCTGCAGACAAGCCTGCACATCTGTTAGCACACTTGCAGTGACACATTTCCAAAACTTTTTTTTTCTTTTTTTTTTTTTTTCCCTTAGAGTGGGGACTATAATAACACTGAAATAAATAATTGTATTGTGCAGAAACTGCTCCCCCCCCCTCCACCCTCCGCCGTCCCCGCTTCCAGCCCAATTCTGTTTGATCAGTCCTGAGTGCTTTTATTTCCACTTTGACTTTGCGAATACCTCGCCGCCGAGATTGAAGCGGTGAGATTTTTACGGAGCGGCGTCTTTTACCAAGACAGTTTGAAAGTTGCTCTGTTTATGAGTCATTAACCTATTCTCCTCGTACACCATTTTGTAAAGGCACGTTGGAGTCTAACAGGGACGTGCACACCTCGCGCGCCGAGCAGCGGTGCTTTGCGTTCACTTCAGCCATGGACCCTGCCTTTCCACCGAAAAGCACCTTTCAAAAAAAAATTTCCTCCCCCCCCCACCCCCCCTTCCCTTCAAGCCTTTCAAAATAGGGCTCCTGGGCTTTTTCTCGGGTGTTGTTTTTACCTCCCCTTTCAGGTTCACATCGTAGAAATCAGCTTCGGCGCAGGTTAAAGCGACTCTCTCTTGGATAGCATCCAGCGTCGAGCCAAAAAAGTCCCGAGCACATGAGATCGGGCAGGACAAAGCGCGGCTTAGAGCAGGAAAGTTAAAATATTTCAGGATGTACCAAGACGTGTTCAGAAGCTGGGAACGCTGGAAGCGCTCCCCTGGCTCTTTGTGGGTCTGTCGAGGCTCTGCTGTGTGTACCTTCGCAGATAAACTTCCACTTGACAAAAGGCCTTTTTTTTCCTTGGCTCTCCCTGAGTGGGGAAGGGGAAGGACAGGAGGGATCAGAAGGGAGGGTTGATTATTTTTAATAGCTTGTAGGGACCTGTAGTTTTGATATTTTTGTTTTTTAATTTTTTTTTTTCTTTCCCCCCACCCTGCGAGAGCTGTTGCTGGTGGGTGAGAGCAGCTCCATGTGCTGGGATTGTGCCTCCTCTCACTTTTTGAATCTGCCGACTGCAAACTCGCAGCAATCTCTCTCTTTTTTTTTTTTTTTTTTTTTTTCAACTTTATTGAAATTTGAAACTATGATCTTTTCCAGCAGAGGGGTGGGGGTAGGGGGGGAAGAGGAATGTGCCAATCATTGGAGTGATTTATTTTATTTTACCTGCTTATATTTTAATAATCATTCATAGTACTCGTGCTTACTGCCGCTCTGCTGTGCTGCGATGAAGTATATCGTGCCGTTTTGGGTAGTTTTTTAACAATTTGTGTTTAAAACAAAAATAAATGCTGTGGTATTACCTATAGATTTCGGTATTTACAATTCAGAGGCCGCTCACAATAAGCGCAATGAAAGCTTTTGGGAAGTCAGCAGAAGGTCTTGAATTACGACAGCGTTTTGCTGGTAGATATTTCTACTATTGATTTCTCGACTTCTCATAATTTTTGAAAAGAAAATGCAAGTTAAAATAAGGTGTGGAAGGGAAGTCAGGTGTCCGTTTTAATAGCAATATTTGCACGACCTGAAATGATTTGGGTAGGAAATGTACTCCATGGGATAATTAAAGAAAAAAAAAAAGTTAGTTAATCTGAAAAATCCCCAGTGTTGCCTTGCAAGGGTAGGCGGCGGGTGGTTTTTACCATGCTGGGGGAAACGCTGCACAGATTACTTTATTTTTCCCTCCTGGAGGGCCCAATCCTGAGGAAAGGAGGAACTCGGCCCTGTGAAGCAGGGACGTCCCCAGCACGCAGAGCTGGATCAGGCCCCCATGGGCTATATAGGTTTTTATGTGCAGCCTGGAGCTTGGTCATTCATTTATTCAGAGAAAAACAAGAAGCGTGGCCTTAGTGTATTATAATATGTTTTGAACTCTGTGGCTGATTTATGTAGTGCTCTTTGAGGACACATATATATATTTTTTATTATTTTTTATTTTTTTTTTACAAAATTGGTGGGGGTGTCTCGCATTTTTTTTAATCGTCAGCGTAATTTTAATCATGATTATTTTTGTGCCAAGGAAGAGGGGTGATCTTTAACTCATCATGACACAAAGCAAGCAGTGTCTCTGGATGGCCAAACTAACTTTCCAAGTAGGGCATTTCTTTTTAAATATGAGAAAGTACGACACAACGTGTCAAGAAAAAAAAATATAAATAATTCTTTGCGTGTTTGCACGAGCCGTGCTGACGTTTTTTGTTACCGCATTTTTCAGTTTTTCCTGTTTCTTTTATAGCAAGGCTCGGAGTTTGACTTGTCCTAATATGCCCAAGTATCAGATTTTAATTTTTTTTTTTCTTTTTGACTAAATGTAAACAAAACTTCCTTAAAAAAAAAAAGAAAAATTGCGGGACTTACTTTTTTCTAGGGTTATAGCGTTATCGTTGCGCCCGCGGGATGAATCGACAGCGTTACTTTCAACTCCCTTCGCCGTTTGGGAAGCGGGGCGAAAACCACCCTTCATTGTATTTGTATATGCAGCTCTGTTGGCGTTTTACTATACTGCCCGCTGCTATTTCCAAATATATCTTCGGGAAAGTTTTACTATACTTTAGACTTCCCCATACAAACATTGATTGGCATCCAAATGTTTAGGATTTGCCAAATTGGCGGGCATACGCTGGCTACACCGCAAGCAGCGGGGTCAGGGAGAGAGCAAAGGGAGATACGCGCTCCGCGAGTGGACTCGCGGCGGGGGTTTTACCGTTTAACTCATTCTACTTGTTTTGTTTTTTTTTTTAAAGAGATTTGGGTGTTGGGGGAAAAAGGCCCCGTCCTTGCGGTGCCTCTGCCCGGGTGCTTGTTTGGAGTTTGGACCCCGCTTTCAGGGGGTGGGAGCAGAGGTTTTGGGTCGGCGCGAGGTGGAGCGGGGATGCGGCGGCGGTGGGTTGGGGTCGGTCGGCGAGGGGTATGAGTCCCGCGGCCCTAAAACCTACCAGCACCCTCCTAATTCTCACCGTCCCAGCGAGCCTTAGCGCTTCGCGTGAAAGCCCCGTCTCTGCAGGCTTTTTGTGGATGGTTTCGGTGACGTTGACCCTTCTCTTGTCACTTTTTCAGGATGAATTTCATCCCTTCATCGAAGCACTTCTGCCTCACGTCCGAGCGTTTGCATACACGTGGTTCAACCTGCAAGCCCGAAAAAGAAAATACTTCAAAAAACATGAAAAACGCATGTCAAAAGAGGAAGAGAGAGCCGTGAAGGACGAACTGCTAAGTGAAAAACCCGAGGTAAAGCAAAAATGGGCATCCAGACTTCTGGCAAAGCTCCGGAAAGATATCAGGCCTGAATTTCGGGAGGATTTTGTTCTCACAGTCACAGGAAAAAAGCCTCCGTGTTGCGTTCTTTCCAATCCAGACCAGAAGGGCAAGATGAGAAGAATTGACTGCCTTCGCCAGGCAGATAAGGTCTGGAGGTTGGACCTTGTTATGGTGATTTTATTTAAAGGTATTCCGCTCGAAAGTACTGATGGCGAGCGCCTTGTAAAGTCCCCACAGTGCTCTAACCCCGGGCTGTGCGTACAGCCCCACCATATAGGAGTTTCTGTTAAGGAACTCGATTTATATTTGGCATACTTTGTGCACGCAGCAGGTAAGTGCTTTTCTATACCACCTTTTCCAACTTTTCGGTTTATCTCCGTGCCGGGTGCCGTGCCTCGGTGGCGGCTGCATGAGCCAGGGAGGGAGCAGGGGATGCCGGTTTTCACCCTCCCGGGGCAATGAGGGGAGTGCCAAAACTCCCCCCCCCTTTTTTTTTTTCTTTCTTTTTTTTTCTTTACCGTGGGTTTTTAAGGTGCAGCCACATAAAAGCTTGTTTTCCCGGGGTTCCTGGTGTTTCGGGCATCCTTCACAGGTGCTTTCCTAAATGTTGTCGCAGGAGGGATTGCAGCCAAACATGGCTTCCTTTATCCTGATTTTGGGGGAAAGCAGATCGATTTTAATTAGGTTTGGTTTTTTTTAAAAAATAAAGTCTGTATATGTTATGCACAAAGTAGTCTGAGAGGGCTAGAGGTGCCTGAGGCCTGCGGGTAAGGAGTAGCAGGTATCCTCACCCCACGGGTATGGGATGGGGAATGTAAATCCCGCAGGATTGGGCTCGGAGGGAAAGGAGAAGATGGTCTCTCGATGGCAAACCCTGTCATCAGGTCTGAGCAGCCACAAAGCAAACCCCTTGGGTAATCCTATAGGGAAAAGGAGGCATTTAAACCCCTCCCCGAAATATCACAGTTCATACACCTAGAAGCTGAGCAGGTCCTGAAACAAATTCCTGGTTTGATAATGTGTTTATAGTGGGGGGGAACTGAGCTGTTCTGGTGTGTGGTGAAAATCTTGGGATCTCGGACTCCAGCGCAAAGTACACCCTGCCCGCGGGGTGACTCGGTGTGCTCAGAGGACGTGGAATATGTTGACTGGATAAAATAATATGCTATTGTAGTTCTCCTGAGTGATTATATTGCAGAAAAACACGTGCGTGTGAAGTGCTAGGCCCCGCTTTTCATGTACGGTATATACATCGGTCCCCCCGGGTTTCAGCCCAGCTTGCGAGTTGAGGGGCTGGACAGGCTGGAAAAAAAGAGGAGCAGAGGGGAGAGGAATCGTAGTAGTAGTAGAAACCACTTCTGTATAAATCTGTATCGGTAAAAAAACCCGAGTGAATTACAGCACTGGGAGCCTGTGTTTCCAATGCCACCTCCTTTTGGAGGGTCTTGCAGAAAGTTTTGGCTACCCTCAAGTTTTTCAGTGCCGAGTCCCTGGTCGTTGCGATAGGCAATGTCGCCGCTGTGATTTTTACGGGTACTATCCCTGTTCGGAAATAACTTTCGAGTATCCTCATAGTATTTTCTACAGATAAGCCGTGGAATTTACTTTGTGCTTCGGTGCAATGTGGTAAATCATATTGCAGGTTTATGGCGAAGGGGAGGTAGGCAAATATTGTGGAAAAGTATTTATTTACTCTGCGATTTATTGTGGGGCACGATGAAGGAAGGCTTACCGTTAATGGCTAACCGAAGGGAGATCGGGGCTGGGGCGTTGTGTGTCCCCTCCTAGTCCATCATCGGCCCTGAGGAGACCGGGAACGCTCATCCCTTTTGTCTGCCTCAGTTTCCTCCTCCGTGCTTCGGAGCTGGGTGATGCGCTTGGAGTGCTTTGCTATCCACGGCTGAAAATGGCTATGTGCTGCGGTACGGCACTCAAGTTTTTATTACTTTGATTTGTATATAGCGTGGTGCTGGTCGATACCGGTCCGTATTGTGTCTCCTAAGTGAAAAGCAGCCTTCTGCGGAGCGCAGAAGTTGTTAATAGAAACCAACGGTCTTGGTTTAGCCTGCGTGTAGGGTCACAAAAGTGTAGGATGGGGAAAAAAGGACCAAACCCAGGGGTGTAAGTACTCCAGGGAGTACTTGAAGGGATCCTCTCCCTATTATAACCGTCGGGCAATAGACGTTATAAAAGTTCAATATTGTGATTAGGGATACACCACCTTATCAGCATGCTGTTGGCAAACAGGAGCCTTGATAGTGAACTCTTATTTATTTCTGCCTTCATCGTCCATACAGGCAGCAATTGCACTAATTGTTCTTTGGACTAGAAGTCTGCTGCGGAAACTTAGCGCGAGGCTGAGGCTAATTTTTTTTTTTGGGGGGGGTGGGTTAGAGTTGCGGTTTTGTGTAAGCAGTAACGCGCTCGTACGGACCGCGCCGCTTCGTGTTTTCGGCCGTTGTTTGCTGATTGCACGCATTGCATTGTGCTCTTAATGCAGTAGCGTGTGCTGGCGTATTCCCTGCTAAACCTCACCGGGGAGGGGGACAAAAATGAATTTGAGGAGGTAGCACAGCGTGGTCACCGTCCATGTCTCTTCACGGAGGTGTACCGAAAGCTTCGCGTCTAGGCTACCTTTTATTTTCCCCATTTTTTTCCCCCTTTTTTTTTCCCCCCTCCGATGTATCCCAGCAGTCTTTGTTACACCTGAACATTGGCCAAGTTGACAGCCATTGGTTCCCGCAGACCCGCAGTAATGGCAGCTTGTGCCGGGTGCGCAACAGGAAAATTACAAAAGGAAAAAAAAATAATTATTAAGGGTCCTTTGTCTCAAACTCCATCGGACCTCGTGCCCCAAATGTATGGACCGCTTATTTATAAGGAGGAAGTCGCCAGCGCGAATATTAGGTAGGCTGGTCAACTTACATATAGCGGATTTGACAAGCATCTGCTATAGTACAGAAGATTTGTAAACACTAAACAATGTTTTTACCTCCTTAAAAGTTTTGAGAAGTTGCCAGTATTGGCAGGAGGCACAGACTCCGAAACGTGCTTGAAGATATGTGCCAAAACCATTGTGACCTTTTCACCCATAGTGCTCGCTTCTCTTTTTCTTGTTGGGGTTTTTTTTTTTTTTTTCCCACTCTTCTTCTTCTTTTTTTTTCCGGGGAGAGTATTCTCTTCCAAGATGCCCTTATTCGAGATGACTTCGGCAGTGAGATGTCCCTTTCCTTCTAAACATGTACCATAATTATTGCTTTGAATCCGCGCTGTTTCCTCAGTAGGCACTATCATCTGTAAGGGAACGCATGTGCGCAGATTTAAATAGTGCTTCTTACAAAGCTACTGAAATAAATTATTCTCTTTAAGAACTGGCAAGAAAGAGAAAACAAAAACATGCCAATAGGCAAACTACATGTCATTTTTGTTGTTGTTTTTTTTTTTTTTTAAAAAAAAAAACAAAACAAAAAGAAAAAGGAGAAAAAAGAAAAAGAAAAAAAGAAAACAAGAAAAAAGGAAAGGAAGATCGGTGTTCTGTGAATTAGAGGTTGACCAGAAAATGTATTGAAATCTAGAGTATTGCTCTCAGTTTGCAGTTTCTAATCTGCTTAACTAAAAGCAGGCGGCATTTTCATACCCTGAACTTGGGTTCACTTTTGAGTTTTCACTTATTCTGCGCTTGTATCAAATGACAAGTTGGAAACCATTGTGGCAAACCGTTTTCTTTGTGGGAGTCAAACAGTAAAGCTAATTTATGGCCGGTCCTTTACCAGATGATCTGTATCAGAATCTACAATATACTAGGCACGTGGCAAGGTCACAATTTAAGTTGTTAAGGTCACAACCTTAGCCACCAGGCATTTGACCTTTTAGATAAAGTTAACCTTTGTTCATTAGTAGGCACTCAACCGAGAACTTTCTGGAGTTTTTTACTGCTTTGGAGTTCCTTCTGCTAATGTGATCAGATTGGAGAATAGATTCGCAATGGAAGTAGTTAAATTTTGTGAGAGGTCACAGTTTTTAGAGACTTCTCCAGTGGACGAAGCTGGACGGCAGGCCAGGAGGCAATGCCGCAATGCCCGATTTATTTTTTTGGAAGGCCATCATTATGCGCTTCGGGCGAGAATTAAGCTAGAGAGGTATTTGTGGCAGAGAAAATCTTTTAATCTTTCAGAAGGACGTTTAAAAATCCCAAATTTAAGAAAAGTCTAGGGGTGGGGTTTTATTTACACGAGCTTGTTTTTCTGTCTGCGTTTAGAATAGAAGCCAGCGAAGATGCAAGAAGTCAAGTCTCATTTCTGCAACTGTGAACATTTAGTTAGCGTCTAAATACACTCTACGGCTAATTGCCTGGGCAATAGTTTACAGCACATGACCTTGAACTTTAAGACCATTGTACGTCCCCATCGGCAGATTTAAAATATTCCTACTTGGCCCACCGCAAAGAGGCTTCGATGGGAACAACCCAAAGATTGGTTAATGCGGAAAAATGACTGCAGATAGCCAAAATACCCGTGGAGGTATCGGGAAGTCCGAAAAGTACATCAGACTTTGCGCCGTATTCTTTTAGTACAATTGGTATCGATTGTTGCTGCATTAATCCCGTTACCAGCCACAGCCGGTTCGGCGCATCGCGGGGATGCGAGAGGTGTCCTGACAATTCTGTACATCACCAAAAGAGCTGTCGCAGCGCCTCGAACTCCTGGTAGCTGCTTTGCAAAAGCGGAGCGTTCCGCGGTGGAAACTCTCGACGGCTCGTATAGAAGCGCACACCATATTGTCTACTTAATTATGCCGTAGCAAGGGCTCATTTTTAATTATTGAGCTGACTTTCTCGCTTTGCTGTGATACTGCATTTATTATTTAATTTGAAATCAAAAGGGCCGCGCTACCGTTAGGTTTTGATGCGTTTTACTTTTTGTTTTGGCTACGTTATTGCCATTCCATCGTACAGTAATCCAGATAGCCGTGATATGCAGATTGGCCAGATGGTCATGTTAACAGATTGAGAACCCACTTCCCACTGCTAAAGAGCAGGTGTAAGATCAGTGGGCTTTTTTTTTTTTTTTTCTTCTTCTCCCCCCTCCTTTCCTCCCAAGTTTCAACCAAAATGCTCTTTAGACAGCTCATAATGGCAGTTAAAAAGGGGCACGTTTCAAATGGTGTTTGTTCTGTGGAGATAATAATGTAATATATATGTCGTTTTTACACGTATCTGAAGACTTTTAAAGCAGCCACAACATTCCCTCCTCTTGAAAACCTACTTCCAGCCTGTGGCTGTTCCCATCTACATCCAACATGGTCCTTAAAGTTTTGTTTGCAGTGTTAACAGCCCCTGCGCATTTCTACAGACAGACTACATGTACCAAAAACCAGCTTTGCAGCAGGTATTTCACATGCTTTCCATGTACAGGACACCCTGCGCAGTTCAGTGTTCAGCTGAGATTTTAATATTTGGGAGCTTATAGGGGTGGGTTTTTTGTTCCGTTAATTTTTGCCACGGTGAGACATTGATAGTTTTAAAGAAAAAAGCGAAACGAAGACGTCTCACAGTATTTCTGCCCTCAAGGCAGATTTCGCATTGCTTTAGCCTTATAGAAGGTGCCCATAAAAAGTCAGTGGTGAGAGCGTGGGTCAATATCTCAGCTGGGAGGGGTGGAGAGGTGACGCCTACAGCCCCTCGCCACCCCAAATTTCACACACCCACCTATCCCAGGCGTGCACGAAAAGCGGCCGTCTACACACCCTGCATGGTGCAGAGAGATATCTCCCTCTCCCGATGCTCTCCACTTTGGGGAGCGGGACCGACTGCTTCCCGCGGCCACGAGCAGGGCGGTAGCTGACAGAAGCAGGATTTAGGTGGGACAACTGCTCTCCCCGTGCAGTTGTAACTGAGCCCGTGAGTATCCGTGATAATTCAGATACTAACTGGTGCGGCACTCGGGACGGTCTGCTCTATCACGAACCCCTGGCAGGAGTTCAGTCATGTGGTTTAGCTTTCCCCTTTCTCCAACAACAACAACAACAACAGCAACAACAAATAAACACGGGATAAAGACATATTTCATGTGCCCAGGATGTTTTCCAGGTGATGGGCTTGGCCAGTATAAGGGTGCGTTATTTCCATACCTCCCTGCCCCGATGGGCTTCGAGGTGCAGAAGTGGGAGAAGCCTTTGAATGGTAAGAAAGTTGCCCAATGCTGCTGGCTTGTCTACAAGCGGCTGCACTTTTATATTTCCCTTCTTTTCCACCCAATGATGAATAGCATTAATTTAGATCTATTTAAGGCGAGTGTGGGAGAAACCACAATCTTTGTTGTGGTCACTGCTGTACACAGCGGGGCTGAATGTTTCTCTTGGTTAAGGCCTCAAAGCTGAATCTGGAGAACCCAAAACATCGTGTCAGCTTTTCAGACCTTTCAAAGAGACAGTGGAATCCTAATTGTTCATAAAACCCGCTATTTATTATTACAATTATGTATTTTCTCCCCATTCGGATGTAAAGGGAAGGGCATCCCTTGCTTTCCGTGCCTTGAGCTTCTTTGCAGCTCCTCCTCCTCCACTCAGTGCTTTGGGTTGAGGCAACAGCCAAGTCTTTCGCAACCACTCAACAAACCCAGCCTGCTGCTCTGTAAACCCTCAACCCTTCTCCAAAAACCCACACTTTGCCACACACCTCCCAAAGTTGGACTCTCTGGGGCTTAGGGACTTTCCCCAGTGGGATGGATTTTGAGGCATCCTTGTTGGGAGCCATGGGTCCATCTCTGTCCCCGCTCCCTTCCGCGCAGACAAGGGCTGGAGCTGCTGATTAAATTACAGGCTGTAAATTCAGGGCAAATTATTTTAGCCTCCTAACAGCAGCCGACCCTGAAGGTTTCTTTACGACAGTGAGGGCTATGGGTAGATAAGAGTTGTTGGTGGACTAAAATTCATTTTAACCGCTTTGGTTTTTTCCGTTCATGTGATGCTCTTCATTCGTTTAACCTTTGATTATTGTTAATTATCGCGTGCATTATGGTAGCCACCCAAAAGGCCAGCTGGGACCAGCACATGGGCCATGGTGCCCGTGATGCGTGGGGCACTCTTATACCAGCAAGCTCTTTGCGGGAGGGTTGCAGCATTTTATGCCCAGTTTCAAGGGCAGCACCCTGGCTGATCCCCTTCTCACAGCATAATTAATTTTGAAGAGTTAACAGTGTATTTATGTATTTTTTGGAGGTGTTTCGAGCTAGCGTAGCTCCCTGTCCCAACGCAGGGGATCGATGCGGGCATGTGAGCTGAGCCCCGTGCGTGGCATCGCTGCAGCGCGGCACGCCGGAGGAGGACGTGGTCCTGTAGATAGGGTAGATTTGGGCTGGATTTGTGGCCGCTGCCTGTAAAATACACGAGGGCCTCCATTTTGTGTGCCAGACTCTCACGTGCGAGTGCGAAATGGAGAGCTGCGCCGTTGAGTGTTGCCTACAAGTGAAGCATGTAGGTATACGTTGCCCGCAGCCCCTGCACCGCCACGGTGCATACAGACCCACGGTGAGGCCCAGGAGGGGGTATCCTGAGCTTATACATCCATCATTTCCTCCTGAGGGTGTCTCGATCTCTCCTCCTCGTCCTTAATATCCACAGTCCTGGTCCGAGCGCTGTCCCGGTGTCACGGCAAGCCGGCACGTTGGCTCTTGGGCCAGTGCGAGGGGCCCTGGGGTGTCGTTCCTCCTTCCCTGCGGGCTTTGGTACACATCAGTGCCATTAGATTAGCAAGATAAAATCAAGACGGGTTTAATGACACGCCATTCAGAAAGTTTCCTGGACTTTATTGTTCATAACTTGGACCTGAGTCGGGTTATTTACACATGAGGATTAAAAAGCTGCAAACAACTGTGTGATTTTTTTTTTTTTTTAGGAGCTGAAAGCAATTAGCATATGTGGGTAGGAGGATACACTGCGTGTCTGCGTTCCTTTAAAATATAAATCACAGTTATTTAATTACGTTTTGAGAGGGCAGATTTAAGGATATACTGCAAAATGCATTACCTATTATACCAACACGATAATCTTATTAACCTTGCTTTCTACTTTTTAATTTTATTGTGCACCCTGTACAACTCTTATGATATCAAAAATAATTACTTGGAGAATACATGATGTCAGAGGTCTGATATGACATTTATCTTCACAAGTGAGGAGACGGCGATCTTGTGCGTTACATAGCAGCACGGGAGGCATCAGGCAGGTCCACACCAGGGACAAGGAGAGAAGATGGGTATCGCCAGGTCGTGTTTAACATATATAAGCATGCATTTGAAGATTTGTGTTGCAGCCGAGGGCCAGCTTGCCCAAACCTGATGCAATTCAGCGTCCGCGGGCCTCCCACAATTGAAAGGCTGAATGTTTTACTTGCACGTGCCATACAACTCCCGTCCATGAGCCAGTATTTCAGGGCAAGTCCATGCATCCAGCCCCGATCCCAGTTGGATCGCCTGTTAAACCCTACGTTCTCCATCCCATCCCTCCTCAGGGCAGCACCTCTCTGTCTTTTTTTTTAATCCATCTCTCCTCATGTTTGATATGTGTTGATATTTCCGCCTTTATTTTGTGAGGGAATGGGTGAGGGTGATGGGTGAGGGGAAACAAATGCCATAATAATATCCCTTTTCAGAAGAATATAGTTTAATTTTGTGTGTGCGTGCAGCAGCTGCCATTGGCAAGCTGTCGTCTTTGTTGCCATGGGTTTTTTTTCTTTTTTCTTTCTTTTTTTTTTTTTTTTTTGCATGCGTGCCAGAACATGATTGGATGTTTCAGCATGTTCATGTTTTGGGGTGAGATATATCTGTAGTGAAGCACAAAATTATTGTGGGGTTGGTGGGTGTCCAAGGCAGCGTTGTTTGGCCAGGTGAGCTGGTAGTGCTGGAGAGCGTGGTGCCTGGTGGTTGTTTGGTCAATGAGATAAAACTCACTGGTGCTCTAGATGTTTTTGATGATGTAAAAAGATCATTTAAAAACATGACAGAAGGGTGTATCATTGAAGTCTCCTCCAGCAGGACACTCTTGGGGCACAGCAGGAAGCCCCTGGTGCTACCTTAGGAGGACTGGTTGGTGGGTTTCTCTTGCCTATCTCACTCACCTGGTGCACGCACTCCATGGGTGGTTGTGTCCATCCCCAGCTCTCACTGACATCACGGGGAGCTGAATGGTGGCACCGATGGGTTTGTGCTGCGTGAGATCCCAACCAGTGATACATGGACTCAGGGCAGGTGTGTATGAGTATGGAGCACGCCTTCCACAGGACATAAAACTAATTCAGCATCACCTGTGAGAGCTGCAGGTGACAGCAAATCCTCTGGACCTGCCACCGTGGCACACTTCTGTGGCTAGGGCTTTTCCTGCTTCTTGGTTTCATCCATTTGTCATATTCATAATAATGCTCATAGCATCAGTATCTAAACAAAGTCTAACCCTGCACTGCACCATCCCCTGTGCTGCACAACTCTCTTCTCATCCCAGCTGCTGTCACCCCACGTTAAGTACAGTTGGACTTGATGATCTTAAAGGTCTTTTCCAACCTAAGTGATTCTATGATTGTAAGTAACACACGATGGGAGAGCAGGAGTGCTCTTCTGCCCAGGAAACCCACCGCATGGTTGTGGGAATCATCACTGGGTGCAAAATGCATTTGCAAACTCGGGAGAAATATTTCATAGGGAGGCATCTCCATCCTCTTAGGCTTGGACTAGTCCTAAACTGGCGCAGGGAAGGTTTGCAGAGCGAGTGCAGGCACCGTGGACGGTCTGCTGAAGGTTTCAGGATCAAAAAACGATGAAGAACTAAATGCAAAGTGTTGAGACAGCTTCACTCATGTATTTTTCTACGTCTACAGATTTAGTTTTGTGTATGAGGTACAGATAATGAGCTGCATGAGCTTTGTAATCAACATCGCCTGCTTAAATTACTGTTTTTGTGTTTAAAGCAGGTACGTGTGTTACAAAATACTTTGTAATTCTTCTGAAAGAAGAGGGATGAACCTTTGTAAAAAGTATCAAAAGACAAGTTAGTTGCTGCATTTATTGTCAAGATGAACACTTACCGGTGATTTTAATGTAGAAATACATTGTCAATCAGATTTCATCCTAAGGATATTCGCTCGAAATTCTGTCTGGTCTTTTTACCCAACATGATTTTAACTGGATAGGGAAGAAAATGGCCAAATCCCTGAATGATGCTGGAAATTTAGGGTAAAATTTAAATTTAATTCTGTTCTTTTTTTTTTTTTTCTTTGAAGGCAAAGTAGTTTCAAGTAAATCAGAAGAATGAATTCTTTGTATCAGGATGCTTTTCTAAAGCCCAGCTATTGTCGCGATCCCTTTTAGGGAGGATAGCCACTGCAATGCTTTTATTGTGTGATGACGAGGACTTTTCCTGATGTGATGAGGACTTCATTAAAAATAGCCAACAAAGCTATTTACATTTGTTTCTGTGTTAAAAAGTAAAAAGTAGTTGTCACTGAGCTAAAAAGTAAATCCCACATCATTTAATTTGAAAGCTACACAAACGGCTTTCCTGGCTGTGGGAGGATCAGCTTCGATAGCGGCCAAACCCTTGTGAGCGTAGGTTGGGTATTGCTGGATAAGTTGGGAAAAACACAGGGCAGAAGTGGGATTTTTGTGGTCAAGACCTTTCTTTTTTTTTTTTTTTTAACCCCTGCAGAGAAGGAAGTCAGCTTTGGCAGCTCTGGTTTAGGTTTTCCTGGGCAGTTTCCGTTATAAACACCCCGGCAGGGAGCTCAGTGCTGTTTGGGGATGCACACTTGCATCTCAAAAGTGCATCTTCGAGGCGTCTGTGGATACGTGAGCGTGGTATATAGGCAAAATAATATCCTCGATGTGCACTTTAAATGTGGATGTTGTTTCTTGTTCTGGTCAAAAGTTGGAGGTCCAAATGGTGATGGAAACTGAGAGCAGACCGGTTGTTTTTCACGTGCACGGTCTTTAGCCATAAACTCTTTGTAACAAAGTGAGATGTGTCTCAGCGGTGAGGAGACCCAGGGTTAGAAGCCATCTGGCCATGAGATGAGGATGGTACGAGCAGGGTCCCCATCCCGGCACGGAGCTTGGTTATCTGCTGCGGTCCTGTGCGGTGCAGAGCATGGGGATCTCTCCACGTGCCTTTCGTGCAGGCGGGGACCCTGCTGAGGACTATTTGTGTGGCACCGGGTGGGATGTGCAGATCTACCAGCACCACGCTGAAGGATGCTGTGGGCAATTGCCCTGGAAAAATATATAGAGCTTTAATTCCTAAATGTCTTGTTGGTAGGGTAGGCTTTCCATGAGGTCGCTGAGAAAGTCCCGGTTTTCCCCCCCATTCCCGGCTGGATCTCTCCCCATCATTGCCCTTTGCAAGTGGCTTTGTTTGCCTGGGGCTTGGGGCTGAGTTATCCTTGGCCGCTCGGTGCTTCATCCCCACCGTGGGCCACCGAGCTTGTGTGGTCCAGCCTGGCTCGGGGTCCTGGCAGTGCTGCTGTCGGCAGCAGGGAAGGCGATGCAAAGTCAGGACACATGGGATGTTTGGAAAGAGTGAAATGAAAAGAAAATGGGATGTTTCTGTCCACGCAGTTCTGAAATACGGGGCAACTCATTTGAGTTGATAAACGTTCTTTGAAAGCCTCAACGAAACTTTCTCCGGTTGCACGAGTAGTATCTAATACTAATAATATTTCCTCATGAGAAGGGATGAAGGGTTTCTCAGGCAGTCTCGCTCATGTACATCCTTTTTCGAACAAGCTTCGTCTACCTTAGCAACTTCTCCAGGGAACTTTCCAGCTCCATGCTGGGGTCGCTGACGCGGCTCGAGGACGGGTCAGTGGCCATGGAGGTATTTAACATTTTAATTGCCTTCCTATACCGATGGCTGCAATGACCTGTTTGTTTGGATTATATCTCTTTTTTATATTTAAAAAAAAAAAGGGGGGGGGGGGAGAAGAAAACAAAGGAAGTACAGTGCTGTGCACAGAACAGTTATTAAAAACAGTTGGGAAGCATATAAAAGGTAGTGTTTGTGTGAGAAACGGGACAGCTGTGATGGTCTATTGGGAAAGTGTGTACAGATGGTGGTAGGGAGGGGAATGATGACTACATGGCTGATAAATGAAATACAAAAAGCATTAAATTGGTGATCTTTTTAAAGAGTACACTTTTGGTTAGCATTTTGGGTGCATCATTAGGGCTCTTTGTCTGCCTCTTATTTAGCCAGGAAGAGCGACTATCTTTGCACATTTGTGGCGCTGATTTTGTTTACAAATAAGGAGTCTGTTTAATAAATCACATAGCATGGAATTATTGAAGAAGATAATTAAGCGCACGGTTTTCCTTACGTTGGGAATGGCACGGGATCGTCCTAAAGACCTGACAATACCACAAATGCAGTTGGGCTCGAATTAGTGACGGTAACACGTGGGATTTCCTGGAGCCTAAACAGATTTCTTTGTTTTGCAAGAAGTGGGACCGGCGGCAAGAGGAAAGGCGAATCGCTTGGCATTTTGCCTTTATTTTAAATGAATTTACAGTCCCGAAGGTGGTGGCACCCAGTGACCGGTGCCTGGTCATGGTATCTGGAGGATGCTGGAGGTCCCAGGGGATGCGCGGGCTCCCTTGGCCCCACAGAGGCGTCTTGCAGAGGAGGCAATGAAGGAGAGAGGGAGGGAGGGAGAGTTGGAGAGAAAATTTTTTCCTATAGTTCATAGGAGAGGAATCCCCATCTTCCACTTCTTAGCAGAGCTTTATCATGGAGCTCATTTATTGGGGGTTACTGGAAATTAAGGGAATATCTGCGTATTTCTGCATATAAAGTAGAGATGGTCCCTTAAACGTTGCAAACTTCATCGCGGACTATTACTTTTAAAGTAATAGTCAAAAGAATCTCCCTCCTTTCGGCGTTTCTTCCATTTTCCAGCTGAAATAATTCCTGGTTTCCCTTCACCATCCCTCTCACCCACCCGTTGCTTCGTGTTCCTCCCGCTCATTGTTTCTGGGTGCCATCAAGAGATAAAAGCGCTTTCCTTAATAATAAATAGCTTTTGGTAATGCCGCACTTTTCGACAACCCAGCCCAGTGTCCGGCCGCTCCATAAGCCCCGGCCATGGAGAGAGACAGACCCGGAAACCTCAGCAGCCCCTTTCAGCGGTGGCTTCAAGTGCCGCAAAAAGGAGGTTCGGCAAATCTCAATAAGAACCTGCCTGGAAGGAATTTTTCTGAAGCCACGTTGGTTGCGGGTTTATTGATGCACTCAATTTTGTTGGTTTACAAACCTTCCAAAACTTCAACGTGCCGCTTTGGGGATTATTTGCTCTCCTGACACAGTATCCCAAACTCCTCTTGTTACCGGACTTGATGAACAACGTGTTTCACTGGGGTTTTTTGGAGGGGGTCAAGTAAATTTTCTTCTGCATTTTCTTGAAATGTAGAAAAAAAAGAGTATTTTTTTAAAAAAGGTTTAGTGTGAAGAAAAGGTATGACAACTTGATAGATTGCTTGGGACTTCAGTGCAGTAATTGTACCAAGTAGGTTGCAATTTTTTTTCCAGATGCAATGTATTAGAAAGAACAATAGACAAAGGGACATACAGCACGGAGTTGGGGAGATCGTCTTGGCCAACCTCTACAAATTTGTTCCAAATTTCAATTATTAAATATCACAAAAACATATTTATTGTAGTAACACACTACATTTTCTTGGCTGATCAGATCTTGAGTTGTTGGTGGGGTTTTTCTACACCTGGTCCATAAATATGTGGTACCTCTTACAAAGAAAACAGTCCCTTTCATTTGTGGGTCATGGTGAAGGGACAATTTAGCAGTATCTGGAGACATAGGAAGTGCCTTGAGTTGAAGATGGTTCCTTTTATTTTTTTATCAGTATGAATGTGTGCTCTCCTACAGCTTCACTAAGTAGACAAGTCCAAGAGATCTTCTAAGAGCTGCACTGGAGGGTACCCCAGAGGCAGCAGAAACAAGCAGCTATTTGAGATGCTGCTGCGCTACCTCCTGATGATACCAATCCAGTGTTGGTCATGGCCTTGCAAATGGCCACCGACAACACAACCTCGTCAGCTGGAGATGTGGTGTAGAAACACAGAGGTCTCCTTCCTCCTTTTCCGTAGAGTGTGCATTGCACGAGGTGTCCGCTTAGCAAACCCAGCCAGGGGAAGCCAGGTTTATCTGCCAGCTTGCACAAAAGTGGTTCTACCCATCGTCCCCGAGAGCAGAATTAGTTTCCAAGCTGCTCGGGCTGGGTGTGTGGATCTCCTCCAGAGCCTCCTCGGAGCGGCCGGGTGCAGAGTCCACCCCCCATTACTCAGCCGCTATTTTGGTCTCTCCTTCAGGATGTGCTGCCAACCACGAGGGAGGGGACAGAGACAAAATGTATGGGGTCTCTCGGTACTGCCCCGAGCTTTGAAGTAAAGGTTAATTCTTACTGAAGCAGTGATTTGTGTCTTTGATGAGTTACTAATTTTACACTGACGAAAATAATTCTCTAATGATCGCAGTTGATGGGAGAGCCTGGCCGTGTTGTACGGCTGTGATTTACAACTTGTGTTTCCAAACTTTTTTTTTTTTCTTCCCTTCTGTAGGGAACTCAGTCCTGCTCAGAACAGAGGACCCTCAGCTCTATTTGAGATTGGGTAGTGCCCAGCCCCGTCCCCAACAGGGGCTGGGCAGAGCAGTGCTGCTCCCATCAGCAGGCTCCAGGAACGCAACTATTAAAAGTAGAAAGCTATTAAGCAGTCAGCTTTTTATTATGCTTTAGTGTTTTGTTTAAGTCTGTTCTTAATTGGTTGATTAATGTAAGCAAAGTCCTCTTCTCCCCCACCATCTCTACAGATGGCAAATGGTAGGTCCCAACTGTCATTGTGCGCAAAAAAGGTTATGGTTCAAAGTCAGAGATACAGAGATACCACGATAATCAATCATAGGAACTTGTCTCGCTGTGCCCGGCCAGGCAAAAGTTAGGCTTGGTAGTAATAATCCCTCCAAACCCATCCGGAGGAATTTCTTTTCACTTTATTTCGGGGTGAGGGGAGATGAGTTGCTGCAGACTTCTCGCTGCCGGAGCTGGGGCGTCTCAATAAATCCAGGCAGAGCTGCAAGCGGCCGCGGTGCCGGTTGGTGTGGCCAGGGCTTCTCTTCTCCTCGGCATCCTTCTCCTTGGCAGGGTCTGTACGAAAGCAGGAGACGCAGCCCATGAACCTCGCCGCTAAAAAATGAGCCCAGAAGAAACAGGAACATATGTCTGCTTTAGAGAATTACTTTCAAATACATATCTTTTAAACTTTTTTTTTTTTTTTTCACTTTAAGAGGATGATTTATTAAGGCTAACTTCCTTCTCAGGATGAAGCATAGAATTATGTTTCTGGTATTGATCCATAAAGAGGATTTGCATTTTATTCGTACTATAAAAGTGCTTTTAATGGAGACATCGTGGTAATTGAATTTATACTGTGTGTAACTATCGAAGTATCTTTTTAATTATTTTATGTTATGTAGTACAATAACTAAATCTAAAGCCTGTGAAAGGGGATGGCTGTAGTCTGTCCTTAGGAGTAACATATATAGCTTTTAATATTCTAACGGTGGAATGCAGTTAAGGACATTCTTTATTTGAGGGGGGAAAAAAAAAAAAGAGGAGAGAGGGAGAGAGGAGAAAGATTTCATTACATTCAGCACAGTATGAGACTAAGTCAAAGTAGTTTTGCTAATTAAATTCAATTGCTATCCATTAGACCAATGGAATGAGATGAATCTACCATATAGCTGACACAGCACAGGTATGCAATTTGGCTAAATGGCCATTTCTGAACTGCAGCACGCCTTTCTCCACTCGCTCGTTTTTCCAGGCTCACGGTTTCCACACGGAGAGAAGCCGAGCAGCCCCCGACACCCCTCGGGAAGCACGGCCCCATGTTTAGATGGGCAGGCTCGCTGGGCCGAGCGTACCTGCCGAACAGTTCAGAATGCTCCGGAGGAAGCTCAGGAAGTCCGAAGGCAATGGGGAGATGGGTGGAGGATTTAATATTTTTTTTTTTATTTCTGAGTTCCTTCATGGATATTTTCCTCTCCCGTGAAGCTGCTCGTAAAGGGCTCCTCGTGTTGCGTGCGGTCATCCAGGAGTTCCTGTGAGAGCAGGTCTGAACTACCAAAATGGCTTGAAATGCGGCGAGCAGGGTGCGTTTGCTGGCGTTTTGGCATAACGTGCTACTTGGGGAGATGTCGTATGTCAGACAGAGAAGTCTCCTACCCCAGTGAAATGACAAGAATACCTCTCAAGCATTGGCGGAGGCAAGATGTTGACAGCCAGCAAGGCTGCAGTGCTGCTGAGTGCACAGATTTACACTTCCTGCCAAGATTAAAACAGGCTAAACCCAAAAAGGGTATCAGGGATTGTCACTTTAGGAAGAAATAACACCTTAGTGCGACGCGTGGATGCCAAGGGCTGCAGTCAACCTTCCCATACTGGTATCTCCTGGGGTCTCACAAACTTACGCGTAGTGGTCGGTGTCGTCGGGTTGGGACTGGCAGGGCAGGAAAATAAAAAATAAACTTACAGGGCAAGTGGAATGAAAATTTTGCACCTCCCCTGCTTTGATGCTGGAGCTCAGGTTCCAGTTTTGCCTCTTGTTGGAGCAAAGTCTGGGGAGCTTGGTGTGAAGGAAGCTGCTGATCTTCACTTTCTGCTTCTGATTAACTGCTGCAGCGTGTTTTCCTTCAAGCTATCTTTAGTGAAAGGAAAAAAAAAAAAATCACCAAGTTGGGCTGAAAAAAGGCCCGGCAGAAAACTGATTATTAAGCCTCTCTTTGCTATATGGTATCCTTAAATTTCCTTCCGAGCACAACCGGTGATGCTTTTTATGATCAATCTTTCGGGTTGGGGTATTTGCTCAATAGAATCCAGACAAATAAATGTGAAGAAAAGCATCCTGCTTTAAAAGGAGGAAACAATTAAACCTCCTACTTTGTTATTTACAGTAACTACCTTTTTTCAACAATTGTAGAAGTTCGAATGAAAGTAGCAGTGTGAAGAGGGAAATGTGGGAACTTTCATTTGTCGAGACTTTGCATTTCTTCTGCTTTATAGCCATCAGAAAAGAGATTGTTGTGCATTCTATTAAATACTGCCAGTATGATTAATTTAAAGGGTTACATTTTATTGAACCCTGGTGTAGATGTTCTTTGTCAACTCACATTCACTGCTAGTTAGAGTGTGTGTCGCATTTATCAAAACTTTCTGGAGCCCCTCTCACCTCATTAGCATGTGAATCTCTATTGAGCAGTTAATGTCCGTTACAGCGAGAGTGCTCAATTCTTGTTTTCAATAAGCCAGTTGTAAAATGTCAGACTGTCACTTACAATATAAAAAAGCAAAAAT
Source organism: Eurystomus gularis (assembly GCA_013400335.1). Taxonomy (NCBI): domain Eukaryota; kingdom Metazoa; phylum Chordata; class Aves; order Coraciiformes; family Coraciidae; genus Eurystomus; species Eurystomus gularis. The sequence continues at coordinate 21,945 of VZZY01000304.1, forward strand.
GATGGTATTTGTAAAAATGTTATCACCTCATAAAAACAAATTGTAAAGACATGAAAGTGATCTTGGTATGCTTTGCTTTCAGAAGTGAGTTAGTACAGCTGCTTTAAATACCAGTTGTCTGGATTCCCACACTTTCCTACCAATGGAGAGGTTTACACAAGCATAATTTAAGTTACAATTACCCTAATTAACATCTCATTTGCATAAATTGTTGAAGTCAAAACAACAAAGAATTGCTTAAGAAGCTTAACCCTATTTGTCCAAAATAAAGAGATGAGTTTTCACTTTGCAATCAAAATTGGCAGGTTCAGTTTGTCAGAGCTAGAATACAAACTGAAGTTATACTATTAATTAATACTTTACATTTTTATGATCGGGCTGTGCTTCTCCTATTTACAGGGTGCAAGGTTCCAAAACATCCTGCTCTTTCTGTCGGAGGTGCAGACCTGTCAGGTGGGGAGTCCAGGAAGTATTTCTGGAAGGAGTAAAACCCTACTCCCTGTCCCTCATTCCTCACCTTTGCACGCATGGGCAAACCCCGTCTGAGTCTGCTCGGGCTGGGATGGGAGCTGGGGAGGAGAGCACATCCAATACGGGCTCAAAGCTCTCATCCTGGGAAGGAGGGTCTGTAAAACGGTGTGGAGAGGCCAAGTGACATTGGTGACAGTAACGATGATGGGCAGAGAGACCCTCCGTCCTCTTCCGGGCCGGTCCACCTGGCTTCTCCAAGTGCTTTCAGTCTTTCCACAGCCACTGCAAATTTTGGCCCTTATCAGAATACAGAAATGCAGAGGAAGAGAACTGCAAAATAAAGTTTTGAGACTATTCATGTAGGAAAACCAACTAACCTTCCAGTTACGGTTTTGGGGTGTTGGTTTAGAGGAGCGCTTATGGGTAAGTCCTGGTCCTGTGCTCTGACCCATCTCCTCTGACCATCTGACTCCTGGTCACTGCCTGCTGCGTCCCAAGAGGATTGGTGGGGCTTAGGCCACAGCTGCTGAAACAAGGGGAGTCTTTCCCTTGGACACTCGCTACCCTGGGTAGATTAAAACTGTTCTGCTAAGTGTCCTTCTGCTTTTCTATACCTACTAACTGTTTGCTGCAGAAAGTTACCTTTTATGTGCCTCTGCCACTGCCTGTGTGCAAGGCACTACACGAGTAGCTGATACGGGTGGTAAATGTAGTGGTGCTTGGGGTTTGTAGCAGGGATGGGACGTGGGGAAGCTCGTTAGCCTGTGGGGACGGAGCGGGTGCAGGGCTTTGATCGGCTGTCAGGTGCCTGTGCTAATAATGAAAGCGTTCCCAGTTGCCGGGGCCATATTTTCCTTTCCTGTATTATCTCGTTGCAGCTTCATTAGATAAGTCAGAGTGAATGTGCATTAGCCCAATAAAACTCTTCCTGCAGCCCCGTGGTTTAGCATCCCCTCCCGTCAGTGCCTTCTGGATGGAGATTATCCACCGGCGTCTGCAAGCAGGCTCTGCTCAATCCAACCGCGCCGCAGAGCATCGGGCCGCGCCTTGAGCTCGGTTTTAACTTGGGCTTGAGCTTGTCCTGAAAGCTCTGCAAAGCAAAGCTCACGGCGAACTTATAATTGTAAACCAGCTGAACCAAAGATGAATCTCGCCTACCGGTTTTGCATATTCTTTTTTTAAAGATTGCATTATAATTGAGCGGTTGACTTCTGCGCTGCGCTCTTTTTTATGAGCCGGTGATTACACAGTATACGGCGTGTACGCTCCGAACATGAATGAATCTGCCAGTTCTACTACAGTACTCTTTATAAAATAACAAGGCTTACCAGGTGGCAAGAATTGCATAATTGAATTGGACTGAATCCTGGTTTTCCCAACCCAGAGTGGTTACACTTAGAAGTAAATTACAATTAAAAGAGACAGAATGTTTCCATTGTATTAAGAATCCTTAATGGCAAACTTTTCATCCATAAGGCTCCGTTCTCTTCTTGAAGTGTGAGAGAAATTGCTGTATGTGTCTAACTACCATTAATGCTGATGGGAGCAATGTACATAAATCCCTGCATGGCAGTGGCAGAACAGACCCCAGATGCCTTTAAAGAGGGAAATGCTTGTAGGGGATGAATAGAGGCGCACAAGTCTTTCGGTCCCTGTAACATCTGCTCTGGAAATGCGTAAGGTGTGGGGTTTTTGAGAGTTTTATCTAGAGCTGCGTTGTGAGACCAGCCGTCTGCTCCTTCGGCCGGGCTTTTCCTCCAGGGCACTGGGAGGAAGCAGATCCCCAGAGCAGATAGGAAGATGCCATGGACAGATTTGAATGCCGCTAAAACCACTACTCATTTTACTCATCCAGAAAGTTTAAAAGCCCCAAACTGGTGCTGTTTGCTAAGAGTACCCGAGATCCTCAAGTTGTACTCAGCACTTCCTACCCTTTGGAGCTGGGGATATTGAGAACATCTGTCTCCAAATGCAACGAGAAGAGTATAGTCTGCTTCCTTCCCTCTTTCCTGAGGACCTTTCCCTGCCTTTTTGTTTCTTATTCCCCTTCTCCCTGGGATGCCTGTCAACAGCAATCCTCATCCAGCTGTGCAGGTCAGGCAGCACAGAGCGCAATTCCTTCAGCCATCCCGAATGGCCGGGAACCAGCCCTCCCATCCCAGCCCAGCCCTGGCCATTCGGACATGGGAGTCCTTCGTGCCATACACAGTTCACTCAAGGAGGAGAAGATGCAGATACAAACCTCATTTTTATTCAAACCCTGGTTCTTCATGAACTTTCCAATCTGCTCTTCTCGATGGCGATGCGATGCACTGTCACCTTGCCATTAGGGCTAGGTAATTAATAGCTGCCTAATAGAAGAGAATGTAGTTGCTCAGCGAAATGAATGATGTGTGCTACAAGGGAAAGCACTAGAAAGTAAAGTGGAGCTGGAAAGCGTTTAGTGAGGGGAAATTTCTGCTTGCCCTTCATTAGGAGAAGCTCCAAAGAAATGGAAAGTGTGATCACATTAATCAGAAGAACTGGCATCACGCGATATCCTTCTTTGTTATTTGGCATAAATTGCATGGCGTTAAATGATTTAAATTACGCCTATACCTGCCATGATTTTTTTGCTGATATTTAATGAATACTGGCGGGTTGTCTTTGAGCGTTGGTTTTGAGCGTTTGAACATACGGGCCGGTGAAGGCTGAATGCAACCCCTACTTCTGGCTGGTGAAATCTGTTCTCATGTGGGCTCCCAGCATGGACGGGGAGAAGGGAGCAAGTTTTGAGTGAGTTTATTACAATGGAGGCTCTGCAAAATACAAATGCATGGATGGGTCTCTCTTTCTCTCTTTCTTTCTCTCTTTCTCTTTTTCTCTTTTCCTCTCTTTCTCTCTTTCTTTCTCTCTCTCTTGCTCTCTTTTTATATCTCATTCTCTCTTTCTTGCTTTTTCTCTTTCTTTCTTTTTTGCTTGCTTGCTTGCTTTCTTTTTTTGCTTTTTTGTTTGCTGGTTTTGTTTTACACATAGCCTTTCACAGGACGTGCATTGGTTTAATCCATCACTGATCATCAATGGTGTGATTGCTCGGAAGCTGTTGCAGGTACCTGCCTCTCACACCCATCCCTTCCTCATGCTTTTCTCGTAGCTCACTTTTTTCAAGATGAGCCCAATCCCGTGAAGAACAAGCTCTTCATGGGACACCTCCACTGCGGCAGATTTTAACCACTCTTGCAGTCGTGAAGTGGCCACAAAAGACCTACGACTAGTCAAAGACCAGCTGTGTTTTTGTAAGGTCTACTTTGAACAAGTTGCAGTCATTTTTTTTCCGGCTTTTTAGAAGCTCTGACTGACACGAGCATATATAACGCTAGGAATACTTTTATATGAGTCTTCCCGTCCCGGTGCTGTAGCGTAATTAGCAGGTTCAGACTTGCTCGTGCTCTTTTCAAATGCAATTCTTCTTGGGGAAAGAAATTAAACCAAGGGATGATGTAGCTTTTCGCAGCCACTCAGATGAAAGTAAGTGGTGGTTACAATTATTCAAAAGTACTTAGGGAAGTATTGAATATGGTAATCTTAGCTTGGAGAAAGCGCTGGACTGGTTAAAGCACGTGGCTGGAAATGTGCAGAGGTTGGGTCCCTTTCCAGCTCCGCCACAGCCTTTCTTTGTGGCCTTGGGCAAACTGTTTAACTGGTTCTGTAATAGTACGGTTCGTCAGGAATTAAAGTGGGAGCGCCGCTGGTTCTTCTCCTCTTTCTATTTGCCTGCTTAGGATTTTAAAACTTGCCGAGGCATAGACACCGTGTATTTGTGGAGTGCCCAGTCCAGCCACAGCACAGATACTGATCTTATCACCATTACTGTTGTGCTTGGCTTGCAGAAGACATTTACCAGTCTAGGTCAGACCACGTAACAGTGATGTAGGAACTTATTTAAATGCAGCAAACTAGAAAACTGTCTGGTATATTCGAAAATGAAAGTAGATGACACCCACTCCCCCGTTGCCCATCTGCTCAGCCGGACGTTGTGCCTGGGATAATGCTGTCCTTGTTCTCATGAACACGGCAGTGCTTTCTCTGATGGACGGGGCTGGGGCTGTTCCTGCCCGCGCGTCCACATGCACCTGCAAGAAACCCAGAGATTTCCAATGCCTTCTGCTACCGACATATCCCTTTAGAAAGGAAGTCTGTTAAAAGTCGTGGAAGAAGGCTCATTTTTGAGGAGTGAGTGGTAGGACCCAATCCTGTTGTAGGGGTTGAGAAACACTCTGAGATTTGCGCTCCATTGGCATATGCATAGAAAGTCACCATATGATTTTTTATGAGAAATGTTGCCTTTAGACAATCCAGAACTCTTACTGAGCTTTGAAAAGTTTTTTAAAAAAAAGAAAAAAGATCAGTGATAAAGGCCAGTATCTTTGGCTTTGGTACATGTACTTGCACTCCCTTTGTTCCACATCAGGTGCAGCACACAACAACAGGGGGGTTGTTCCTGGGTCTGTACTGCATGAGTGCTTGAGTGTCTTCTGTAGCATCTGACTGACAAATATAAAGGAGGCAAATGAAAACTACGTGTTTTATCATGCAGACTGGGAAGAGAGGGCTCGTACACAGCACGGGCCGTCCTTGGGGTAACAGTGCTCAGGGTTTGTTCTTCCCAAAATAGGGGCGTGAGCTAGTTGTGGCATGATGTGATGCAAGAGGGATACTCAGCAAGGAGGGTCCCTGGTGGGACAGTCCTGGAGACCTCAGTGGGGTGGGACTGGCAGCTTTTTCTTGAGTACGAAGTTTCTTACCCGTTCCTAGAGCCCTCGGCCATGTGTTTCAGTGGGGCTGTTGAAACCCTCACTTTGCATGGGTACCATCCCCACAGCATCATCACAGAGGCTATAGCTTTAACAGAGAAGAAAAGCAAATTGTTATAAGATGTCCAAAGAAGACAGCCTGTTAGGAAGAGCTAGACTTGAAAAAAAGGCGAGAGGAGCAAGTGGATCTCCTGGGAAATAGCCACCAAAGAAATACCTAGGTTGAGATTTTGTTGAGTTTATTTAAAGTGGAAATTAAGAGAGGTCTTCTCCTCTTCTGGAACCATATTCACTTCATTATTAACAACAGCGAGCGCCATTTGGTAGGAGGAGCATACCCGTAACACTGTTCTTACAAGCCAAAGAATTTGCATGACCAAAAGGGATGTGTATCATCAATAAACTGTTTACAGTAGACTTAAATTATATGATGAGCCATATAACAGCAGTGAATATATCATATCGCAAGCCCCTGCCAACCATGCGTGACTACTATTTGCTTCTCCTCAGGCGGTAAACAAAGTTTTCAGCTGACCTACTGTTTAGCAGAAGTGCACGGAAACAGAGATAAGCAGTGCTGCTCGGAATGCTGTAGTGGAATAAAATCTGGCATAAATTTGCCTAGAAAGTAGAAGGAATGCATGAAATATTATTTCTTAGTTCACATACAACTTTTCTGCCAGCGCGCCATGTAATATTGCATTGCTAATAAAAAGGGGGTTTATTCCTGCTTCTGGAAGGGTTCCTATTCCATTCGGGCAGTCAAGGCAGCATATATCATAGGAATATCCGATTCTTTAAGATGGTGCATGCATTAAATATTCTAAATGAATGACCTGAAGGAGCACATGAAGTGGCCGATATCATATTGAAATGCCTTGAGATTCCCACTGGATTTAGCTGGACTTGGGAGCAGCCCTTTTAACTTCGGGATGAATGCTTTAATATAACACCGGGAAGGCACATCTGGCTTCCCAGGATGCACCTAGACTTCACCTACGCTTGAAAATGGGCTATTTGGGGCACATCTGGGTGATCAGGATGGACCTAGACTTCACCTACACTTGAAAACAGGCTGTTTGAGGCACAGCTGGGTTCCCAGGATGGACCTAGACTTCGCCTATGCTTGAAAGCAGGCTGTTTGGGGCTCTGCAGATATGTGTAACACACTTCAGACTAATTTTCCAGTGCCTAATGGGAACGTTGTGCATCGCAGCCGGTTGTTTGTTTGTCTGCCTGCTCCGAGCCTCCCTCTTACCCTATTTATATACGCACACATGCAAAAAATATGAGAGTTAAAGAAAAATTTCAACCATATGTAACATACATGGAGATTAGTGACAGTAACAGTGAATTCATTGTGGTTTTGGCAGTCAGGACACCATCCAGGCCATATTTTAGAGTTTTAGACAAATCCACATGTATTCCAGAGATTGCTGTGGATTTTCAATATGTGTGGCTCATTAGATACGCAATCTGCCTGCTATTCTCTCCTGTCACACAAAGCTGATGGCAGCAAACTGGCATCTTGGAGATGTTGGTAGCACTACAGATTTCAGCATTAATGCCATCCTGGGCATCCTGGAGCTCCACGCTCTTCTGTGGTGTGCGCCGGTGGTTCCTCCTCGGGGTGAGGGGTGTTGGGCTGCCGATGTCCCACGCTTGGGAGACCAGGGACAAGCATGCAGGAGAGGGCTGCCCTTGGTTACTATTCTGCTTTCAAGCGAAATACGATTAAAACCCATCTCACATCCCGGATCACCGTCCTTAAAGAAGGAAACGGTAAAAAGCTCGCCAGCCCTAAAGTCAGATTTTGCTTGTTCTGAGTCTGTCCCCGCGACACGCTGACCAAGCTACAGCTTTTGTGCATTGTTTTTCTTTTATCACGGCTTGAAAATACTTTCGGGGGGGGGGGGCTATAAGCCAGCATAAATCTCTTCTCAGATTCCTCATTTTTCCAGGTTCATAAATTCTTCTCAGATTCGTAATTTTTCCTTTAAGTCCTAGAAGCTCCATATCCCTGTGAATATATCTGTGTAGAGCTATTGCCCCCAGCACCAATGTAATAAGCACGTACGTACGTGCAGCGTACAAAAGTATGGGTTTGGTTCCTATAAAACTGCGCAACTCCTGCCTAAGCCCGTCCGAGTTCAGGCGAGGCTACGCTCGACGCGGGGCTGGGCGCTTAAATATAGGTGAAGGCAATTCTGGTCTGCTAATTTCAGCAGAATGTTTCAAACAAAGTGTTACTGTTTAATCTGGGCACATGACGGGTGAATGAATGTTTGAATGAAATGACATAATTGTTGGTTAGCCTGTATAATTTGGAGAGCGTTCGCACAAGTTTAACTCTCTCTGGAGGCAGGGGATCCTCGGTGCGGGTTGGGAAGGGCCTTCCCTACAGGCAAAGGATGCCCGGATCCTGTCTCCTGTTGCATGGACCAACCTTTGGAGTGATGGGCTGAGACTGGCTTAGCACAGCCCTCAGTTCGGGAGTATTAGCCTTAACCCCTCGCCTTGCGTTGTATATGATATTTAATGCATCATCTTTGTTTTAAACAAACAATACGCAAGCTGTTGCTGGCAGTGGTGGGAAGCTGGTGGTCCATCTGGAAAGCAGGGAGATAGATGGGGGGAGAAAAGAGAATTAAAACTGTTTAGGGGTGTATTTGCATGTATAAAAGCCTGGGATGGGAGCAGGGTTTTTAATAGCTTTTTAAAGAGCAGTTTGAAGACTGGGGAGATTCTTTGTCTCTAAAGGAGTCTATCAATAATGGACGTTATTTGTGTAATAAAAACATGAGGTTTCATCAAAGCAAAGCAAAGCTGTGAGCCCATACCTTTAAAAAAGTTGTTTATTCATTATTCCTGCTGCATCAAACCCACTCACTCTAACCGTTTTTCCTTGACAAAAGTTCAGAATGGTATAAAATTAACCAATAATCTGGCTTATTAATTAAACCAATGGCAAAATAGCAATTTCAGCGCAACGGGCTCTGCAGGATGGTTACGAGCCGGGTTTCTGGCTGATTGCTTCTGTCATTCCCAAAGACAGAGCACCCCACCTCAGCTTACCACTGCCCAGCGTGCATCCAATATGCCATTTAAAACCTTGATTATAACCAGAGAAAAGTTCATTGAAACCAGAGTAAGTTACAAAATAATTAATCTTTCCTGCCATCTTGGATTCTCTCTCTCTCCAGAATCCAGCCAGATGTTTTGCAGTCTCTGCGTGCACAGGGCGCTGCGATCCTATTTACACAGCTCGGGTTTTTGCCCCATCCTTCGTGCTCTTTGCTCTGAAATGGCACACTTGGCCTTTGCTTTGGAGATCCTCCATCACTGCTAAGGGCTTCCTGGAGAGCAGGAGCGACTCTTTCCATGTTTGCAAATTAAACTATTTTATGCGTGCCGCAGTTTTGCTGCCGACCTTGGGGAGCGGGGCTGAGCGTTTTGGGGGAGAAGTTCCCCATAGGAACGCCGAGCATCGCCGCCGGTTTGGTCTTGCCAGGCCTGGGGAGGATGTATGGAGCAGGTGTTTGCAATTTAGGGAATTTGCCGTTCCTGGGGAAATGGGTGGAAAAAGGAGGGTTGGGAACAGAGTGAAAAGGCAGCGGGAACAAGGCTGGCATTATCCACGCTGCTCCCAGCCCGAGCCGCGCTCCGAGCCTGCGCCCTGCATGGCTTAGAAAGCAGCATCTTCCACCGATAAAAAGGACCTCAGTAAAGAACGGGCAAAAGACCTGAGTGAGGAAGCTGGGGTTTTTTTAAAAAATATATAAAATTGAGGCTCACCGAGCAATCTGACATCGCAGCAAATCCTGCTCAGAAATATATGTGCTCTGCTTTAATGACAGCACATAGAGTACTGCTGAGATAGTGGAAAATTTTACAGGGAGTTTTGCTTAAGGAATGGCTTTAACTCAAGTTACCTGTAGAGTACAGTGTCATATGGAAACACTTAGGGAGCTGTGGAAAACTTTCTGAAATACAGTGGAATTTATCTAGCGAAGCGTTTCACATAGGAGGGAGGGATATGGATTACAATGGAGGCAGGGAAGAGCGGGGCTGTTGCGCGCTTGGAGACAGCCACTTGCAGCCCTACTGCCGCAGATGAAAAGTACATATGTAACCAGGGGGGAGCATTCCTAAATGGCCACGTCTGGGATACATTTATACTATTTGCCATGCACGTAACCTTGTTATATAAAACAGAGTCCAAGAACCTTAAAAAGATGGATGGTAAAAAAAAAAAAGAAAGGTGCAAGGAAGCAGATCTGCTTCCAGATTTGTGCGCCTGGGGCTTGCTGTGGGGGTAGGAGCCGGGGGGCGAAGGGGCCCCTGTTGTCGGTAACTTGTGTTGGCCATGGGGATGGATCTGATGGAGCCGGAGCTCTGAGGTGGGAGGATGCAGGACAGCTCTGGCCTGCTCTGCTGCCGGCCGGAGCATCCATCACATGCCCGGTGGTATGGCATGCCGAGGAGAGCCGGGGTTTTCTGCCGCGGGGTGTCCTGGGAGGCGAGGAGGAGAGGGATGGGGAGGAAGCAGAGATGTTTTCAAGAGCATTTCGTTATATATTTGCTCCCTAAATGCTTATGGCACTGGTCGCCAGAGCATCTGGGCACTTCACAATAATTAAAACTGACAAATCCATAAACAGTAAACAACAGGCTACCCACTCGGGCAGCCAAAAACCCACTACTGCATGAGCTCAATAGCTGCACCCATCTGCCAAATAAAATCCTCTCCACTGCCTCCTCTTGTCTGCAAAGGCCAGGGCAGAGCCAGCCCCTTCCCCACCATCGCCCCATGGCCGGACTCAGCCCGACCCCCTCTCCCTGCCCCAGGCATCCCCAGGGCTTCACCCTGGCTTTGGGAGTAGCAGGAGTTGATTTTTAATTATTTTTTTTTTTGGCTAAATTTTTTTCCCCACCACAAAGTGGCAACAAGTAATGACACCCTTTTCCTTCTGACTTCTTGGCCCGCTAACCCTTTCGCAACACAATGGGAAGGCAACCGCTCGCACCCAGGGGAGGGGATTTAATGACTAGAAAATAAAGAGAGAGAATTTACTTGGAAAAACCGTGGAATTGAAAGTTCTGGACAAAACACGCATCGCTGATGCATAACATTTTTGTTAATTGGGTCTTAACAGGTTTGTGACTCAGGCTGTAATTATTTTAGAAATGGGTCACACTAGGCAGTGCCAGCCGCCGCGTCCTGCCGCCGCGGGAACTTTCGCCTAGTTGTAAAACTACATCTAGACGCGTGTTTCCTCGGCTCCGGCAAAGAGCCTGGCCGTCGGAGGAGCGACGGCAACGTGCCGAGCCCACGGGCCTCCGGGACGGGCGTTGGGCGCCGGGATGCTCCCTGCAGACCCCTCCTGGTGTGGGAGGGCCGGGGCAGCCACGTCCCGCTCCGCTGGCGATGGAGAAACGTCTTATCGCGCGCCAAATGCCCTCCCCCTTACTCCTGCACTATTGTTTTTACTTCTGATTTTTTCACGTGTTTTCCTGACCTGCCAGAGGCACTAAATCTTCCTAATGCCTCCCTGCCCTCTCATCGCAAAATGGGCTGCGGGAAGTTTTTCTCCTTTTTTTTTTTTTTCTTCTGGACTAAAATTAAAATACAAAAAATGCTCCCAACTCTGGTAAATCATTTCTCCTCTTTGCACGGCAGCCGCTCTCCACTCGATCCACCCCTGCTTCCCGCTGCAGAAGTATCTCCACGCAAGCAAAAGTCTTCTAACTGCTCGTAAAGCAACCGAGATATTATCTCTCTAATTAGCAGCTGGAAAAAAATAAACGAGAGAGAGATCAATTAATGCTATAATTAAAAACACTGCCTTTAGATGTGTTGTTTGTGGTGAAGGAATGCCTACACCAACAAGAGCTGTGCCGTGATTCTCCCCCAAAAAGTTGGAGCAGGAGCCTCCTCTCCAGCCACGGCAGGAGGGACCCCGAGGTGTCCATGGCAGCACACCCCAGGGTGCTGGGTGCTCAGGGGGGGTCCCATGGCTGATGGATGGAGGACGGTGTTTGTCCTGGTCCCCAACCAGCTCTGGGGAGGTGATGGGGTCTCATGGTGGGGCCGGGGGGGGGTTTTTTTGCAACTCTCACTTGGCCCTTCCCTGCTTGGGGGTAAGCTGTTTTTCATATATTGTAGCCTGGGAAAGCTGTGTTACTGTTAAAAGAGTAACCATATCCCTTTCTGAGCTGTTGCCAAGCAGATGTAGGGTTTTGGAAAGTTCCCAACAAACTTCCACAGCTGATACTTTACCGACTTGTTCCTTCTCCCATCCCTCTCCTTGCACCTATTTAAATAACCAAAGGATATAATTTGGGGGAGGGAGCGTTGCTCTGCAGCCCTTACTTGTTAAATATAATTAATTGAGAGTGACCCGTTAGTCAATTACAGTGCACGCCTTCGAAAAGAAACACAGAAATATCTAATATTGCTGTTTTACCAGAAAAGCTTCAGTTTTGCACTGAAGTCTGAAGCCGAGTAACGAAGAAAATTGAGCCGCTTTGTGCAACGCGGGGCTGCCGCTGCCTCTCGCGAGGGCGAACGTCTCGTCCACTTTCTTCAGAGTAGTTTGTGGGGTGGCTGCTGAGGGAGGAAGGAGGAGAAATAAGGGCTTTGGAAGGCTGGCGACGGTACGAAACTTGGTGTAGATGCAGATCCCGCTTGTGTGTGCAGGGGGGGGGACGACGGCACAGGGTGCTGCAAATGTGGAAAGCTCTCACAAATCATATCTCGCAGGAAAGGTTTATGGGAGTTCAGAGTATAGCAGAGGGGATGGATGTCAGGTTTTCCTACACAATAGAGGGTCTTTTGTTTCCGCGCTCCCTCTTGGCAGCAGCCCCCATGCCACTGCTGGCAATTTCCTGTCCATCCTTCGCCGAGCAGCGGGGCTGGAGCAGGGGAGTAGTCCCACGTTTTTGTTTAGACTGTGTTTTTTTAATGCTGAGCCTTGTCCTAAGCAGGATATCCCTGTGTATGTTTGGAGTTCCTGAACTTTTCTGGAGAAAATTATCCTTAAAAAGCCCCTTCCATAGCGCCGAGTTTCTAACTTCTCTCTTAAAAAAAAACAACCGCCAACAAAAAGCTCTCGTTTAATTGCTTTTGCTTGTGAGAGGTTGTACCTTGCGGCTTAATCCACCCGTGCCTCAAACGTCCGTTGGCGTTTTCCTTCCACCCCAGGGGCTGAGGAGCAAAACCAAAAAGCGGAGGCGATTTGCTTGGCAAGTTTTACTTTCGGCAGCTGGAGAACAGTTTGGTGGGATCTGAACCCCATGAGGCAGGATAATGTCCCTTGGGCTCCACATGTGCCGAGGGCTTGAACTCATCCGTGTTTTCCAAAACACTTTACATGAGTGTTTTGGTGTCGGTGGAGCTCGAGGGTCTGGCTGATGGTGTTTCACTGCTGAGCGGGGCTGTAGGTTTCTGAGAAACTCTCCAAAATTATAGACTGGCACCCACTTTTTATAATTATTTCTTTCCCCTGGCTCTCGCAAATGATCTCCTTGTATAGCCCCGTCTGCATTAGTTGGCTTCGTGTAGTGAAAACAAAGTAAAACTAAAAGCGAGCAGCACAGGGGTTCGCTTGCACAGAGGAAACAACGCAAGCTCCCGGCTGCAGACACTTCAGAGTAAAATATGGAAAAATATACCCAGCAAAGTCCAAAATATGAGGCATTGGTGACGGTACAGCCCTTTGGATTTGAAAAACGGCACTGCATTTTCTGTAAAACTCCCATCACTTTGATAAAACAGCCCGGAGAAGAGCGGGATGGCATGTCCGACCTGGCCTGGCACCTGCTTGGTGAGGAACGTGGCACTCGCAGCCATCCGCTGTTATTTAGGTTTAGAAGCCCCCCCAGATTAGCACGCCGGCACAGCGTGGATTCCAGGGCAGCAGCCGCCTCCGCACCACCAGCCGGGTGGCAATTAGCCTGTGCCGAGCGTGCACCGGGAAGCCCGGCTCCCTGGGATTACAAGTGGACTGGCAGTGCTGGAGTTTGCCGGCTCACTCCTGGGAAGCCCAGCAGGGATTAAGCTGCAAGGTGCATGGTGCTGTACGATGCTATGTGGTGCTACATGGTGCTGTGCAGGGCTGCATGGTGCTGTGCAGTGCTCTGCCATGCTATATGGTGCTGTACGATGCTGTGTGGTGCTGTACGATGCTCTATGTTGCTGTGCGGGGCTGTACGATGCTCTGTGGTGCTGTGCGGTGCTGTACGATGCTGCAGGGTGCTGTACGGTGCTGTGCAGCGCTGCATGCTGCTATGTGGTGCTGTACAGTGCTATACAGTGCTGTGCGGTGCTGCACGGTGCTATACGGTGCTGTGCAGTGCTGTACAGTGCTATGTGGTGCTGCACGGTGCTTTATGGTACTGTATGGTGCTGTGCGGTGTTGTACAAGGCTACACGGTGCTACATGGTGCTGTGCGGTGCTATACAATGCTGTATGGTGCTGTATGGTGCTGTATGCTGCTGTATGGTGCTGTGCAGTGCTGTATGATGCTATACGGTGCTGTGTGCTGCTGTACAATGCGGTACAGTGCTAATGATGCTGTACAGCACTGTATGGTGCTGTGTGGTGCTGTATGGTGATATACGGTGCTGTATATGGTGCTGTACGGTGCTATATGATGCTGTACAGCAATGTATGGTGCTGTGTGGTGCTGTATGGTGATATATGGTGCTGTACAGTGCTGTACGGTGCTGTATATGGTGCTGTACGGTGCTATATTATGCTGTACAGTGCTGTACGATGCTATACCGTTCTATATGGTGCTGTGTGGTGCTGTGCGGGGCTGTATGGTGCTGTGTGGTGCTGTGTGGTGCTGTACGGTGCTGTGTGGTGCTGTACGGTTCTGTACGGTGCTGTGTGGTGCTGTACGGTGCTGTGTGGTGCTGTACGGTGCTGTGTGGCACTGTACGGTGCTATGCGCGCTCCCCCGGCTCAGGCATTCTTCTGGGTAACTTGATCTTACTTCTGTCTGCTTTTAACAGATAGGCGAGGTGAAGTTATGTTAAACATGTCGCAGTAAGTTTGATTCGCCCCGCTTTGGTCTGGTTTTCTTCCTTGATTAGCTTTAATCAAACCCTCCGCGTTACATGACCCTAATAAAGCTATTTTTCCTGACAAGCGAAGACCGTCTTAACAAGCAAAGCTCATCTGGCCTGAAACTAAAGCCAAGTCAAGATGGTGTTTTAGGTCCTCATTAAAGTCCACAGCGTGAAGCGAGAGGGGAAATGATGAAATGGTGCTCCACCAAACCTTCTCTCCTTTACGTTTAATTAGAGGAATTATACGCAACCCAGTAGATGCCTTGGGAAGACAATCACCATTGGGTTCAGAAAGAGCCCGGCGGTATAAAAGGGGGCAGCTAAGGCTTTAGCAAAGGGTAAATTAACACCAGGAGCTGGGTGGACTTTGGGATCAAGTGGGAAAAAAGAAAGAATGAAAATAAATCATATGGCGTTAATATCAAAAGAGCTCCGAAGCCGCCCGGCCCCACGCTGGAGCTCACGTGGGCAGCATACGGTGACCCTGCAACGCTTCGGAGGGAAAGTTTCCAGGCGAGGGACGGCATGTTTATTCTCCCTTCCGTCCTTTCCTTCGGTTACTGCTGACTCACTCAGGTTGGGTGAAATATTGACGGCCGCGGAGGGCCGAGCGGCGAGGCGAGGAGGCGAAGGAAAAGCCCCGGCAGGGAGCGATGCCATGGGGCTTGGCAGTGGGTGAGGAAATCAGCCACATGCAGACAAAATGCGGTCGAGCAGCCGCCCCACACAGAGGATGTCCCTTGCACTCATTAGCATTGTGTTTGTAGCGGAGCTTATCAAAAAACAGCCAACAGACATAATCTGTGGTTTGCGCTTTCTTTCGTTCCCGTTTTGTTTTTTTTTTTTACTGTCTTGTTTTCCTTTCCCCCCCCCCCCCCCACCCCCCCGCCTTGTTCCTGAGGGTTTCTGAAGGGATGTAATCCACTCTGGTTTTATTGCCGTTGCCTCTGGACGTGCTGCAGCTCCAGCCAGCAGTTATTCCAGCCTCTCCAGCCTCCCTGCGAAAGTCTCTGCTGCTGCTGCTGCTCTGGGCTCGACTGCTACTAAATTGTAAACTGCAGGGCTGCCTTAACCCTTTGCCTTCTGTGCAGCTCCCCAGATCGTGGGTGCTGCAGGAGAACCGCTGGCCGAGGGCAGCAGGGCCTCGGTGCCGAGTGGTTTGCTTGGAAAAGCTGCACAAAGCCTCGGTTTCCACAGCCCAGCAGGACACAGGGCCCCTTCCCAAACCTGGACTCCCCGAGGCTTTCTCATAGTTCCACCAAAATATATTTTTGTGCTTTGACAGCTCTTCCTGCACAGCTGAGGGGCTGGGGGTCTGCTGGTTGAGAGGAGGCCCCTCATGCTGCTCTCCCACCAACTTCCTCACACCTCTTCCTGTGGACTCTGCAGATCCACCAACTTTTGTAAATGCAGCCGGGGTCCTCTCCTGGCTGCCGAGGAGGTCCGTGGGTACGGCCTTGCACGGTGAAGGGGTCTGGAGGCTGCTCTCCTGTCCCACCCAGCAGCTTCAGTGGGGTTAGGGAAGGTCTCTGCAGCTTCCAGGGCCAACATCACAGCGACTTGTGAACCTGCCATCTCCATGTCCTTACTAGAGACATCACACCCAGCACTCTCTGTTTTCCTCATCTTCACTATTTCATGCTTAAACTCCACATTTCCCTCTTGGGAACAGAAACTTCTTGCTACGATACGGTCAGAGGTACCTCGGGCGCGCAGTTGTGTTCACAAAGTGCTTTCCTGGCCACGCGTGTCCCCTCCCTTCCCTCCACATCTCCCCAGATGCAGGGATGAGCCAGGGAGCTTCGTCCTCCCGCACGGCATGAGCTGACAGGACAGTGCTCTCCTTCCCTGCCCCGGTCCTACCAAAAATCAATTCTTTGCTTTCTTGTCCAAGAGAATATTTGCAAATAATTTCCTAAAAAGGCAATCTAAAAATGGCCCTGTTGTTACCCATATTTGTACACAGGCTCGTGAGCGATGGGATTCCTTGGGCTTGTCTACACGGGGACAATTGAAATGGATGTGAAATAACTTTTAAAGTGGATTAGCTAAACTGCATTACATCCTCGTGTAGACACTGTCATTTAGAAATGAAACGCCCTTAATTTGGTTTAGTCGAATTGTGCTTTAGCAATTTAATAAAGACACTTTAAAGTCTGAGTGAGGAGTTCTACACAGGGATTTAATGCAGTTTAATTAATCCACTTTAAATTCACAATTTTAATTAATTAGGATGAACTTTCCTTAAGTGTTCCCCTGTTGAGATGGTGGTGCGGCATTTCCAGCCACCTGGCACGGTGACCTGACAAGTTGTGACTCGGAAGAACCGTTGCAGTGAAGCATGAACGGTCCAGTCCCCAGAGTTGGGTACATAAAGAAAGTCATTTAGAAGTCCTCCTGGTCTGGCCACGGCTGGGAAGTCCTTCCCTGCAGTAAATTACCTCTGGAGAACCAAGTTCCTGCTGTAATAAGCCACCATCCTCCCAAGCGCTTTAGGTTCTTGCCTTGCCCACGAAACCATAAGCAGAAGCATCTGTCTCATGTGAAAGGGGTTTGGAAAGATGTGGCCCAGAACAGAGAACGGCACAACAGGCTCCTTCAGCTCTGCGAGCGCTGCGCCGCACCGAGCTGACCACTGAAAGGGTTTCAGTTTCTCACCCGGCTTACGCGGTGGTTTTGCAATATTGGCAAACCCACAAAAAAAATTTCTGTGTAGGAGTCCTGCGAACCCGCCTGCACCTGGGGCGGGGCTGGCCGGGGCTGCAGAGCTCCCGTTGTCCGTATTTATTTATCACCAGTTCCCTCTGTGCTCATCATGCAGAGGACCTCTCCTTGAGACCCTAGCCTTGCTGTGGGTTCATTTCATTGGCCTCCAGCTTCCCAAGCCCACTGTTAAGGGTGTGTTTTTGTGCAGTGCTTTTTATGAGAGGGTTTACAAAAGCTTTTTTCCATGAACTGGGACATCTTGCTCAGCTTTCTGAGACCACTTCAGTCTTCTCCCAGCCCTGCAGCTCCTTTGGGGTTTGCTTTCCATGGGACCCCTTGGTGTGCTGGTCTCGCATCCACACCATGTCCTCCTTCCCAAGCCCCACAGCCATCTCCATCCTTGGGAAATTCTCCAGTAGCATAAGGTCTACCCACAGCTGTGGTTTTTTGGGCTGTGATCTTCTATGTCCCTCTCTTATTGAGTAGAGGAGCGTTTCACTGAGACTTCAGCCCCCCGCTTACAGCAGGTTGTAGGGAATTTGTGGTGTGTGAGGGCTTGGAGCATCTTACGGCTTATTCAGGGCTTAAAAAATACCATAATGGTGAAATGTGATCCCCATGTGCTGCTGCCTGGTAGCTAATCAGTAAATTGTAGTTAAACACAGGGCTGTGCAGGGCCGTGCTCCATTCCTAAGGTCTTGCTTGGAGGGGAGGCTTGTAGGTAGAAGTGAGGGGCGATCCGTTGCAATTTGCCTTTATGAGGATAACAAGTCGATGAGGGAGATTACTGACGTACCCGTTTGCTGCTCTAATGGCACGTCGCAGCCGTTCCCAAAGGCGGGCGGAGAGGAAGGTGCAGTTTTACTGGTGCTGGGTACGCGCGGGCGGTCTCTGCCCCAAGGAGCTTGCACATGGTGTTGACTGGAGGAGAGTTACGGGGCCTGAGCTGGGGAAGCACACGGCAGTATTGGCACCAGGACTTGGGGATTGCATAAATCTCTAAAGGAGCTTTTTTCCAAAAATTTTAGGGAATGGAAAAGGTGAAGGAGATGAAGGGGCAGGTAAGCACAAGAAGGACATGAACGTGTTGGTATGGGTCCAGAGGAGACCACAGAAATGGTCCAGGGGCTGGAAGCCCTCTGCTGGGAGGCCAGGCTGAGAGAGTTGGGCTTGTTCAGCCTGGAGAAGAGAAGGCTTTGGGGAGACCTTCTGGTGGCCTTTCAGGACTTACAGGGGCCTGTCAGAAAGATGAGGACAATCTTTTGAGCAGGACCTGTTGGGACAGAACAAGGGGGGATGGATTTTAAACTAAAAGAGGGAGATTTAGACTAGACCTAAGGAAGATATTTTTTACACTGAGGGTGGTGAGAGCCTGGCGCAGGTTGCCCAGAGAGGTGGTGGCTGCCCCATCCCTGGCACCATTGCAGGTGAGGTTGGCCGGGGCTCTGAGCAACCTGCTCTGGTTGCAGATGTCCCTGCTCAGTGCAGGGGATTGGACTGTAAAGGTCCAAAGGGACCATGAAAGGTCCCTTCCAACCCAGACCATTCTATGAGTGGGGCTGAAGTATCCAGTGTGAGAAGTGAAGAAGCTTAGCAGATACCAATAAATGGTTTGGGCACTTTTTAAATCCTGGTCAGCGCTGCAGTGGGAGGGGTGCGGGGGGCAGCCAAGGTCCAGGCAGTGCCCACCACGGCAGTGGGGATCACTGCCTGCTGCTTTCCCACATCCCCACCCGGCACGCCGGGGTGCTGGGCACAGCTCAGCTTTGATTTGTAAACACCAAAGTGCTTTCTGTGATTGCTAGGCCGGTGCCAAACCCCACCACAGGCTTGCTCGCAGCCTCCAGCGCACTCCCGTGCTGCCACGGTCCAAAGTGACGTCCAAACTACAAGCACAGAAGTGCCAGTTTTAATGAACAACTCCTCCTTTGCAGTGTGTGTGGTTTATCTGTGGCTAAAAGGAGGTGGGGAAGAGCGTTCCTTGGCTTTTGCACTTGGACGTCTCTAGGCTAAACAAAGTAGGGGAAGTTTTCTGTTGCTAAATGCCTGGTAATCACGTGTTTATCCTAAATTTAGAGCTAGTCCATTTTCTCCGTCATGCGAGGGGACAGGGGAGTTAAAACCAAATCGATGGCAAGCGTCTGGATAGAGACGGTCTTGCTAACAGCCAGAAAAAGATTGCCTTTGATAGGGATTTTGTTATTTCACTGTGGAAGTCGTTGTAAGGGAAGATCTCCTATCACTGTGCAGTTAGCCACTAGATTAGCTATTCATATATTTTATTGGTAAAAAATATGACGGGGGATTATTGTGTGAGAACTTTGTGGAAAATAAAAGAGATAAAAGCAGTTTAACTGTCAGTACATTAAGGCTGTGGTTAGCTCTGCATAGCGTTACTGGATGGAAGGAGGCCGTGTCTCCGAGGACTATTGTTTTTCTGTTTTGAGAGGCATGGGCTGTGCTAGGAGTTGGTGAGAGTGATGAGCCCAGGTGGCTGAAAGAGGAGAAGTTAAAAATGAAGAAGGGGTTGGTTTGGCCAACGTGATGGAGACATTGAGGGTCGTCAGCACTGATGCAGGAGCTGAGCGCAGCTTGCCCCCATGTCCATGCAGCGGATGAGTCCTCATCCAGCTGCAAAAGGACCCTTGGCCACCATCGCAAATGGTGATGGCATTTGTGTAGCTTTCCTTGCTCATGCCTCCTGGGGTTTTTTCACCTCCACTTTTTCCATTTGTCCACGTTTTTGGCTGCAGACATGCAGAAGTCTTGGACAAACGGCTGCGGTAAACATACAAATTGGTTGCACAGCAAGTGTTCAGGGAGCATGCATGGGGCTTGCCGCAGCAGCCCACGCTCCACGTCCATCTGCACAGCACATGTGCGTCGGGGCTGGGGCACCAAGCTGGGGTGGGAGATGGATGCTCCTCTGGAGCAGGTTGAAATGTGATGAGTGACTGTCACTTTGAAGATCCTTTTCTGGAGGAATCCTGCATTAGCAGTGGGGGAGACTCAAAGCTCCTCTGCTTGATTGTTGGAGACTTGGAGAAGGTGAACCACCAGGACAGGGAGGTAAGTGGGCTGTGGGAGAAGTCCCCAGGATGGAGGCCCTTCTTTGTGTCTAGCTCAGCTGGAGTGCAAGAGAATGGGAATGTGATTTAGAGAGCACTTGGTTTGGGGAGTTTGAGGGGCATGCTTGGATCCATGCTCTTCAGAATGGTGCTCAAGCCAGTGCTTTGGAGAAGATACAGAGATGTTGTATTGAATACATGCCTTCATTGCTGGCTACACCCTAGCACAATGTTCTTGTTGTTGTCACCAGCAGTGCAGGATTATATTCTTAATTTATGTCTTCCTTTCCGTGAAATCAAGTTGTTCAGCACCTAAGGCTAATATTGTGCCTTGTTTAGAGTCTGGCTTTACCACATTGCCATCCATCCGTGCTCCTCCCAAGTGTAGCTACAAAGTCCTGTTGTGTTGCATGGGTTGCGCTGCTTCCAGTCTGCAGGTTTGGACACTTCAATGTCTTGATCGGTCCTGCTTTGCATGCCAAAGTGTTTTCATTAGCACAGCATTCATGCATGTGAGATTGTCGCTAACTGATATAATTAACCAGTGTGTCAAAGGCTATTTGTTTATTGCACATGCAACGGCTTTTCTGGAGTAAGAAACCCTTTCTGCTGACACCGTGCGAACAGGAACACGCTAAACTGGAGGAAGAGCCCTGAGCTGGAAGTTCTGAACAATGATTGTACTTAAAAGAAGTAAAAATAACATAGATTTGAACAGATTTGAGTAAAGATGATCAGTGTGTGAAGGAAGGAACAGGGATGAGAAAAAAAGTTTGTCAGATAATTCCCTCCCTGTTATTAGTAAATGAGAACATGTTGTTCAGAAACACAAGTGTCTCTGGTATCAGGTGCCTTGACTGTGAACTCTTTGGACCTGCTGTATATCATGTCGCTTTACCATCATTTTTGGCCATCTGTGCAGCTTTTAAGAGATCTTCTCAGGAAATCTTTATTTTTACTTATTTATAAATAAATATTGCTGGGGTGGTCCTCACAGCAGGACTCAGCAGTTCCTACACTGTGAAATGTCAACCGTAGTGTCCGCGTGTGAAGTATTAACAATTAAGCATTGGAATAGTCTCGCAAGGGAAGTGGTGGATTCCCCGACATTAGACAGTTTCAAGACTCATCTTGACAGGGTGCTGGCCCCTCTCACTTAAACTACACTAGAGGTTGGACTAGATGATCCTTGAGGTCCCCTCCAACCTGGCATTCTATGAATCTATTAAAATGTGTAGTTTGCAATAAGAAGATGGAGAATCGTATTTGTGAAGGTCTGAAGAAGTTTTGAGGGTTGACAGTGGTTTGTGTCCCAACAAATCTGTGGGCTGCTGCTGCAGAGAAACCCAAATAGATGCCATAGACAGCTCAGTAAGTGTCAAAACCTCTCATCCCCTTGTGTTGGAAGTATCCCAACTTCCCCACTTAAGCTCCCTCCTCTACATCTTTCAAATCCGCTGCTTCTGCTCCCATGGCTTCAGCTCCCACAATGTCCAATCCATTGCTTCTGTCCTACTCTGCCTCCCTCCACCCAGTCCAACAGCTCAGCCCCTTTCCATAACTACATCTGCAGAAGCAGTTAAACCATTAGCATTATTTAACACCATCAAAAATTACTTTCTTACTTCTTCTTCTTCCCATCTCTGCTTTTCCTTCCTCCAGTCACTCACCAACTGCTGGCCAAAACCTGGGCTCCATCTTCAACTTCTTGTTCCGCAAACGTGCAAACAATTTGTACCTCCCCGTCTCTCTCTTGCCTTGCCCATCCCTCAACATATGATTGCTCTTTTTCGCTAGTCCCGGCTGCTGCAAAGCTGTAAAATCTGTGGCCTGGATTTTCTCAATCTCTCCCATCTACACTGTCTCATGTCGATGATCGATTTTATCCCTGGCCTTTGACCCTGGCTATGCCATCCTTTGGAGCATCTCTGACTCCAGCCATGCTCTCCCAGGTCTGTTCACTGTTCTCCTTTACTCTGCCCCCTCTCCCTCCTCCCTCCTCCAGCTTTCCTTGCCCCTTGATTCAGCAGCACCTCTGTGTCTTCCTCACCCACCACCTGCCCTGACCTCGTCTGGTCCTTTCCATCCTAGGTGCATCCTTATGACCCTCATCTCCTGTGTGCCTTTGGGCCACAGGGGTTGTCCGTGACCCTGCACCTCGTAAAGAAAAATCACATGCCTTGCGTATCTGTGCATTCCTCCCCTTGTTAACTTTTCACCTGCTCCCTCTTAGCACTTTGTTGTTGTCTTTGGCTTATCTCGCACAGTAATCTCTTCAGGGCACAGTGGTCTGTGTGTTCCTATAATTCATACCGTGCCTGGTGCAGTGCAGCCTTTACGCTGTCGGGTACATGGGAACGTTTCTAATGCAAACAACTAATAGCTAGGAAGGGAGTTAAAAAATTAGAAAGGACTCCAAACCCATGTCACATATTCTCTTGCAAGGAATGGGGAAAAAAATTGTTTATTCTGGCCCCAAATTTTAATCACCCAAGGGCTGTTAAGATAAAAATAGTCAGTTCTGCCTTCTGTTTATGGTATACTTGGTTGAGTGCAAGCCAATTTTGAAGCTGAACATACTGTCTGCTATTTTTGCTTGATTTTAGATTCCACATTTTAAATAGTTTCTTTAACAAGAAGCATATTTTCACTGATACAAACTTAGCTTGAGGAGAAGCATCCTGAAGTTCCAGCCATATTGAAGATCAGTGAAATGTAGTAAACTCTGGTTTTAAGGGTTTTGTTTTCTCCAAGAGCTGAAATGAAGAGTGTGTTCTGGCAACAAGTGCTGGCACGTTGTTCATTAAAAGCTCTCTTCCGAGCCTTGGTTCCCACACACATGTGCCCTCATTCTTCAGCGGAGCTTCCAGGCAAGGGCATTGGCAGTGCTCTAGTCTGATCTTCAGCCATACAATTTGTCTTAATTGTCTACTAGCATCTAGGCAAGACTTAGCTCACGGGTGGCCACAGCAAGGGGCCACATGCAAACCGATGAGCTTCTTAATGTGGCCTGCCCGGCAATCGGATGATTTAATTATCTGTGCCCGTCGTAGGCTGCCTGGCTGCTCCCCATCCCGCCTGCCCTCAGGCACGGCGGGCTTAACCACATGCAGCCATGGGGGCAGCTGCATTTGATCTTCCTCGCCAACGCGAGGGTCCGGCCCTGACAACAGCCTCTCTGTTCGGTGCTTTCTTTCCCCTTCTTTCTTTTTCCGCTTCGTTTGGCACCATGCCCCCAGCATCATTTGTGCGTAGGGGAGGATGGGAGAGTTGGATGGCAAAAACTTAGAACATGGAGTTGGGTGTTGACAATCCCAATGATTAATTGATCCTCCGAGGATCCAAGATGATTTGCTGAAGCATCAATAATAGAAATCCTGTCATTATACACTATTTACTCGGTCTTTCTGCGGGAAGACATCCTGTCTCACTGTGTGTCTGCATCGTGCGTCTTGCACGGGGCCAGGCTGCCGTTCCCGGGGCACGAAGGACCGGGCTGTCACCCACAAACTTGCTTCCATCACGTGGGGCTCTCACATGCTGTAGAAAAATCGAGCATGTCCAGTGCATTGATTATTTTCAGAAGCTGGCTCAGCAAAGCCCTTCGCTCTCCATGCTTCTGGAAAATAACTCAATAACCTTTAATTAGCACGGAGCACTGAGGTTGGGCTGGGTCTGGGTGGGACGTGGAAGGCAGAGGGGCCATGGTCCTCTGCCCAGGACATTTCACTGCTGAAAAGCTGCTTGGACACTGGTAGCACATTTGCCCGTAGTGTCTCCTGCCGCATGTCAAGTGAATGCAGGAGACGGTCTGAGAGAAGCAGTAGGATCAGGATGACCTCATGCCCCGGTCAGAGATCAGGGACGTCTCTGAGGATGACCTCTTGCCATCCTGATGTTAATACATCTCAGACGTGCTGCTAGAATATAAAGTCTTAAACATTATTAATGCTTTAGCAGACACCTTAGGAGACATTCATACTCCTCTCTGTGTTTTGCTTTTGCGCACGATGATGCCTGGGGTGAAGATATTTCACAGTGTTAGGAAAAGGGCAGCAAAATGACTTGGTTCTACCAGGCACCAAGAATATTTTGTTCTTTCACCAATGTGGATCGAGTTCAGCTCCTGGGTCCTGCTCACTGGGTTGTTTTAGTGGCTTTCACTTTCTGAAAATACTGATAGTGGAAGTTGTCACCAGATTGGGGGATGCTCTGCCAGTGTCCCCGTGCCCGTTATATGCCTCTGGAAATCCTCTTTGCAGAGGTCCTCCTCGCCCCAGCCGAACCCACACCAGGGGAGAAGGTGGCTTCATTTTGGCCGCCGTGCTGTTGCGTGCACCCCTTCTCTGCTCAGGTCCCAGCCACAGCCACCTCCACCACGGCTCCAAGTTGAGTCCACTGCATGGCGTGCGAGGCACGAGCAAACCTGCGACGGCGAGATAGGGTGGCAGGATGGGACAGCTGATTTTAATTATTTTATATATAAATAACTTTCAGATAGTTTGCAAGTTTGGCAATAGCTGCCAGCGTAGCAATGTGACCTTGTTACTCTTACCCCATTCCTCTTGAGTGTTTGTCTCCCTCACTTGTTTTTCCGTATCTTAAATTAGATTGCAAGTGGTCAGGGAAGGGGCTGGGGCCACCTCTGCCCCTGCGCAGCCCGGCAGGGTCCTACCGCAGCAATAACAAACAGTGAGAAAACATCACTTTGGGATCTGCTGGGGCTGGGAGGGTACGAAAGCCCCAGGGGCTGGGTTTTTCCCCGGGGCGGTGCGGTCTCGCCACCCCACATGAGGCTCTTCGCTGGCAGGCAGAGCCCAGCGCAGGGGCTGCTGGCATCCCCCAGCCCTCCTCCGAGGGGGGACGGAGGGATGAGGAGAGGGGGGGGAGACGAGTGTCCTGGATTTTAGCACTTTGGGGAGTTTATTAGTGTTGACAGTGTGTGAACTTGACATCCTTTGTAATAATGCGGTTTTAAAATCTGCATTATTCATGCGCGCTTTTTTGAATACAGGCCCACTGTGTAAGTTCGGGAGGAAAATTAATTAAATAAATGTCAGTATCCTTGAAGAGCACGTGAGATTTCACATTGCAGGATAACAGCTCTGGCTGCTTTAACCACTGAGGGGAGTACCGGGTGGGAAGGGGAAGGTCTGCACTTCGGTGTGTATCCTTTCCCTCACCCTTAACTCAATTCCTGATGAAAACCCAAAAGATCAGTTAGAGAGCAGTGAGTCCAGCCACACAGATCAGTAATATTTCATATTTTTGTTAATAATTGTAGTTTGTTCCCCTGCTCTTTTATTTATGGCCCAAATAAATATCTACTGGATGGTTGGGAATGAATTTATCACGGGAAACACCCTTCTACTCTTAGGTTAACGTTTAAAATTAAACTGTAGAGCAGATGGCTACGGATGCACTGGCTGGATAAGCCAGACAACTGCAATGTAATTACACCCATGAATATTATTTGCAAGAGTAACTGATAGTTATAGAAGTTGAGTTTCTTCTGAAGCACGCAGTGAAGCCAAGGTACAATGGGACAAATAATGCCAGGAGGGCTGAATACAAAAAAGGAAATAATTTTTTAAATTGTAGATATTTCTCAGGAGGAGGACTTGCCTTTAGTTCTCTAGCTGGAGGCTGCTGCCTCCCGAGCTGGGAATGATGGCAGGACTGGCCAGGAACGCTTCTTCTATGGTGTTGCCCAAGCTGGAAACAAGAAAGAGTAGATGTAGTTAAAAAGTACACAAAGAAATAAAAAAACTCCTTGTTAGGTCAAATTAACACGTTATTCTGATGACTGTAGTGATGTTCAGAAGTCCTTGCTGAAGGAAGGAGTCCATCCCTGTCATAGAGGTCACCAAGCTTATGGTCCAAGCACTTGACTCTCTTGGTGCTTGGTGCTTACACGTTCTTCTCCAAATTATTGAGGAGCTATCTTTAATTTAATCCATCTACACAGGGCCTTCAGAGTAAAGTGTGTTTGTGTTAAACAGTAGAAGCCTTTCTTCCAAAGCAGAGCAGGGGAGGGCAGGACCCAAAGAACTCGTGTCTGGGCTGGTGTGAGGATCAGGAGCTGCTCTTCAGGTGGGTGCAGCGGGTGGCTGGGGTGGTCTGTGGCGCGATGCTCGTGTAACATAAAATGGGAAGAAGGGAGCCGGGAGTGCCGCGGTGATGTTGCACAGGTCTACACGGCGTGTGCTCACTCACAAAGTCAAGTGCACGTACGGTCCTTGCAGCACTCCAGTGATTTTGAATTGCTTGACATTGTGGGAGCACTCCAGTCTCGGCCTCTTTCAAACTCAAGAGCCTCTGCGTTATCTGAAGCAGGGCTTCGTTTTAAAACCGAGGCGAACAGCATCCTGGCCGCCCGGTTTCAGACGCGAGGCTGTTGTTGTAGCACACGGTCAGCGCACGGGGCCGGGGCACTGCGAGGAATCGGCGCAGGCAGGAGAGCCCAGCAGCCCTGAACGCGCCTTCCCACTAAACGCT
Organism: Eurystomus gularis; assembly: GCA_013400335.1. Taxonomy (NCBI): domain Eukaryota; kingdom Metazoa; phylum Chordata; class Aves; order Coraciiformes; family Coraciidae; genus Eurystomus; species Eurystomus gularis. The sequence continues at coordinate 48,557 of VZZY01000304.1, forward strand.
GAGAAGCAACAAAATAAAGATTGCAGCCCATGAATGTCCCGTCGTTGAGAAAGGGGAGCTTAGAAATAGCCCCAAAGATAAAGGAGGGCATTTATCCCCACGATTGTTCAGCAGAAAAAGCGATTTACATAGTCTGCTGATGGTCAATCAGGAACATGCTGCAAGGGGCCTGCTGGTTGTCTCGGCCGGAGCTGACGGTTTTACTGGTCGAGTTTTGTTTCAACTTAATGAAGTAAGTCCTTTTGCCTGCGCCCAGGCGCTGACGGGGAAGGTTTGTAAACTCCTTGCCTTTGTTGGGGTGACTGAAGTATTTTTTTCTTCCTTTTAACCAGCCATTTTTGTTTCTTCTCGAATCCGTTGCCATAGACAAAAGGGTACGTTTACTGTAAAAAAAAAAAAGGGGCGGGGGGGGAAGCCTGTAAACCTGGTTTGCATCTTGAGTCCTGAAAAGACCGTTTTTTATGCAGGGGAAGAGGAGAGCCTTAGAAAAGGCAGGAGGCAGGGACGGAGGGCAAGGGGGTGGGGAGCTGCAGATTTATGGCCCTTTGAAGGAGAGTTGTTCTGCCGAGCATCCTGCCCGGGCGCTGCGGGCTGAGGCGGCGGCTGGACCGGCGCTGGGACCTGCACCTCGCAGAGAGCCCAGAGGCAGCGGGAACAAAGCAGGAGATCCAGGTCCTGCCACGTCCTCCCGATTTCTCTCAATGATACGATTTCGGAGCCGGCGACCTGGACCTCCCAACGTCAATGAGATTACACCCACCTCAGCTGACGCGGATGTTTAGTTTGAAATCATCCCACGACCTGAGGTTTTTGAGGTTGTATTTTTTTTCTTCATGTGGAAACGGCTGTCGCTGTTTGATAGCAGCCTGCTTCAGAGCACGACAGCCTGCCCGTGCTCCAGGAGAGGGGTGCATTGGCAGCCCAAATCCTGCCCAGCAATACAATAATAATTGAAGATATTTAAAAATGTATGTATCTTCCATCTTTCCCATATGGGCTCCTTAGGCAACATGACCTTACGTGGCCATTATCTGACCTCTCTTACACTTGGATTACTCGGTACAAAGCAAATTTATGGTTGTTTATTCTCTCCTCCTATCAGCTATTAGTGCCTAATCATATGGTCTATCGATCAAGTGATTAATCGCCTGCCTAAAGAGGCAGCAGGTCCCGGAGAATGCTGCACTGCACCAGCCTGAACTTCAACCTCTTATACAAACCGGCAGAGTAAAGGCATTAGTCACTGCCTGAAGCTCGGGGTTGGTATGCCGCGGGAACGCTGGGAGGTAAAGCCCCCGGCTTTCTTCAGCAGCCGACTTTGTATTTCCCTTTCTTAATGGATAAAACTCCACCTAGCCGAGCGGGCATACAGTTGGAAATGGGATGATTTCCAATGCATCCTATAAATAATGATCAAAGAGGAAAATATGTGGGCCTTATTACAACAGTGCCCGCTAGTGCTGCTATAATTAAGGGTCTGTCAGCATTTCTATTATAAACCCTTATTTTCAAGGGTTTATAACTCGGCCATAAAATTTTGCTCTGGCTGAGACTTGGCATAAAACGTCCCAGCGTGTGACCAGTTTTTCTTGTTACCAAATTGTTAAAAAACTAGCGATCGGCCCCATTTTGCTTATAACAACATCCGTGCACCTTTGTGTTTCAGAACCGCTTTTACTTCTTAAACAAGCAGCTTACTATTAAAACAAAATTAGCATTCGAAACTCAAGCACGCACCGAGCCCCTCTGCTCTTTATTTTAGCCATCCTTAAAACCCTACATGTTATTCCCTGCCGTGCGTCGTTGAGTTGATAGCACCCACACCGTTGCCATCAGCCTAACGTGCTATGACCAGCATCCTCCAAGGGTCTTCCAAGGGCGCAGGGCTTGCTCTTGGTCCTAGCCCTGCCTGGCTTTGCAAGGCTAGCTCATTCCCTGCTAGATAGGTGCTCAAAGGAGCAATTACTAAAAGCAGTGGGTTGATTTCAGCTGTCACTGATTCTGTGTAAGTCCAGAATAACTGGATGTGGTGCCCAGTGTGCTTCGGTGTAGCCGAAGTGCTGAACTGCCTTAAGTGGATTTATTCATCTCGCCGTGATCCACGCGCGTTAACTCCTGCTAATGAGAATTATGGCTTTGTCGACAAGGGGAATCTAGAGTTCAGTTTGAGTGAAACTGAGGGAATTTCACTCTAAAAACACATATTAAATTTTAAAAAGGTAAGGTTGCCATACCTGTACCTCTCTGGTTTCAATGGGAGTATGCTGCATTTCCAGAAACATGTCCTTGATGTGTTAGCAAAGGACAGCAAGTTGGCTGAAAAAGATGCAGCCACTTAAAAACATTGAATCTCCCGGGACAACACGCCAAAATGCAAAAATAAATTAAACATAAGCAGATGCTGTGCCTCCTTTCCATTTTTGGCTAGCACATCCCATTATGGGACTACTAGTGGGACAACTGAGAATGACTGACATTTACTCAAACTTAAGGCCTTATTGGACTGCCCTGGCAGAAGTGATAAAAATTCAGGTTTATGCTGGTATTAAATCTGAATGTTTCGCCGACCTGCTAAGGCATGTGTTGCATCAATATAGCTTTTACTTCTGTGCCACTTCTCTACTACTTCTCTTTTCTAAAAGGACCCGATCGAGTTTATTAACATTGGATTGGATTTTCAAAGGAGCACAAGGGAAATAGGGACCCAGCTCCTATTGAACATCCCAACCTCAAGAAAACCACCTCAACCCAGAGTTCCTACCCTGGCAGAGATCCCACAGCTAAGCTCTTTCCATTTCCAGAAAAATTATTGAGCTGGGGCTAAGAACGCTCATCTGGTGCCTGTCGAGTGTATTGTCTGAATATAAACACAATGATTCTGGAGCAGGGAAAGAGCCTGTGACTTAAATGGATTTGTGCTGGCTAAGAACCTGGCCTTCTACACTTGACTTCTGACTTTACTTGAAAGTAGGCAATGAGCTGAACTATTTGGTGATTGAAATGGTGGTTTAAGATGCACGCGGTTACCGGCAGTTGCTCTTACGGTGAGTCTCACAAGGTTTGATGTTTTCCTTAAGGTTCCAGATACCCAAAGATTTCCACTTGCATCTCAGCTGTCATAAAAAAAAAAAAAAAATGAGGCAGAGGAAAAAAAGAGAAAAGCTCAAGTTTCTGACTCTTGAGAAAAGCCTGAAAATGTTCCTTGTCTGCACTTTAATGGATCAGAAAGCAGAAGGCAAAGAGAAAAAAAGAAGTTTGAAAATGCCATGATTTTTGAGATGTGACATATGCTTTCCTGTGCTCCGGGTTGGCAGGAGGAGTTGCATGGTGGATGCAGCCCCGCTAGAAAGCAGGTGCAGGAGCCCAAACGGGCTGCGCTTCCTCCCTTTCGGTGGAGTCGGATCCATCCAGTCGCTTTTCCTTACTCCTGGTGCCTCATCGTGCAGCAGATTGCCGAGGGTTGTTTGCAAGAGATATAATAAATAGTTGTGCATGCGCCCTAAAATTAGCGTGTTGCTTGAGCGTTGGTTAAGATGAAAGCCCTGAGGCTACTGAAGGGCTAATGCTTTTATCGTGCGTTGACAAGTCTTACGTATGGTTGCGTGTCGTAGAGCTGCAGGAGGGCCAAAATATCCCGGGACAGAAATAAACACATCTGCTGGGCAACATGAAACGCTCACTTTTATGCCTTGTGGGCCAAAAAGTGCAGGCGAGCTGTTTCCAGGCTGATGGAGTTGGCCCAGGTGCTCCTCCAGCCTGGCACAGCATGAAGTTGGACAAGAATATGGGTTCCCAGGGGACCCCAAAGAGGCTGTGGCTTCTCAGTTTCTTCTCTAGCTTGTGGCTCGACTGATGTGCGTGGCCCCATCCCGCTGCTGGCTACGTGGGTACCCTCGAGTCACCCTTCAACAGACTGTCCCTAAGCTGGAGGAGCTCTGCGGTAATGGTCCTTGAGGCCTTTGGTCTCTTCCCTCCAGGTCTTCTGCAAAACTTTGGGCTCCTCTTGCATCCATCTAGTGCCACCAAGGGCCATTCCTGCTCAAGGACAAAGCAAGACATCCTCTTTGCCCCATTCCTCCCTTCCAAGAGTGTTACTCATTTAACTTCAAATAGGGGAAGGCTCTTCTGCGCTGCACATTTTTGGGCTGCACGGTGGAGAAGAGCTGAACGTCCTTATCCACGTGGGCTTGTGCAAACGGCGTGCCGAGGGCAGAGCCTCAGCGGGTGTAAATTTCTCTTGCAAAGTCATCAGGGGAGTTCTGCGGATTTGTACCAGACTGGGAATTCCCCCCCTGCCCCGAGTCCTGGAAATGCTTTTCTCCCTGTGTGAAGATTGTACAAATATTGAATCTGGCCCCTTAAATACGATAATTTGAAAAGTTCAGCAAAATCCAGGGGCTGGGGGGCAAGCGGGGAGGGGGAGTCGGCGTTCCTTATCGAGTCGAGGAATGGTGGGTTAGCAGCAATTTCTTCATCGCAGTTAGTCTGGGTACCATTGGAAGCAGAATTTGTCAGTTCTGAAGTGCACAGATTAGAAAGGAATGTGGAATTTGGAAACGTGGCAGCTTGTAGCACTGTATGGTTTAAATTAAACCTTTTTTTGGAAAGCAGAATCGCTGTAGGCCACATTTAGGGGGAAAGCAACAGCAGAGAGGGCTGGCTGTGGTTTTTGCTTTGCTGTGTAACTGGTCCACTTTCTCTTGTTTTAACACAGATTTTTTTTTTTTTTTAAAAAAAAAAAAGAGAGGAAAAAAAATACGCCTTTGGACTCCTTCCGCCCAACCACACAGCTTCTCTGCTGACCACAAAGAGGAAGCTTGGGGTAGCAGCCATAGGATTAATACCCACTGTCTCTTAACCCAACAGGGTGTGAAAACATTTTATGAAATCTTTGGTTTTCTTTTTTCTTCTCCCACCCCCCCCTTTCAGATTGATAGCGTGGCTGGGATTTAGACATCTTGAAGCAAGCACATGGTTGCATCGCATTGTGTCCCTTGGAGGGAGTGGAGGGAGGGGGGCTCTAAATCACCCCGGCCAGATCTGTTGTTTAAAATCTGTTTACACCCATCTCCGGAGCTTTCTCCTCGCAAATCACCAACAACTTTGTTCGTCTCGCTGAAATGACAGGAAATATAAAAATGCGTCTGCTGTGAGGGCTCTGCGGTGTAGATCTTGATCAGTTGGAATATAATTGTTCTTAATGAAATGGAGACGACTAGCTCTTAACTGAACAGCCTTTTCTTCTTTAGAAATAATAAGATTAAGATTATGGATTCTATTAATCATTTGATCAGCTTTATTCATTCATCTTATTTCCTTTAAATGCAAAAAAGCCCTACTCTCTACATGCCTTTATCTTTTAAGATGATGACATTTACATATTTCCCGGCGCTGTAATGTCCCGGGCGTAATATCCAGATTGCTCGGCTCCGATATGGTAAACGGACTATTTCCATGTGCTAAGTACTCTCGGTGATGAAGATCTTAATAACGTGATTAACTAAACTGGGTCTTTATGGTCTTTCCTCGTGCCTCCCTTCCCCGCCACGGCCTCCCGGCCGGCTCGCTTACCACAAATGGCATCAGCTGCCGGGACGTGCCTGCGTTTTGTGACCCCCCGTGACAAGGAGGTGTCACATAGCACGGAGCAGAGAGGTTTGAGCGCCTCGGAGTCAAAGTGTAATTCGGATGACCCGCGCATTAAGGGAATCTGCTTTCTTGGCGTTCTGCGGGAAAGATGCTGAAAGCATGAGTTTTGAAATGCTAAGGGAATTATTAGAAGAGAAATTTGTTCGTCTGCAGCGTAGCGACAGCATTGTTATTTCTTGCTTAGATGTGCTGTTGGGAAGGTTTTATTTTGTTGTCATTAGAGAAATCTCTCTGTTGTTATAACGCTTTCTATGTGTGAAGGAATACAGACATAATGTGTATCTAGTCCATTAAAACACTCTTTCGGAGCCTCCACCTGTGGCACAGCCTCTCTGTACTGCCGATATTTTGCTGAGAACTGTTGGTAATTCCTCTCCTTCTGCGTTACACGGATTAGTAGTTACTGCGAGTTTTTTAAAAAAACCACCCAAAGTAGTGGCAGGTTCTCTATAACTTCTGTTAGCTGAACTGGAGAAGTTGTATTGCGACTTGATCTTTTTCATCTTGGTAGAATTATACTGTAACTAATTGAATCCATTGATCACTGTCTTGTTTTTTTCCATCTTCTTCTCAGAGGATTCATTTCATAGTGTTCCGTACATCAGTCAAGAAAATGGCTGCGGTGGAATTACCAGGGTTGATAATAAAGGTAATTTAGCCCAGTTGAAATTATTTTTTATGTATCTGAGTAGGGTAGCACATTCACACGTGCTGCCTTAAATCTAGTGGTGAAATACCTGCATGGTCTAGACTGCAGGATCCCGAAATAACTCTTCTCAACGACCATGGGAAGTAAGAGTAGCTGCCCAAAGGACCTTTTGCAGCCTGATAGAGACCGAACAATAATCAGCAACATTAATTTGACCAAAGAACTGGCCCAGAGCAGGATAAATAACCTCTCTTTTGTGCACTTCATGGGACAGGGAGTATTTTCAGATTAGATAGCAAGTGCTCAACAAGCAAGAATAGCAGTAAGTGTCAGGAGAAGCAGTGTATGGAGCTGGTGGTTGGAAGTCTCCTATGATTCCGGTTAGAAATAGGAGCCAAATCTGGCCTCAGCCAGGAGGGTTTTACTGTGGATGTCTGGTGGTGGCATTTAGCCCTTACTAAGTAACAGTTTGGAAAAGGATTCTCCTGCTAGATTAGGGTTGGTCTTGTCAGTAATATGCAAGACAGGATGTCAGGAGATCTGAGCTGAGGTCTGCCACAGATTTCCCGTACGATTTAGGTCAAGTTATCTAATCTTGCCTGCTGACACAGTTTCACCCTGAGACAAGGTGACAGGAGAGTTTGTAAAACGTTTACTTAACAAAGAGGCATTTTTACTCTCTCAGTCTCACCCAGGTCAAGGGCTGAAAGCAGGAGCATAGACATCTTCTGCTGGCAAAGCCATAGGCATGCTTCTTGCTTGTCTTCCTCCTTGAATTCAGCCTCCTGAGGCCAGTGGGCAGCATGGCCACCTCCAGCCCTCCAAGATGACCAGGACCAGCAGGGTTCAGTCCCAAAAGGAGGGAGCCTTGCTTGCAATCTCTCCCCGGCAGCAGAGCAGCAGCTCCTGGAGCTGCAGGGCTGCCTACGAGCGCGTGCCCTTGCCTAGATCAGCACTTTTTTGGGCAATGTATAGTATTTGCAAATGGGAACTGACAATGGAAGAAATACAGCAGAGTGAAGGGTTTAATATAAAATATTTATACAGTAAAGATCTTTCATCTTTTGTCAGTCACAGGGTAGGGAAGTGAGGAATGTATTGGGAGTACATTACCAAGAGTATGTTATAAATTAAAATCTCAAATTGAATAATACTGGCTGCTAATGTGCGCAGCGTTGGAAATGAGTCACTTCTGAATCAATGTAATTTACTGTGCCAGCTGAAAGATATTTACAAAAGAAGGTATCTTCTTGTTGTTTTTTTTTTTCTTAGATTTTATTCAACAGTTACAGATAGCCTATGCTGTCAACACCAACTAATTTATCAGGGAGAGAAAGTCACAGCCATTAATACAGAGCCGTTTCAAAAGCACTTAGGAAACAGAAAGGTGGGCTTTGAGGCACCTGAGTGGTCAAACAGTTTATACTCATTGTTTCCTCTCAGATTTCCTACTGGTAATTAGTAATACAGCAGTTTTGCAGAGATTAGTGGGAGAGAGCAGACTGACTATTTCTTGGAGAACGGCTGAGCACAAAAATGAGAGTTTCTGCTGCGTCCTCCCAGCCCACGTCCTTCGGTGTGTTTAAGCTTTTATTTGGGCACTGTAACCTCAGTGAAGTAAGTGTTTGGTCCCGTGTCTATATGATGGTTGCCATCATCTCAGGAGGTTGGTCTGGTTGATGGTATTACATTGTTGAGGCTAAGACAGGTTTTATTACCTTGGAACACCCAGCGTTTAAGGTGGGAAGTGGTACATCCCCAAGGTAGAACTTTGCAAAGCACAGATTTTGAGATCTTGTTAGCAAATGCTGTATATGAGCTGGTATGTCTAAAACCCATTTATAAATAGTCCAGCTGCAGTCCTGTACTAACTGTGTGGCTTCTGGTACCTGGCTAGGGTGGCTGCCGCTATGCAGGACAGTTTGGCACTGCACAGACGGCTTCATTGCGGGGTGCAGACATGCCGTAAGGCAACCGCATATTGGGAATGGTGGGTCAAGCATCCAGGCAGATGCAAGGCAACAGGAGAGATGAATGGAAGAAAGCAGGTTTGAAAGCCAGTCTAGATTCAGATTTCTGCCTTGCTCCTCTTTCTGCCGTTGATTTTTGCCACCTTGTCATTATCAGTTTTGCTACAGACTCTGTGATCCAGGCAAGTATTTTGTGCTTAGGTTCACCTCATCTAAGTTTATCTGTCTAAAACTTGGATGCTTGGTCCAAGGTGGTTGTCTAGGCTGGTTCTGTTGTTTGATGAAATGGGAGGGGCACTCCTGGGGGGAATTTCAGCCCAGCAAAATCCTTTCACAACCGCCTGGCTCTCACTGCTGACTCCACAAAGAGCAGAGGCACCTCACTTTGAGATCTGCCCAACCATTAGACAGCCGCATTTAGGTGAGACAAATCTCGCCTTCCGTCTTCTGCCCTTTAGTGTTTTATCAATGCAATAGGAATAGTTTCAGATAGAGGTGGTGAGAGTAAGTGGATGAAAGGTGGAGGAATGTCCAAAAGGAGAGGGATGCTCGCAGTAGCTCTTATAATGACCAATGGAACTTTCCTCTCCCTTTGCTCATTGAAGATACGTAAAAGTAACCGTGGACATTATCAAATCAGTTGTAACTGTGGAGATGCAGGTGATCTTCTGATGGATTCACAGATAGGCTTCTATATGTAATAAAATATGTATTAAGGTCATATTCTAGCAGCGCAGTATGGAAACTGGAGTATCCTTATGCCATACTTTTTGGTAGCAATGCTTCTGCTGGGTTGCATCACTGTCTGTAAATTTTATTGATTATAATTAAGTCAGTCTGCATTGTCTCTAAGAACCTACACGGGTTTAAAAATCAATACTCCTTATATTCATCAGGGGAACCAGTTCGAAGGGGATTATAGTGGGAATAAGCAATGCATTTATAGCTCTGAGTTTGTGTTTACAAACCATTAAATGCTGGCCTTCTCGACAGTCCTCCTTTAGGGGTCAGAAATGGCTTTTTCCCCTGTCTTTTATCCCATGAACAGTAATGAAAATTCTCCCTCCGTGGTTACCTTCCCTAGCTTGCACCCACTGGTTGGAGCTCTGCTGTCTCAGTGACCTTCCAGGGGCATGGGGACAGCCTTGGGCAAGTAGGACCACGAGCAAACGTACTAAAACCAGCAGTGAATCCACTGAAGTCCTCTCAGTTGGGTCACCTCTATGGTAACGTTCTGTTGTCTTAAAGGGGTCATGAGTTCTCTCACTCGGCTTGTTTTGCTACCCAGAAAATACCACGTTTGCAGTTGTTGGAAGCTCTAACAACCATACTCGTAGGAAGTCAGAACAAAGAGAAATTACAAAGGGTATCTGGTATTATTGATTTATGGATTAAGATTAAGGCCAGATTGACCTGTCCTTATTTCTTTACCAACTTGGTCCACAGATAAACTTCCTCTAAGTCAATGGGTTCCTTATGTGTTATTTATCAAGGATAATGTTATCACAGTCTAGTGCAGTAAATGTGTATAGCTCACCTTAGGGAGGAGATGTGAAAGTTCTTTGATGATATGAAGGGTGTGAACACTAAGGAGAGTGAAGGATAATTTAGGTTGGGACTTGGGAGTACGACTGAAAAACATACCATCAAAGAACCGTAGTAGATGTGGAGTAATCCCCAAGGGTGAAATTAAATGCCCTTCAGTTTGAGTCGCTTGAAAGCAGGGGAAAGGACTAAAAATGTCTTTGCAGGGATCATTCTGTGGACACAGAGGTGGGCTGGGTGATCTTACCGAGCTTTTCTACCTTTGTGTTTTCTGCAGTGCTTTGATTCACACTTGATTTGGCCAGTCATTGCTCTACATAACGCACAGGCATTGCTTCTCTGCTGCTGTTTTAATATTTCCATATTGTGCCTTAATACACACTACGGTGGACTTTACGAGATTTGATTCAATTTATTGTATCAATGATTTCCGTTTTAACGGCTCTCTAGCACGGTAATGAAATGGCACAAAACAAGGTGTACTCTTAGCTCGTGAAACCTTGCAGGATCCCAGGGGAGTGAGATTCACGCATGGCTCCTAACTGCATTTGAGAAGCTGGTGGCTGGAACATGTCGGCATCCGTCCACGTCCCCAAAATAACCGTAGCAAAACTGGCATTTAAGTGACAGTATGAAAAGACCACAAAGGGAAACTGGGCTTAAGTGGGACTCGGAGTGGTTTTGAGATTACATGGGAAACCAAGTTTCTCATCCTTTTCAACATCATCAACATTTTGGTTGTGTCTTGCTGCAGGGAAGCTTAAAAGGTAACTGCCTGAGCGTTGTTTTTTGTGCAGAGCCATCTGATACTGCTCACTACTAATAAATGCACACATATGTGTACATACGTAAAAGAAAAGGAGCTGGGTATTGCTGAAGAGACCGAAAGAATCCCATGCAAAATAGTAGAGCTTTTGGTTTTTTGCTGGATTCCAGTCTCGGCAGCTGTAAAGATCTGGTCAGAGCTGGCTTTGGGCAATGGCAAAACCTGCAGGCTGGGCTTTAAAAAGCACATAGGGAGTTGTGAGAAATGTTCTTCAGCTGCAGTTCTTTGAGGCTTAGATAGAAACCACTGCCCCAAGCTAGGATGCCCCAGAAATTTCTCAGGAAGGTTTGAAGGGACTTGGGTAGCCAAGCTCACCTCAGGCCACTGACAACCGAAGGTCTGGTGGTATCTGCCGTGACAGTATTTTCCAGTGGGTGCACTCAGCTGTATTGATTCAATAGAAAAGAAGTTTAATTGTGGCCAGTAGTCAAGAATATTTCTTTGTACTCTCTTATCAATGTTTTCCGTTTGCAGCAGGACTTGGCTTGTTTGTTAATATGAAGTTCTCCATTTGTTTGGAAAACAGGGTTTGACTTATCGTATTGTTTGGCAGGAGAGAAGAAAGGCGAAATGCAACCCCCCTAAAGCTCGAGAGCAAGTAAAAGGAAAAGTTAAATTTCAGGGAAAGTTGCTCAGTCAGTGGGAACTGGCACGGCTGAAGTAGGGAAATGGGTGTCCAGGTTAGCATCAAAGGTGTGTGGCAAGATGATGGTGAAGAGACACGATCTGACCAGTAACTGTGGAATATGCAAGACAGTTTTACTCCTCAGAAATGTTTTAAAAGCCAAAAGTAGTTTGCTTGGAGGTGTAAATATCACAGCCTTGCTCAATGGGAAAAATCAGATACGCATTGTTTTTCTCATACTAGCAGTCGTAGAGTTCCCAAGGTGCTGTGCAGCTTTGATTCAGTTCTACTACCCAGTGTAGTACCAAGGAGGTATTGAAATGACGGAATTGTTCATGTGACTCTTGTGTTTTTAAAATGTATGGAGCACTCAGAATTTTTTCAAAACCATCTGCGAGAGTGCAGGGTGGCCTTATTCCCATTTCACCGGTGGAGGAAGGGCAATGATAGTTGGAATCTCCATCGTGTGCAGAGCTGATGCTAGAACCCACGTCTCCTTTTTACATAAACAGTTCACTGTTAAACTCTTCCCATTGACCTTAATAAGGCCAGGGTTTGATTCCAAGTGTTTATTCTTCATTCCAAGCTCAAAGATGCACATTTTTTAATCTGAATTTGAATATATGTTTCAGGGCTTATTCATGCTCGGAAATACTTCTTGGCAGAGTCACCTAGATTGAGCAAAATGAGAAGCTTCTTTTAATGCAGAAATATTAAACAATGTGTGCTGGAGCACAGAAAGCTATTTGGACACAGGAAAGCATTATAAACATAGATTTGATTGTGATTGAACCAAAAATAGTGGTATTAAATTAAGGTCTGTTTAAGGCACTAAAAAAAACCCCATGCGTTTTCCAAACTGCTAAGGATAAAATCAATTTGCAAAAGTATTTTAAGTTCGTAATAAAAATATCATTGACAAAGTAAAGTGAAAATAATAAAGTATCTTTAATATTACTTGGAGGTCTTCTTGAAAATTTATGACCTCTTTCCAATCGGAGCTCATTTAGCTGAAAAACCCATTTAAGAGCCTGGAATTAGACATTTTTGTGCTTTGCAAGAAATGAGCTACAGGGCAAACGTTCACTTGTTTGTTCAGAAACAGGGGTACCTTTGATAAGGCAGAACTTGTTGGGGTTTATTATTGTATGTGAGCTGCGGTAATACAGCATTTATATTTTCTTAGTGCAAAACCACCGTGATCGAGCTCACTGGCTTTACAGCACAAGGAATAGTTTAAGATCCGCAGGGTCTGCCCATACCAATGTGAGATCAGATCCGTGTCCTTCCCCTCCCATGCCCTCTGCTGCCAGCAGCCCCGCTAGAACGTCATTTTGAGAACGCCTTTGCTCGTGTCCCTCTTCCAAACACCCAGCGAGAGGGCAGCAGCAATGGTTAGAATCAACCACAGACCCGTTCTGACCTCAGATTGGAGATTTTTTACCCAACAGGAACTGAAACTGATACCAAGACCTTGGGTCGTCAATATTTTCCATTACCATAACAGCTGTTTAGCAATGTCTAGTTGATACAAGGAGAGTGTGTGATTGAGGCCATGTTCATCTCTTTGCAAGAGGAAGAATTATGGCATTCATAGATTGGAAGAGAGTGGGTGATAAATAAAACTGAGGCTATCCAGAAAGCCCCAGGGAGCTTCCTCTCTGCAGAAAGAATAAGAAATTTATAGATGTCTAGAAATTACAGTTGAGCTTTTTGCCTTTTCTTTTTCTTTCTCCTTTTTTTTTTTGTTAGCCTCTTTCAGTCATATGACTGGAGTTCAATTATGAGCACAATAAATATTCCTGTGAATTGGAGCCGTATGTTGGCAGCAAATTCGTGCTTCTTAGAAAGGAAGGAACATTTAGAACTTATTAAAAATAATAGTTTACCGTCAAACTTGATTCTAAAGTCAGAAAGTGGCAGAGCCCAAAATACGCATGCTAAAGAGAAGTGTGTTCTGGAGGAGTCTAATACAGGCAGGTTAATGCAAATATCTTTTGGAAATATGATGTTTAAAATATGAACTATTCAGACTAAAACAATACCGTGCATCTCTATTGTTTTCAAAATAAAGCAAACCAGTTACTAAGAGGCTCTTTTTGCTGCTTTTAGCAAGAGGCTGCACAGTAGGAATATTACCTGCAAATGAATTTAATAGATTAATCGTTGTGCCAGGAAAAAAACACTGGTAATCGGAACAGGTGTCACCTAAGTTGGGTTGTGCTTGTCAGATGGGAAATGATAAAGATTTCAGATGGTTTTTTCCCTGTCTTGACCCTTCTGGAGTGGTTGATGGGCTCATTAAGAGTATTCCCTGGAAGGTCCTGTTGCTCCTCCAGTGGACCACCAACTGGCTGGGGCTGGGCTTCAGCCCCAACTCCATCCTGGGCAGGAGATGAAGCGTGGGGACGAAATTTGAAGTTCCGAGATAGTTTGGAGTACTGGAACATTTTGATTCATTTCTCAACTGCTTGGCCTTGGCAAATGCTAGAGGTTCGTGTCTTCCCCAATACAGTCCATTGACTGACCCATATTGACTTGTTTTCAGCGCTGTTCCTGTTTGGCATTAAATTTCTAGATCTGTAAGCAGTTTCTCTTAATTTAAGAGAGACATGACTGTTCTGAGCTCAAGAAGGTCTGACAAGAGGGAGCAGAAGTCATCCCGACTGTACACCTTTGGCCAAGGGGACTGTAATTCTTGGATCCAGCTAACACAGGCTATTTTAAGAGAACGACTTGGCCTCTTTACAGTGAACTTCTTCGGGGGAGAGTTCATTGCACCTAGCAGGCCTCAGCCAGTCTGGATCAGCGTCTGACATCTGAACTCGATGCTCTTAACACGTTTTGTCAGCTATACGTGTGCACAGCGAGATCCTAAATGCTTCGATAGCTTCACATTTCCAGGCAATTCAGCAAAACCTCATTCGTTATTAGCTTTTAAATGAGGCCCCCACGTACACGTGTTTTATTAATATTTCAAGCATTGCGTGTTGCAGGAACACGACTGCAGTAGCATCGCAGTCACGAGAGCGGCTACTGAAGTTACAGGCACCCGCTGCAACAGTCTGGGGAGTATCGGAGTGGAATTTTACAAATGACAGTTTAAAGAGTTATGGTTGCCTAAAGAACAAGGCTGGAAAAATATGAAAAAATCTGTTTTCAATTATTGTATGTTTTTTGGTTGGTTTGTTTTTGTTTTTTTTTTGTTCTTCCTTATTTCCTCCGGAGGAATTTCAGTGCAGTACCTTGGTTGTTCCTTTGTAATCCTGCATTCCTGTTGCTTTATTAAATACCTGGAGTTATAATCTTGTTTATGAAACCGTTATTATCTCTCCAGTTGCAAATTGCAGCATTACGTAGAGGACTGATTATGGCATGAGGCATGGAAAAATCAGATATGCAAATGGAGCAAGTTAAGCATGATGATGGTTCAGTCCCTTAACGGGTGAATAAAACACCACTTTGCTTTTTTCAGATTTATACCAACTTGCAAACTGACCCCATCTTTTTCATATAAATGCTCCAACTGGCTGAAACAAAACAAACAAAAGAAAAGAAAACAAAAACAAACTGTCCCAGAAAATATATTATAAAAATAGATTTACTCCTATAAATAGAATATTTTTCTGTGGTTCCAGAACAGAAAAACGGCATCTTTAGAAAGAGTAGATGGAACGGTCTGATCACTTTCGTTACTTATTTTGTAAAGACAGAACTTTTAATAACAAAGTCATCAACTATCTGGTTTTGAGTGTGCAGCATTAAATAAGTGAAACCTAACATATACACCATACCTGCTTTTTGGATTGAGGTTACTTTGGAGAGGTAAAAACTTGGAAAATTTAAGATCAGCTAGCAAAATCTGTCTCTAAATAATGTTCCATCCTCAGGAGTAACTCTTTTGCTGGACCGAGATCACTGCCGTGTTCTCACCCAGCTGCTGTGCCGTCGAGCTGGCCTTATCCCAGAGTGTCTCTGCCAGCCCTGCACACATTCCCGTCTAATCCAAGGAGTAGGCAACCTCCTTTGGAGACCGTCTCTTTTTTTTCCCCCGCCTTGTTTTTAAGTGTAGCTTTAGTGATGGGTTGCTTTGGCCTTTTTTCTGTCTACAAGGGGAATAGGGGAATATAAACAAAGAAGGAATCTTGTTTTCTTGCTAGCATCTTTCCCTGGCAGTGGTGTTAAAACCGTGGCTTGTGTTGCCCGGCATTAAGAGGATTGTTGACCAGCTTTCAGAGTTGACAAGGTCACTTGAGGTACTGTGACAGGGCATTTAGGTACAGTAGTTGATCCTATGTAATGTTAACCCAGGAAGCTGGGGAGAAATCGGGATGATCTTTCTCCTGATTTTTCTTGCCTCATTAAGGGTGTAGAAAAAGCAGGCGTTGCAACATAACAAAATGTAATTACAGAGATGTTGCCTGGCATGTGTCCACTGAGCAATTGCACCTCCCCCCGCTTTTTAAAAGAAATATATTTTAGTTCCTTTTCTGAGCAGTTTAAACCTTCAAAGAACTCCAGTGCTCACGCACGTATCTCGGAGGATGCAGCTGCGTGCGTCAGGGAAGATGTGCAGAGTTTACACGCTGCCTTGCCCGGGATTTCGGCGCTGTGCGGAGTTCCCTCCGTCACTCGCTGGTGCCAGGATCCAGAAATATCAGGCAGGTTGGGCCAAGAGGAAGTCAGAGCTGCCCTGCTGAGGGAAGGAGACGTCTGGAATTCCTATTCCACCATTCACAGCCCTAAAAAGGGAGATTTTTTTTTTCTTTCTTTCTTCCTAATGGTGCTCCGTCCCATATTTTTGCTCTGTCGCCTGGGGGAGAGCCAGAGAAGTGTGTTTCAGGGAAGTCGGTGGGGCCAGCAGATCCAGATGATGTTGGATGCTGACATGGAAGCAGCTGTGGCACTTGGTGCACTCACAGAACACCATAGCTGTTAATTCGATAAAATAGCTTTTCCAATTGAGATATCCATCCTGGGACAGCTGATCTTTTGTGCTGCACAGCCCAATCATGTCTTTAAAGCAGCAGCAGCACCAGAACTTCCTGGAGGGTGCCTGCACTTCACTGAACACTTTGGCAGCCACAGCATAGGCCTGAGGGATACTTTCAAATTTCCCTGTAATTAATGAGCACCTCTGCACTTATGGCAAATTACAGTGTCTGATGTAGAATGTTGACCTACAGCTGCCCCATGCCAAGTAGCCTATTTAGACCTCTTTATTTCTAAATAGAGCCTGTAAATGATAATGGGAAACTTCACTATCGATTCTTTTACTCCTAAATGCTTCCTCTTCCAGGTATTGAAGTTGAAATAATTTTCCATAATCCCATACTTAGGCTGATCCTTCGATGTATTATATATTTGTTCCATGAAAATTCTCAAGCTATTTAACATTCCTGTAAAGCTGAAGAAATTAGAGAAGGAAAGGGCTTGTTTGATCTTGTCTTGTCGGTACATAGCTGTTCCTATGGAGCACTGATTATCGACTTCACTTCTAAATGTCCTAAGTAATGAAAAAACCTTCCACTTCTCAAAAATGTGGGACTGCCAGAAGTTTCGCTGACTTTTGCTACTGCTGTACAACATTGCAAGATCTTGTATAATCATCTTTTTGCTGTCACTGGTATGCTTATTTTGACATTATATTTCCTCATTTTTTTCCGTCCCTGTAATTATTTGGTTTTCTTATTGTGTTTGCCCATTTTTCTGTAACTAAATGCGTTTTGTGCTCAGACTGCTTGCAAACTTCTAGCACCTTTCTTTGTTTCTCTGTTCCTCTGGAAGTACATCAAACATCTGTTTCGTGGCTATGCGCGATTTTCATTCCCTTCCTATTTTTCTCTTAACAAAGATTTTAAAGAAGATGGGGCTCTCTTTCTGACTACCTTTTTTTCCCCGGAGTACTTCACTAAATGAGGAGGTTCAACTCAGGAGGTGATTGCTCATAATTTTCACATGTTACTGTAAGTTTTCAATCCACACAATAACTTCAGAACCAAGTTAAAATAATGCTGTGCCTGCAGAATTTTATGAGAGTTTGTACTAAGTACTTTGCCAGAATCTAAATATACAACTTCTATTGTTCTATTAATACTGTAATTCTACTTGATACACACCATAGATATACATAGTTTGTCAAAAAATATCTGCGCTAAAACAGTAATACTAATTGGTTCAGGCAGCTCCGTTGTCTCCCTTACGTGCTTTGATTTTGTTCCGTCGATTTTTTACTCCATAAATATTAGTTTGGACTCTTACTGCCAGGATGGCTCTTCCTTTCTTTCTGGAAGATTTGTATCACATTTATATTTTCCCATTATTCTGATCTCTCGCTGTTTCTCCATGAATTTTTGGAAGGAATTATTCATGTTTTGCAGGGCTTTTTAGATAGTTCAGTCGGAGTTTTTGTACAATAAGGGACGGTAAGTTGTGGATAATAATTTTAAGCTTGATCAAAAGCCCGCGGAAGCCAAGTCTTCTAAGGCTTAAGCTACTGTATTAATTTTACGGAGACCTAACTCTCTCTCTTTGCCACTGATTTTTTGTCTCACCTTTCACAAAGGGCAAGATCATAGGTTAAAATACTGTAAATCAGCGTAGGTCCATTGAAGCCCATTGTGCCTTAGGAGGAACCAGCCCCTTAGGGTTAGGTGCCTTCCTTTCCCCATATATGCCATCGGGGTAAGAACTACTTTCCTCACAGGAGTGTTTAAGGCTTAATTTTTTATAGCATATAAAGTGCTCAGAGATGTTTGGATGAGGGATGTTGTGAAAATGCAAAGTAGTATTATTGTTGATAAATTATTTAAAATATTGTGGTCCATTGAGAAAATACTAGTTTGTAGGCAGTGAAGTGGTTAATACGATTGCATCTCTTACAGGTTTCACCAGATACACTCACTCACTTACAATGGATAATTGTTAGCTCTTGTTGTGCAGATGCTGTTGCAGATGGAGCCCTGTACCTGCATGCATAGCAAATGAATTAGACTGGCAATCCCCTTTATAAAGCATAAATATGTAATTTGTTCAGCTGTTGTAATTAAATATGTATGTGTGAAACAGCCACCATTCAGGTCATTAATGATGCGCCATGCCAAATTAGAGCTTACAGACAGTAATGTACATTGTTGTGCAATGAGGGAATTGCAAATAACATAGCTAAGCCTTTCCTAGTAAAGTGATGGATTCAGTGGCTTTAAAAGGAATATTTATATTTCCAGCATTTTGATTGCTTCGGTCTATATTTACATTGATGCTCAATGAAAAAGATACAATTGGATGAAATTTTTTTCTGTATTTGTTTTATACTCTTTGAACATGATAGAATACCCATTAGGTACGTGTCACACCACATTTATTGGGTGTAACATTTCATACCCGTTGGTAATATGCTGAATATGTTGCTATGATCATCCTTAAATATATAGTCAATTAAGACCTGGTAAGTACCTTTTCTTCTGCATAATGTAGACAAACACCATATCAAAGCACTTGGACAATTTTAATGCTTTCAGTGTATCTGCTTTTTAATCTTTGGATTTCAAAGATATGACTGGTAAAGGAATCCTCACTGTGGTAAACAATGTATACATTTCCATAGAAATCCACCTGATAGGATAATTGTTGTAATGAATTAAGCTTGCCAGTGTAGTGGTGTTATCTTTTTTTTCAGATGCTTGATGACTTAAACATCAGGCTTGCTTTCTTCTGTCCACATTCTTTGTTTCTTTCTATTTGCCAGAAGAAGGTAATTGTGCTTCAAACAAACCTCCTCGAATCTTCTTGAAATCACAAAAAGTTTAACAGGCAGCTCTTGTTGCAGAGCAGCCAACAAGAAGGAGGAAAAATTGCAACTCGCTGCACCTTAAACACATCTTAAATGATCCCTCCTAAGTGTGTCTTCTTGTCCGTTTAAAATAGATGAAGGTTTAGCATACGTTTTGTTTTGACGGTCGGTTCCGAGTATACAAGAGCTAATCGTCTTGACCTTTCGGACAAACAGGGCAGCAGAAGGAAGCATCTCAGAGTTAATTCTGTCTTGTTCGCAGTGGGAACAGAACATTCCTCTGTGATCCTCTTTCACATGATTCGCTTGGGCCTCCTGGAAGCCCGTCCTGATACTATTAGTGCTGGGCTTCTTAGGTCTAAAGGAGATCGACAGCACTGACATCACCCGCCGCTTGCGAGCTGCCGTCGGGTTGGAGAGGGCGAGCAGAGTTCTTAAGATTCATATTGAATAAGAAATCTTGTAGTCGTTACCTTCCAGATTTTCATCCAATTTTCTCTGTTAACTAACTCCCTCATATTTAATAAGAAAAGGGAGTAGAAAATAGGGTTGGTTGATAGATTATTTGTGGGGTTTTACAGGGAATTTGCAACTTTTTAAACCTAGACTTAGAGAGTAAGAAGGAGTAAAGATTTTTTTCCAGTTTAGAGCAATAGCAAACTATGTAACTTGCTATATAACATCTGCCTTAGTAGATACACTCTGTGACAAAAGTCAAATACTTCGGTGGCTTAAATGGGTATACTGAAGGCAACCCCAGAATAATTATTTGTGTAACTCTTCAAATTTTGGTAAAATTATAATATGAAGGCTTGCTTGCTTTTTTTTTTCATTCCTTCCTTTCTTCCTCCCTTACTAATTCCACTTTCTTTCTTTCTTTGCGATATTTTCCCAAAATAGAGATTTTCCTGTCTGTTCATAGTAAAGTCTGCTTCATTTGTGGCACGAACGAGTCAGATGTGCAGGGTCTTGGCATGCTCATTTACTGCATTTTAACACTACGATTATTGGTGTATTGGGAAGCCGTTTCAAGGATGACCGCAATGATAACAGCCCTGATCACAGCCAGGCCTCCTGTAGGGTTCCCCCAGTTTATTTTTTTCCTCCTTCCCTTACCTTTCTGTAGTGATTTTATGAATATCGAAGCTGCTGATTCATTACTTGGATTTAGCTACCCTTATTTAGTGAAGACTCAAAGGAACGCTTGGTTTGGAGGGTGGGAGAGGGGTGAGAAAATTCATTTTTGTGTTGTAATTTTGCTGCTGAAAGACGTCCCGTATGCGGCCGCTTTTCTGTTGTCTCTTCCCAGTGCGCGCAGGCAGTTGGCTCTGCAGAGGAGTAGCTGCCTGCAAGCTTTTGTGTGCGTGCGCACGTCCGAGTCCAAGATAACAGCTCAACTTCAGAAGCGGGGCCCGGCAGAATGAGCCTGAACTAACCGGCGGCGTTACGGACCTTCGCTTAGCGAAGGGTTAATGCCTTGAGAAAGCATGGAGGATGTGTTCCCCTCATGCCACCGACCCTCATGCCAGGCTGTCAGTGCAGGCGAGGGCGGACGGGCATGTTTAATAAATTAACCATTTCCCAGGAAGGGTGGCAGGCGCCGGGTGGCGACCGGCCAGGTACTTTGTGATAAGCGCCCGCGGGCCGGGCCGAGGCGAGCGACATGCTCGCTGGCAGTCGCTGCTTTGGCCAGTGCTGCAGTAAACACTTTCCCTTGGATGTTGGTTTTCTGTTGTGTCTGGCAGCCACAGAGGGCTGCTTGAACTTTAGCCAGAGGCAAATATTTATACATCAGAGCATGCAGTGTTCAACGGGTCCGGCCTGCGAGCGCGAGGCGGGCGGCGTGCTTCGTCGTCGCCGGAGAGAAGGCGTCCCTCTTAATTGCGCCCGCGATGCGGCGAAGCGGGGCCGTCCCGGGGGTCGCGGCGGCTTTGGCGGCGGGAACCCTGTGAAAACGTCGCCTTCTCCGCGCTCGGCGGAGGGGACGCCCTGACGGGATGCCGCGTGTGCGCCTTCAATTCCCGTTGGAAAGTTTACAGTTAATATTTTCCCTGGAACGCTGTCAAGCTTTTGACAGTGCCTGAGTGTATGCTGAGCTGTGAAATTGAGACGCAGAGCAAGTTGTGAGAAATCTGTTTCTACTCAAATCTGTAAAGGTTTATAAAAACTTCAGCGGAGGGGGGAAGGAGGGGGGGGAAAAAAAAAAGGGAAAAAACGGGGGGAAAAGAAA
>VZZY01000304.1:69979-247876 GCA_013400335.1 Eurystomus gularis
AGAAAAAAAAAGGAAAAAACCGGGAGAAAAAGAAAAAAAACAAAGCCCTGCGGCTGGGGCTGGGGCTGGGGCTGGGGCTGGGGCTGGGCTCGCCTCGCCGGGCGCGCGGCAGGTCCGCCATTTTAAGAATGCAGCGAGGGGCGAAGCTCTCCGCTCCTTACATGGCGGCTGCCTCGGCTGCGGGGCCGGCCAATGGGGCGGGCGGTGCCAAGTCACATGACGTGCCACGACGGCACTGACAGCCATTTCCTCGTCGCTGCAAAACTTTGGTACCTCTGCGGCGCGAGCGCTTTTACCTTGCTTTCGGTGCCAAGCGCGCTCCGGCGCATGTGTCTCGCAGACTGGCATTTGTCCATAAAGTTATTTTAGTAGGTAAAAAAGTCTCCGAAGCACTTGAGCTCTGTGCGTTCTTTATGTAAAATGGATTTCCCTTGCTGGCCTGGGGCCAGGAGCGCGGAGCACGCGCTGGGCGAGGGGAGCGCTTCTCTGCAGAGGAACTGGTGGACTGACACACTCTAATTTTTTGGCTCCTGACCAGACAAGCTAGATGGATGCCAAAATTCAACAAAATAACACATTATTGTGTAATAGGAACAGTGCTCAAAGTGAGCAAGAGCTCACAGGAACTGAATACGAGCACTTTTTTCCCCTTTCTCTTCTTTTTTTTTTTTTTTTTCCTTCCTTTCTTTCCGAAGCTCAGAACTGGCACTTTTAATATACGGCTTCAGTGGAACGAGGAATAAAAATAACCGCAATGTATAGAGTGAGGAATAATGTACAACCGAGGAGACGAAGGGGGGAAGAAGACGGGGAGGAGAGAGCAAGGGAGGGAGGGAGCGAGACGGAGGGAGCGAGCGAGACGAGGGAGTTAAAATTACTTTTGTGAGACTTCCTTCAAACATGCTCCATGGTGCTGAGGGCTGGTTTAACCCTGTCTTCCCTGCAGCAGATCCCCAACCTGCCTCGTGCATCCCTCTTTCTCGTTTAATTCCTATCCGCTCGAAAAACAAACGAACACACGTTAAAGGCAGCACGCAGAGCTGCACGCCGCTGAACTGGGGCCATCAAAGGGGCTGGAATCAGTTAAAAAAAAGTCTTTCTAGAGAAAAACCTTTCTTTTTCTTCTTGGTGTGTCTCTGAAAGAAGGAGAACCTACGTGACATACTGGTTCTCCTCCTCAAATAACCAACATTACCTGGGTTTGTCATTGCCGATCTTATACTGTAGTAGCACCTCCTAGCACCAAACCAACTTTACACTAATCAATTAATTAAGCTTCCTGGAGAAGGTAAAGCGGCATTCCATAGCTTCATCTGCAAGATGCAGGTGTCTCTGGGGCTGCACATGGCAACTCCGGGAAAGTGCAAAGCAACACAATAGAAAGTGAAAACTAACACAGCCTATGGAAACTGCACGGGGTCGTTGGGTCAGCAGCATGTAATTACAAGAGTTGGAAGCTAGCCAGGAGAAGTATGGCCGTCACATTAGAGGAACACCATGTGCCCACACGTAGTGAGAACTTTCTGGTTTCGGAGCGGTCCGTTAACGTCTCCTGGTCCTCCTGCTGATGGGGGGACAAGGCAGTCTCCCTGCCTTGTTCCAGTGTTCCTGGAGGAACTGTGCAGGACAAGGAGGGCAGAGCATGGTCCCAGGTAGACCATGTTGGTCAGGGTGTGGCTACCATTCCCCATTGAGTGGTGGTGGTGCTTGCAAAGAATGGGAAACGACCTTCCTCAGCCCCAAGACTGCATCTTCCCAGAGCACAAAACAATGGACATGAAACTTTTCTACCCTTGTGTTTTTTCCTACCCTCTACATCTCATTGAGGCAGCTTGATTTCCCCACGAACGGATCAAAATCCATTGGAGCATAGGCCGATTACTATCCTCTTAGTGCTCCAATTGGATTTATTCCTCTTATCCACCCTGTATATTCCAAAGACAGATGCATCTACGGCAGATAAACACCAAGATCTAAACCAGAGACCTTGCTGGGGTTGCATCTTGAAATCTCTCTAAAGAGGACAGATGCAATAGGAGCATGCATGGTTCTCGTGCCTCATCTCAGATTTGACCTGCCAAAGAGAAATAAAGGGCCCGTGTCTTGTTACTTAACTAAAAAAGCCTACCGTAATTTTTTTTTTTGAGGAATATGGTTGCTAGATTTAACAGATGAGGGATCCGAGTAGCTGCAGAAGGTGTCATTTTGGGTTGAATCTCAGTTGTGCTGTGCACCCACTGCTCCTTCCTCTTGTCCCTGCTCTGAATTGCTTACAGACGAATAAACCAAGGCTAAACAAACTGGTTTGGTGTGTTTGTAGCCTTAGGGAAAATAAACTGTATTAATGATAGGTTATATTATTTAATTTGGATTTTTTTATGCCTTATCAAGTACAGAATAGAAAATGCAAAATAAGTAGTAAATAAAAAATAATGATATGAGAGTTAGAGCCATCCTGGTGTGCAGTAGCATTAAATGTGGCAGTAATTAAGGTTTGGGCTTTCCATATAAAAAGTAGATTTTTTTTCCTCATAACTGGTTTTATATCCTTCTGGAACAATGTAAAAAAAAATCTCCTGGCAGTTTTTTAATTGAGGTTTTGTAGCTTTAATGGTCTAACGTTATAAAGAAGCCAACTCTTCTGCCATGTTTTTAAGGCCAGATAAGGATTTGACATCATGTTTAAATGCTTGTGTTTCTCTGTGTACATGTATCCACACATTTGCTCCCTTCCTCTTTCTCTTTCTTTCTCAGTCTCTGGTAGAGGGAATAGGAGACCTTCAGAGCAAATATTATTACAGGATTCAGAAATGTAAAATAAGTTATTTTTCCCTCGGTTATTTGGATCGTTGCCCTCTGTGGAGCTGGCCGGGTACACCTGCGGTGTTATCAAAATGAACTAAAGTGCTAAGGGGACATTTCTGAGGAGCTGTTTGTGCAGATGACAGTTGCGGTGTAAATGGCTGAACCTCACCCCACTTCCACAGATAACTGCAGCACCGCAGAGGGTCCCGCTGCTGCCCCACACTTGGCTTTCGGAGCGGACTCTTTCCCCAGCAAGCAGGGAAATACCCGGGACCCTGCGTGCCTGCCCTGGAGCTGCGGCTTCACGGCCAGGAGAGCGTTAGAAGTGAATACAAATTACATGAGCTTTACACCCAGACGCTTAACTTGCCTTGGGTTACCATTTTGGCACATCGGGTTCAGGGAACGTCCAGCTTTGCAATGTATCCTCTCTGTCCAGTGTCCAGCTTTGCAGCTCTGCGTGGTGTGCTCTTCCTAAGGAAAGACCTTTAAAGCACTTTAAAAAAACCACGAAAACTGTCAAAAAAACCCCAACCAAAACCCCGCAAAAACCACAAAGCAGTAAATAAGGGGCGAGAAGTAACTTGTAGGGAAACACAGGGCTCTGGGTGGTGTGCCCAGTCTCTGGGTAGCATCCAGTCAATAATGTGGCACAGTTGAAGCTGTTCCACAGGGTGGATGTCACAGGAGTATCACTGGACCAGTGTAACTCCATCATCTTCACGGATGGGTTTGCACGGATGTGATAGGAGAATCTTGTATCGCTTCTGTCTCTCTCTCTTTTTTTTCTTTTTACTTTAATAAAAAAACCACTTTAGGAATTGAAAAAAAGCCCAGGTGCAGTAACAATAGCTGATCCCAAACAAACCGTAATTCGCTCTCGCCACTCGGCAAAGATAAAGCATGTCATGTACATTAGCAAAAGATAACTGACATTAACACAGTAGGCAAGGTGATTACGTACCACACTATTGACTCTGTGTGATCATTATTGCTATTTGGTGGGTTGCTTAAGTGGGTACCTGAAGGTTAAGTAATAACTGTAGTAAGAATGAGAAGGAAGCGGAGAGAAAGAGAGAAAGGAAAAGGAAGATAGAAAACATTGACACAAGGTTAAAATGGAGGGAAGTGGATAAGTGGGGGTGTGGATGTCTGAGGAGAAAGGTGAGGTAGCTATGCCTTGGTAAGTGATATTTAAGGGCTGGTGGCTGAGTAAATAATGCATCCAGTGCTGTTCTCTTTGAGATGTTTGTGTTTGTAAAATAAGAGGAGTAAAATGCAACTCTGGGGTAAACCTGTGATCGTTACAGTAAAAGCCAAAAGAGAATCATAATCACTTTCTAAATTTTCCAAGAGGTGTTCTCTCCTCCCAGCTTTAGACAGAATCCAACAGAGTGCAAAGTCGGGATACAGGGCTTTTTTAAAAAACTAGCCTTCTTTTAACTCATCTCCATTTTTGTGTGAGCCTTTGAACATGCTTTGTTTGTTTTCATACCCTTGAGTGTACATGGCCAGAGAATTCATGACTTAGAGGGCTTGGATCCAGGGCTGTGGTGGAAGTCAACGGCACCGCTCCCACAATGCGCACCTCAGGGTGCTCGCCGGGCTTAGTCCAGCCGTTGACAGCAACTCTTTCAGTTGGCGAGTATCTTCCTGTCCTTGTGGGCATTACTGCGGGCACTACTGCTTTACAGTGAAATGGTAACTATATTCTGGAGTCGATGATGAATGCCAGCTTTTCCTCTGGAATGCGTTTCTGACATTATAATATCATGCCGCAGAATCAAGTTTAATTTCAAATTGTATTAACCTATTTACGAAACATATCAAGGGGACATTTTTCAAGGGAATAGTTCTCTTCTTTATATAGATTGAGAAATAAAATACTTCTTTTAATATCGCGTTCTCCAGGCACTAGGGCTAACTATTGCATTGAAATTAATATCTAAAAGGGAGTCGTTGCAAATTTTATATTGACATGCGGAACGTAACGTTATGGCTTTTTAGGGTGGATAGGCACAAAATATGTATGTGAATTCCAAACTAGCTAATAGTTTTGCAACTGATGAACATAAATTTTAATATCTATACTTCCCAGCTTGTAGCAGTGTTGTCTGAAGTCTGGGATGACTGATGTTAATCTCCAACTTGTTTGTGGCTTTCCAAAAATGAACTTGAAGTAGAATAAAATGTGATGTAATTCCCATTCATATTTAAATTTATAGCAGAAAATGCTATGTGGGATCTGTCCTACATAATGCTGCTTAACAAAACTTTCAAATGTAGCTGTGTTCTTGCATTGCAAAAGGAGGAATTTGGACATAGGTTAGCCGTTAATTGCGTCGCTGTTCTTAGCGCTTGCACTTAGATGCCTCTCGTATCATAAATTCATCCTCCTGTGCTCTGAGTTTGGAGTTTTCAAACATTAAGGAAAACAAAAGAACGGTGGAGGTAACGGTGCCACCTCATTTTCTTCTCGGGAAACGTCATTTGGGGAATGAAGTCCTATTAAAACACACATGAGAACTCTAGAATTTCAGTTTTCCTGTTTCTCTGGAGTTAGACTGAAATTACACAAGCTTCGTAGTTGAGAATTTTATAGGTAATCCCTTTGAAGACAGAGGATGAAAGCCTGGCTTCGCCAAAGGAAAGAGGAATTTCTGCTGTTGATCCCAAGCTGGCTCGCGAGTCGCTTCCTTGCTCTGTCCGCGGAGTAAGTCGTTAGGCAGCGCAGTGCTTCCCGGTATATCCCACGGCTTTGTTAGGCTAAGGCACGTTTCATGGCAACATAATGATTTGGAGCCAAATTTCAGAGATGCTGAGCCCCCCTCCTTTTCCCCCGCAACTTGCATTCAGGTCAGTGAAGCTGAGACTGGGACCCTCCCAAACGAGCAACATCAGATGCGAGGGAGGCAGCGGCTCACAACCTGCGGAGTCTGTTGGGTGTCTCTCGTGCGCTGGAGTTTTAGCCACGAGCGCTGGATTTGTTTGAGAGCAAACAGAGACGCACTAATTGATGAGAGTGTTATGCAAATAAAAAAGAGAAATGGGATGGGTAAAATAAGGGCACTGTAAAACACTGTATTATGCCTGGAAAGCCAAGCTAATCCCAGAGGAATTCTGCTAGGATAAAATGTTAGCTGCTTTGATATTTTAAGCCTTTTAAGAGTTGTCTTGGAATTTTCTTTTTCGTTCGCTTTTGTTACTTTGTGAGATCAGTCTACAGAAACGTGGCTTAGGTTTTCCTCCCGCTCTCCCTTCCTTCCCCCCTTGGCTGAAGGTAACTCAGCACACGCTGGGCTTGCGGTGGGGATGAAATGGTTAAGCGAGTTGAACCTCAGGTGCTTTGTTCTTGCGCTGGATGCCTGCTGCTCGGGAGGCAGGCAGAAACTCCTCGAACTGAACCAGTGCTCCTGCCGAGAGCCGAAGACTTTGCTTATCCTACAAGACCACAAAATGAGTGGCTGCAGTGGAGTAATCTGAGCACGTTGCAGAGGCTGGAGCAGGGCAGAAAGTGGGTGCATTAGCTCAACTCCTTTTTTGACCTTTTCTCTCGCTGTTTCTTCCACCTTTCATGGACTTCATCCCTCTTTCACCTCAGATGGGTAGGCAGGCAGGCTGCTTTAATGAAAGCAATACTGTGTCAAGAGGGATTGCTGGCAGAACCCTTCCCAGCCAGTCTGACCTAGCACCTCAGCAATGTTCTTGGCTTTGGCCAGCAACAGCTTGAAAACCCAGGTCTGTTTCTGAATCCAGATGGTGGTGCGTTGCCATATGTCAACAACACATGTCATCCTGATTAAAATTTTAACCACATCCATTCTGCCATCCCCATAAACCATCCTCGGCCCACTGCGTGGCAAAGGCTTCTTCCACGCCGATCCTGTTCCTCCAGCAGAAACATGCTGTTGGCATTGGTGCAGGCGAAGCCATTACTTCTGTGGCGATATCTGCCTTCCCATCCAGCTCGTTGCCTGCAAGCTCCACCTGTGAGGGCCTGTTGTCCTTATCAGCACTACTGGAGCAAGGTCTTTGCTTCAACTGACTCTGGAGTATGGGCTTTAAATGTTGGAACAGAAAAGGAAAAAAAATAGCCCCCAAACCTAACTTCTTTAATCACTTGTTAGGGCCTGTTGAGTTGTCTGTTAGGAAGTGTCCTGCCCAGCCTTGGAGAGAAAGATAACATATTCCTGTTGAAACACAACCTTGTCAGGTTGCCACTGAAAGACATTTTGAAGTTGCCAATGTGTTGAAGACCAGCCCTCTCTGTTCTATACCTGGGGTGAAGGCAGATCCCTTTATCTTGATTTCTAAGCTCTGAGGTGTGTAGCCCTTTCCCTAAGCCGTGAATCCCTGCGCCTCCTGGGGTGGGGAAACATCCTTCAAGGGATTTGGATAGAAAAGCTCATGTGCTCTTCCCTTTGTTTGAAGAGACCTGGTACCGGCGGGCCGCAGGGACAGGGCATGCTATGGGCTGCTAAACTCAGAGCTGGGGACTCACTCTGATCAGTCGTTTGTGGGCTGGGATAATTTGTGAAGTGGAAGTGGTTTCCCCAGCTGTGCCTCTCAGTTCTTTCATATTTTAGCTTGGTTTTTGCAACAGCTTCCCCTCTGTCTGTAGGTAATGCTCCCATAACATTTATCCCTTTGGCTAATTTCATTCCAGTATGACAGACAGATAAAAGCTCTCAAAGACGCCAAGTTTCTACTTTTTTTCATTGAAAATGGTGGCTAAGCAGGGAAGAGACACCCCTATCCATATCCTCCCAGGAGGAATGTCGGCAGGGTGAGCCTCACCTTTGTCTGGCCGGTGTATCCATCAGCACACGCAGAGCTTGGAAGCAGCCACACGCAAGCTGCCTCTCGCTCCTCCAGATGTGAAGGCCAGAGGTCGGGAAGGGAGGAATCGCAGGGAAGGGGAAGATGAATCATAAAGGAGTAGGGGGAGAAGCGCAGGATGTTGTCCTGGGAGGAATGAAGACATGCGCTGCAAATCCTCAGGAAACGAGGCTTTGTTTGCTCTGATGGTTGTGGAACAACTTGTCTTTCTGAGAAGAGAGGTGACAGAGAAGGAGAGAAGCTGAAATGGCTTGTGATTATTACTTACATTCTTTTACATATGCATATATTTTTCCCACCCCACTGTAGTGTAGTGGACCTTTCAACCACTTTTTGATCTCTCTTCTGGTGAAGGATGCAAACGTAGTATGCAAGTGTTTGCTCCAGAGCTTGTAGAAACTGGGAGAAGTTGGTGGTAGACATCAGTTGTCCATATCTGAGCTTGTTTGCAGACTTTGCGGCTTGGGAGAGGTGTTCTAAAAACCATGTTGTTCCTGTCTCCGAGGGGAATCTGGGGTGTTCACCTTCTAAACAGAGGCACTCACATGAAGCACTCACTTCCAAGCTTGGGTCTCTACATCACAGAAACAGAAGCAGTATCCCTGCTCCAAAGAGGAGCCTACAGTCAGCACTTGAACTGGAGGTAGGATTTTGGACAAGAACTTGTAGGGGGTGAACTCGGTCCCCTGACTACTGTTGCCAGTTTGATCGCATTTCTAGAGCAGGTTCTCCTAATGGCATTTTCATTTTCACATGACAAGTTGTAGAGCTCTAACATACAGTCTTTGTTGCGGTGCTCTCACATCTATCTGCAGAACTGATGAGGAACCCAAACGAAAAAACCCCCAAGCAAACAGAACTTCTCTAACACATGGCTCACGACTGTCTGCACAAGGAAAGGGATGTGTTTGGATCCCGTTTTTCTGGGCAGTCGCATTTTTTCAAGACAATGCCAAAAGCATGCTTTCAGTTCTCTTTCAGCGACCAATTGCTGGTGGGTAGTATGCCAGTGTGGAGAGATGCTATTTATGCAGCAGAGCTCGTTGCCGGTTTTTATTTAGTATATATTTGTACCAGCGATTGAGTTAGATTCCTGGCTAGCGTAACACAGCACAGCTCCGTTGGCTCCTGTGATTTCCATAGTTCAGAGTCTGGCATATGTTTTATTTTCAATGTATATTGAGTGTCCAGCCTGTTAAAACCACTAAACCTACGCTGCTGTGAAACACACCGTTAATGTTTTGCAGGGCTGCTATGAATAGCAATGGAGGAAATTAAGTAGCTGTTAGGATGACTTTTCTTACACTTTATAAAGTCTGCTCTAATTTGATAAAAAAACAAATGTAAGTGTCTTTCATAAAGTTAGATGTGGAGTCCACGTCTCGTGGAGAAATCGGCTTTTGTGAAGTCCAATCCCAGTTTTGCAGTTGACCTGCTCGGGGGTTTGGGGACTTGCCTGTGTTTCAGTTTCCTCTTCCATGAAATGCCAATAATGTGTGAGGATTAATTAGTCAGTGGATGTCAAACCCTGGATTTTGTAAATACTGGTATGACTGTTTCAAAAACTTCCTTTTCTGGGTTAAAAGGAAACAAGCCGAAGGATTATTGAAGTCTTAAGCAATGTTGCTGGATGTTTTTTCAGTGACGCAAATACAGATCTCACTTTTAAAAGGATCAAAATGGACGTCGATGGTAAATAAAATCGCTGGCCAATAACCTGCAGCAATTAAAACAAATTTGATTAAGCATTAACCATGGAGAAACCTTCTTAGAGACAAGTGCACTGTAAGCCTTCATTGTGGCTTGTCTGCATTTCCAATATATGCATGTATTCACCGGCCACCGAATAACGCACCGCTGAGGTGGGGCCGGTTGGGATGCGGAGTTTGGGTGCTGCAGTGAGGTCAGGTGGGATCTTGTTCCTTGTGTCCCAGACCAGGATGCTTGAGTACATGAAAGTCCTGGTCTAATTAAACATGTGAGGAACGTTCCCATCTGAAATGCCCCAAGTGGCTCTGAAGCTCTCAGCATTAGATGCAGATGACTATACCCTGCACAAATGCTGCTTGCTGTGCCCATGTCCTCTGGTGGGTTATCGCTGGCCACAGAAGAAGGCTCTCAGGAGCAGGGCTGTGGCTTTCAGACTTGGCTGTAAGCAGTGAGACAGCCTGAAACTGGTTTGAGGGCTCACTTCCTTATGATAAACCTCCAGAAATGATGTATAAATAATATCCATTGTCCTCCTTAAACTCACAAAAGCTTGTGAACCTGAAGGTAAGGCCACCCCACCCTCAGGCTAACCCTTGAGGACTTGTTTGTTGCGCGGGTGCAGCGATAGATGAAAAATCACATTGTTTGTACCCCTTGCTTGCACCGGACTATTGCACTTGCAGTCCTGACATCAGGCTTTTGGAGCCCACCTCTGAAATTCCTGCCTTTTTGCAGACTTTAGGCTCATTTCGTCTTGTTTTCTCAGTGACGGTATTTGTGGTTTCATTCTTACCAGATTGTTTTCTTTAATTTAATGAGATTTATCCTCTAGGTTTGCAAGGGAAATCCTCCTTTGGTTTTCTCAGTTAGGTGTTTAATCACAACAAGTCACGTGCGTGTGTTTTTCATCAGTGGAGAAAGACGGATGCAGCTGGAGAAGACAGCTCTAACCCATGCTCAGAGCCACGTTTGGGATAGGAAGGCTGTTTGTCTGCTCTCCATCCACTGGTGTCCTGGGAAAGCTCAGGGAATGGGCTTTGACCGAGTGCTGGCTTTCCTGTAGGTAAAGCTAGGTCAAGGTCATCAGCTCAGGCAAGAAAGGAGGCAGAGCTGTTGTACCTATCCTAGGTGCAGTTTACGATATGAAGGAGTTAAGTTTCCCCATCTGACACACGGGTAGCACCCTGTTATTTGCTCAGCAAAGATTTTTGTGCCTGCGTCTTTCTAATCCAGTGTGTTTTAAATTCACTGCAAATAATTCTTTCAGCTGTTTCCTAGACATCCTGTCACGCAAATGGATAAAACAATATAGCCAGCTCAGTGGAAAAAACAATAAATTATACAATAAAAATGTATACAGTGTACTCTTTGTGTTAGGGCCTGATTCGTCACTGTGTTACTCCAGCTTTACACCAGCAAAACATGGGAGTTTGCATGGTCCAAGGGTGGAGTGAGACAGTGGGGCATCGGGCTGGGGGCAGCGGGAGCGTGCTGGAGTTTTAAACACGGTTAAGAACAAAATACCCCTGAAATGATGCATATGAAGTTCATTACTTACTAGTAATGGTGACTTTGGTAATATTAACATTTATGAAAATATTTCTTCCTAGAACATTTTCGTATGCATATTTAAAAACTGGAAATCCACTGTTTGCACAGGAATGCCATTAACGTCATAAATCAAACCACACCATTAAAGAACACGCTAAAAACTTGAGGAATTAAGAGAAACGGTCTGTTTTTTAATCAATAAACCGGGGTAAAGTTGCTGTCCAGGCACGTATGTTGTACTTCTGCAAGCCGTAAGCAGCACGTACCTCCGCACAGGCCACGAATTTGGGTGCTCTCATTTTCTCTCTGGAGATACTCACCTCTCTCCCCTGGTTACATTTGGCATCGAGACTCCTCAGTGCAGGCATGAGGCCAGGCACCTGATGGAGCTCCAAGTAGAGGATAATAAAGTAAGTAAAATGAAATCCTGGCAATTTTTATGGCGAGCGAAACTCTAAGGTACAAATTACCTGGGAATGCTGGAAGTTGATCGTCTCCCCACGGGACAAGGCTTTGACTCCTGGAGCGGGGAGGTGCACGTGGAGGACTGTATCAGGTTAACATATGGCAGATCGTGATTTACAGAACCCAAGAATGGGGCACGCAACACGGTGCTTTAAAAGATCTTTGTCCCAGTTCCAGTTTAATTTCCTCCCAACCCTCTGTATACACACATAACCCCTTTCCCATATGATCTCTATATAAGGAAAGGTGAATGATGTGTGTGAGGATAGCTGAGGAGGACGCTGTAGGGCCAGCCCAGTAAGTAGGTGTTGCAGTGTGCCCCCTGAGGCATTTCTCCAGGCTGTTGCAGGGACCTTCTGGGAGCCGGTGGGAGAAGTGACTTTCCAGACTGAGCCGGGGCCCAGTCTGTGCAGGAACAGCCCACGAGGTACCGGGCTGTGCTAATTATGGAGGTGAATATGGGTTGTGCAACCTCCCCAACGGGCTCAGGTCTCTGAATACCAAATTAGTTTCATAGGAACCACGGAACAGCCACCGAGCATTCGGTGTCAATCTGCTTGTGTTTAAGCACTGATCTGCCGTGAGGAGTGGGGGATTGGTGGCCTGGCGCCAGACCTGGGCTGCCAGAAGAGCTCAGAAGTTTCCTGATCCCGCTCCCCACCTCCCGTCTCCGAAGGGAGCTGCCGCTTCTTTCCCATGACAGCTTTGTCACCCGTCCAAAACGCAGGCATTTGTCAGGATGTTCTCTCCTTTCCTGTGATGGAAGAGACTCCATTTCTGCCTTGTGGTGGGGAAGGACTTGGGCTTTCGTGGTCTTCCCGTGCACGAACCGGTTATTTTAGGGAACAGGCAGCAGCAGAACCGCGCTCAGGACCAGGGCTGCAGCGCATGCAGGCAAAGGTTCCCAGCTTGAGTCGGGCCGACCCGCTCCCAGGCATGTCCAACACCAGCGTTCTGCAGGAGTGCATGTGATAGCCGCCTTCATCCCCAGCCAGTTGGCTCCCTGAGATCTGATGCGTTCGCAAATATCCACTTAATCATGTTTTGCCACAACACGGGACGATTTTCAGTGTATTCTCAAAGTCAGCATTTAATCCCCAAGCCCCGGCCGCGCTTTTACTCTGCTCCACACGTGCTATTTTAACGTGAGCCCACCCGGATTCACGCGGGCTAAAGAGAGGAGCGACTGCTTCCACTGCATAAAAGTAGACATGTAAGTCTGTGTTAGTATAAGCACAAAATCACCAAGAAGAAAAGTGTTTAATTTGTTGAATGACAATCTCGATGCCTGAGCGGGTATCCCTTGCTCACGCCTGGACCAAATAACACCCCAAGTGCACGGTGCACAGTCAGGCCCTCATTTACTAAATTATATCGTTCTCACTAATGTTCCCCAGGTCAGTGGGTAAAGCAGCTGTGGGTTAGGACACTACAAATCTGACAAGAATTAATGCATTAGTAATTCTTTTTAAGCTCGTAATGTATCCACAGCTTCCAGGGGAGGTATTTTCAGATAAGAAATGTAGAAGTCGGTTGTCATATTAAGCTGGCTCTCATTAATGGGAGCCTTTCTTACCGTCGCTTCCGATTGCATTAGTGGTGAATTCTGCTCTTTTAAAGATTAATGGTCTGAGTGTAATCTGTAGCGGAAACGTGGCCTTGTGGTAGAGGCAGTGGCTGGGGACACCAGTAAGTTGGCTTTAGATCATGTCTTGGCCGCAGACGTCCTGGACACATTGCCTGGGGAGGATGTTGGTGCTTGGACTCGTGTGACATGGCACGGGTGTGGGCGGGTGGGCTCCGGGTGCTCGGGAAGCCCCTCTCACAGCGACTGGGGCTGAGTCTGATCCCAAACATGCATGCCTCAGTTTCCCTCCCTGCAGACCGGGAGGAAATTATAACAGCAGCCTCCTGCAGAGGTCTGGAGGAGTTGTATTAAATTCAGAGGTGAGTTGTCCAGGTTTAATACTGGTTATACGGGTAAGGGTGTGTGTCTATGTGTGTGCATATGACATAGCCTCCCCTTCGACTTCTGACATTTCCTGTGGCAAAACGATGTTTCAGACAGCCATGTGGGAATGATTGGCCTGCTCTGAGTTCGCTGGTGTCCCAGGACGTACAGACCCATACCTTTTGGGCAGCAATGGGCACACACCTATAGCAGGGAGACTCCTATGCGATATTAAATTGCTTGCTGGCTGCAGAGATATCCGTGATTCAAGGTGATGTGCTTTAGCTGACTGATGAGTGTTGTCTCCCAAAAAAGCCATTGAATACCAAGTATACTTTTCAAACAGGATATAGAAAACTATCTGCATGCAGGCAGTCCCACAATTTTGCTGTAAACAAATTCATTCTCCTATAGCACACCTACGCTGTAAGTCAAGGTACTGTCATGTGCAAGGCGTCTAGGCAAAGATGCATTTGCAAGCTCTTGTTCCAGCCTGCAGAAGGGATCTTTAGGTGTTCCCGGATGGCACTGTTACGATTCCCTCTTCAATTAGGAGAAATTTTTGCGGCACTGACTTGTTAATATGTCTCACTTGGCTGTCCCTTGTATTCAGAGTTCCTGTCTGGTTTCAGAGGTCCCCTCTTTTCTCCCTCGCTCCTCACAACACTGTTTTCTTCTATATGTTGAGTAATAAAAAGCCTATTCACCCCCCCAAATCGTTAAACTTAAGAACTGTCATTAGAAATGTGTAAGTAGAAGAGCAGGGGAAGTGGCAGTGGGAAAATGTGTCAGTGCTACACATTTCTCACTGTGTTTTAAGCACAATCGTGCCCTGTCTTCTTCATGTAGATACAGTGTTTTTGTAACATTGAGTTTTCATTAAGCCGCTGCCTTTGTTCATGCCCTCACAGCATGGGCAGATGCAGGGGATGGGATCGCAGCCGGCTCTTGGGCTCCTCTGCAGTTGTCTGAAGGAGCCTTCAAGTTAGGCAGAGTTAATTTTTGCCTGGTTGTTGTCCCCTTTGCCCCAGAGCGCTGGTGTAAGAGGACAGTAACCGTGCTGAAATGGGGCTTGGGAACCTCCATCGCATAATACATACGAGGAGCGAGCCGGGTTTGGTGGTAAAAGTGACTTAGATGCATTGCTCTGTGGTTAATGGCTGTGTTTCGCTCCTTGTATCCGAGCCCACGCCAGGCATCCTGGCTTCACCCGTTCCTGCTGGTCTCTTCTTTCACCTTCCCTTTCTTCCTAATAAACTTATTTCAGCGTCCAGCTACTGTGTCCTCTGCTGGGCTCTGCGGAGTGAAACCTCCTCCAGATCTGACGTGGTCTGGCAAGCACTACTGTCCTGGGGAACTTTTGACTTGTGAAATAGCCAAGTGTGGGGCCGGCAATGGCCGGGGACCCAGAGGAGCTGCGTGACCGGGCTGGCTCGGCCGTAGAGAAGTTTGTGCAAGATGGGGATGAGTTTGTAACAAGGCTGCTCTGCAGGCTGCCAGCACTTCCCAAGGGCTGGTTTGGCAGCCTGGCCGTGCCAGGACCCTGGGACCTTCCCGCCGTGCCCACTGTCCCCCAGCCAGCGGAGGAGGTGGTGGCCGTATGCCACGCAGGGATTCCCTTTCCTCGGGGCTGCCAGGTTAAAGCAGCTTAGTTCCACTGGAGCAGAAAGTAGCAGCGCTGCGGCGAAGAACTGGGGCCTTTCAGCGCGTACAGAACGAACACCGCATGTGGATTTGATTTTCGGCACAGAGGTTTCGCGTGGATTTTTTTTATCCACCAGTCCCGAGCCAGGCCCGATCAGGAGCGGCAGCGAAGCTCGCCCGGGTGCCAGGCTGTCCCTCCGCCAGCAAGGCGAAATATTTTCACGCTTTTATCTGTGTGCAAATTAAATGAGTTAATATGGGATTAAAAAAAAAAAGCGTTTGTTTACATTGTTGTCTTCCTCTAGGGTAACAATCTACAAATTGATCTAAAAAGATTGTATTTGCTTCAGGGGAAAAAAAAGAAAATTGTATTAAGCCACAATCGCACTAATTATTGACCAGGGGGAGCTGAGCTCTGGGTATCGCTGAGATTATAATAATTATATGGAGCTGGTTTTTAAAAGCAGTATTCTACATGGCTCTGAGCACTGAATTAAGCTGAAAGTTTTACACCAGACTTCTCTTCTGTTGTGAGTCGTAAGGTCTGGGTGAAGAACAAACAATAAACTAAGAAGTAAGAAAAGGTAAAAAAAGATCAATCCAAAGGAGAAGTAGAGTCAGCGTAAGCTTTCAAATTAGGATTTAAACAGAACCGGGGCTACAGCAGAAACTTTCGTTCAAGTAATAGCATCGTGTATTACTTGTAAATTTGTCATTTTGTGTACAGCATTTGTGTACTGGCAAAAGGCTTAGTGTTAAAGGCATTCCTGTCAAAACAAGCCGTTGCTTTGGGGGACCTAGGATGAACTTTATTGGCAAAAGCATTTTTTATTTGTATAAGGTACAGTTACAGTGGAGTCGTTTGCCAGCAGAGCCGTACGAGGAATTTCTTTGCCAGGCTGACCTAGCCTGTCGACTTTTTCAAACTAATCGGTCGTACGTCGGCTTCGCTTCGCTCTTATTAACAGCGGAGCTCCTTGTGTTTGCCGAGCGCGCGGGCTCCGCGCTCGTTATTATATTTTAACTTCGGGAAGGTGACGATGCCAAAGGGTTCAGGGGTGATGCTTTGCTCGGGCGTTGCCAGAGCCCCGCTGGTTACGGCAGCCGAGGGCTGGTGGCCTCCGTGCCAGCGCGCTATCGGGCTGCGCGGCGCCTGGGCGATGGACTGGGGCTTTGCCTCTGGAACCGGTCCCATGAAAACACATCAGCCGGCTCTGTGCTGCGCCGAGGACTGGCGGTGGGATGCGAATAGCGAGACCACACAGTGGCAAAACTGGGAAGAAGCAAGATTTAAGGAGAAAAGGAGTAGTTTAAGGTAGTGGTGATTATTTAAGAACACGGGCGGGACAAGGAGCATACATAGAGGCATCACGTTTCCCTAAACTGACTGGTGGAATGGGAAAAATGAGACAATCTTCCAGGGACACAAGCTCAATTAGAACAGATCTTTATATACCTCACTTCAGGCATTAAAACGTAGCCAACTATTGCACTTTTTAATGCGGAACAGTGTCGCACATCCATCGCATTCAACCAGGCAAGCAATGTTTTCACCGATATGGTTAAGTAACCCAATACTTTCTATAGCTGAAAGATCAGTCGAACAAAGTATCCATCTAATTAAATCTAATCAGTCAGTGCACAAGCTTACATTGTGGTCATCGCCTTGGTATGTACGGGAGGTTTTGAAGCAGCGAAGCAAGGGGCAGGAGATTGAATAAGTGTTAGATGATGAAAGGCAAGGGTTAAAAACTTTCAAACTACAGTGTTAACATTTCTTCCCTGTCATCAGCTATCTGATATTTTGGTATTTCAGAGGGGGGGAAGAAAAGAAAAGAAGAGAAGAAAGAACAAACAAAGTATGCATGGCATCTAGATCCTGGGTACAATGCAGCGAGGGCTCTGCGGGCTGCAGAGCGTCCAAGTTAGTCTATATGCAAAGTTGGTTGCATCCCGACTTTTACAACAGAGGCTTCCACACACTGTAATGATAGTTCTGTTTTAGTGATGGATAGTAACACTTTTTTAACTTCTCAGGCTTCTAGGGAGACTCTGGATGTCTCTAGCAGGAAGGCGATTGGTCTTGTGGAAAAAAAAGGGAACTCTTTGGTGTTAGGAGCTCCAGCACACATAGCTGCATCTGATGTGAATAATAAATACTCCAAATTTCATCCCTTGTCTGCAGATAAGCCCTCTTCACAGCAGAATAGCAACAGGCCCTTGCTAATAATCTTCCTAAATGTCTCCTGGTGTTTGAGACTGCTTTGAAAAACTCACCCAGAGCTTCAGCAGCATGAGGTGCCAGCAGCCAAGCCAAGGGTGATCTTTTGCTCTTATGCAAGTGGGCAAAACGGCACTTCAGAGCAGACTTTGGCCATAAACTTGTTGCTCATGAACTCTGACCATGTGGCCAAAACAAACCTAAATAATGTTTGTGAGGCTAGGGGAGGTTCTCAGTGCAAATCGATGAGCGTCTGCAGAGATAAACAGCGTTCTGCTGGTGATGGATGCTATGGGGGGGCTTGGCCCCTCGTCACGTCTGCGCTGAAATCCCAGGGAGGCTCACCCCGATCGCCTCCCTGCAAATCCCTTTCATTAACTTCTTCCTTCGCGACTCCGCGTTAAATGAGCCGGGGCAGCCTAATCCGGTGGCGCGGCCGAGGGCTGCACAGGAGATGTTGCAAGGCTTGGTTTTGCTCCACAGCACAAGTGCTGTTTGCTGTTGTACCTCTCTGGGTCACCCTGCTCCAGACAGGTAAACAGAAACATGGGACTGATCCCGTTCCACGGATCCAAAAGGAATGGTGTGTGTTTAGTCCCGTCTTTCTCATTCTACCTGTGCTGGAGATATTTTCCTTACTGCTGG
Source organism: Eurystomus gularis (assembly GCA_013400335.1). NCBI lineage: Eukaryota > Metazoa > Chordata > Aves > Coraciiformes > Coraciidae > Eurystomus > Eurystomus gularis. Next base: position 87,811 of record VZZY01000304.1, read on the forward strand.
GTAAGCCCAGATGTACACCATCTGCTTGTCTTATGATCTTTGACATGATTGAGAGGCCACCAAAAATACCCAGTGATTGCATACTTTTCAACTGACTGGTATAAAAGGAGAAGATGTTAATAATCAAGCGAATAATATTTGCTATTTCGGGGCCTCCTTAAATTCTTGCGAGATGTATTTTGAAAGTAGATTCCAAACACTGTGTGTGCATCAAGCCTTTGCATATATCTCTTCCCTTAGCCATATGTTTGAATACACACAGTTTTAGATGAAATGGAGCAAGAGTCTATTTTAGGTGTGTTTGAAAAACTCAATAGCCTTGGATTGGCTGCCATAGCCTGCTCTTGTCAGCCGTTTCATTTCTGCCTTTCTGGGAAGTCGCAGGGTCTCGAGACCAAATATCTGAAATACGCCTTTTACCTCTTGGGTACCAGTAAAAATAGCCTTCTTTGTACACTTCTGAGTAAAATACTCCATCCATTATGGTTTGGAGAGAGCTCGGCTCTGCGAGGCTGGAGCGCCTGTTGCCAGTGCGGAGATCAATGGGAGCCCAAGTCCCTCAGCATCTTGCCAGAGCCCCACTCCAGATGTCTGATAAAACTCCACGGGGCTCGTGCTTTGAAAAGAGCGTGGCCCATGTGAATCGCTGTTGCAGTAATAAAATTGCACCTATTCCAGATCTTGTCTTCTCTGTCCAATTAGAAGAGCATGTTTTCTGCTTATGGTTTTTAAAAGTTGGCTGACCAGCTGGGTTTCATTCCTTTCTCCTTTTTTTTTTTCTTTCTTTTTTTTTTTTCTTTTCCCTTTTTATTCCGTATTTTTTTCCCCCTTTTTTAATATAGAACATTCAAATCGATGTTCAGGGCCGTTCTCTTTGATAGTTCATATGCTGGTTTATGAGCATGGCAAAAACAAAAAAGGTCAGCTAAAGGTTAAGAAAGACAGTTATCAGGCCTGTATAAGCGAGGTATTTTTAAGGCTCCACTAATTGGCAGCACAGTTAAAGCATCATTCATAAAATAGTGTGCATTAAAATGACTATATCCATTTTTAAGAGTGTGGAGATTATTCCTTTGCCAAAAGGATTGACTCCACCTTCTCATCACCGTCTTTATACCGGGGTGTTTTTCCATGGGAGAGAGTAATTTTGGGCATTTTGCCTACAGTATCCAGGCTTGTACCCCTCTCTATTTAACTGTTACAGCTGGGAAAATCTGGGACTGAAAATATAGCCATATAATATGGCAACAGCCAGAACAATAAGACAGGCAAATCTTTTAAATCTGTACTTTATAAAACATCTGTTAAAGAATATTAAGTCAGAAGTTCTGTTCACATATTTGCTGTGTTTCGCTTATTAAACTCAAACATTACAGCTTGCCTTATTTTTCTTAATGGAATTAGTGGTCAGGCTTAGTAGAAAGATTTGGGGAAAAAAAAAAAAAAATCCTGTTTTTTTAGCCTTCTCTGAAGCCTCTGGAGTAATGACCCGCACATACTGGCCTGAAACCCCAGCAGATTTTACGAGGGCTGCTGGTTATATTCACCTGGTTTGGAGGGGAACGTAACAGATTTTTCTCCTGGTCTGTTTGCCCGCATGCTGAAACGCTGCCATAAAACCGTCCTCATTTTGTGTACAGCCCGCGCTTCAGCCTGCACTCATTTTGCTTTTGTCTTTCAACCACCTCTCATTCCGGGTCAGCAAATTCTGGTTTTCCCAAGAACTTCAGTGTCCAAATCAACATCTCAAACCCAAACTAAAACATCTGCAGGGTCTCGTGCGCCAGCTCGACTTGCAGGAACTATAAAACTGAGAGAGGACAATCCCAAATTAACCCAATTTTTTCCAAACGTTTACAGTGTGCTGGGTCAGACCACGAGAAACACAAACTCAAAAGGGTTTCCTCCAGGTAGGTTCCTTCCCAGCCACAGCCATTATAGGAAATGCTGACGATAGTCGCCCTGGTTAGAAACCACTTTGGGTCTTCAACCACAAGTCCCACCACAACAGAGGAGTTGGAAAAGCCCCTAGACCTTCATTTGGCATGCAGGAGACTTGTCCTCATGCCGCATGCTGGGAAATAGCTTGGCCATTCATGGGACTCAAGGCTCAGTCTGGCTCTGTAACCCAAGTTGTTGGATGCGGTGCTGATGGAGACCGTACAGATTCTTACGGTAGACAGATATAAAAATTGATTAGCCGAAAAAGCCTGTTGTTAACTTTTCTAGCACCAGTGTATAATAATGACTAGAGTGTCAGGGCAAACAAATGCGTGGAATATTTAAGATACACATATATCTTGTGTCTCGCCACCTTTTCATGTAGGCTGACAGCTTACAAATGTCTTATTGAACTGTATTACTTAAAATTGGGCAGATAGTCCTGGGGAGCAATTTTCTACATTTGATCAGTCTTGCAAGAAAGGCTGTAGGCATTTGCGACTGCTGGTATATTCATATTTTAAATACATATTTTATGCAAGACTTTTCCCGTATCTTGTTCCGTCTGAGGAGTATATTTTATTTTTTTTACCTGGGCATACTGAAGGGTGACTAGCTGTTTTATTCAGGAGCATTTAAACTCCATAACAACATATGTAGACTTTACTAGATGCTTTACTAATTTATTGTGGCAATGTGGTATTTAGACCACTGTCGACGTGAAGTTTGCCAGTAGAGTTAAAAGAAATTAGAGACACCATCATTGCTAAATCACTTTACCATTCAAAGAAGAACTGTAAACATATGCGTTCATTTAATTATAATAGTACCAATTATAAGAGAAATTGTAATGCCGAGAGTAGTAGCTTTTATGTGATCATAATAATGGCATATATTTATCTTGGTTTGGCAAGTTAGGTCTTTCTTTAATAGTTGGCTTTGCTTAAATAGAATGTGGTTTGTTAAAACCCACACTAACCCCCACACCCTTCCATTTGTTATTGCCCAAATAATGAACAATAATCATGTGGTATAAATGATTAATGTATACATGGCTTAGCAAGTAACTTTGAGGTTTAGAAAGTGTTTTTATTTTCATTCTTGCACTGGACGAAGCTATAGCCCCATTGCACGTTATTCTCTGGTATTGGGTAGAAAATCTTTTTGCTTCGGTAGAAGTGATAGGAGCTTGAAGCCCGAGTCCGCTCCCTTTGAAGTCGCCCGGAATTTCAGCGCCAGGCTCCGGAGAAGCGAGCCCATTGTTTCTGGGGCAGTTTGCTTTGTGCGTGTTATCTGCTAAATCACAATTTAACGTCCCGTTTCAAAACAGCCCGCGTAGGAGAGCTAAAGCCCCGCATTCCGTTCCTGAGCAATTAATACGGTCCACTCGAGGAACACCCCACGGAGGCAGATGTGAGAAGTCTTCCAATTACCCTTTCTAGCTAAAATAACCTCACTCGGCAGCGCGCAGGGCAGCGACTTTTACCGTGCACACCTAACTTCCAGCCTGAAGTTTACTAAGTTCTGTATCTCGGTTTTCTTTACATCTGATTTCTTTGGAGCCTAATCAGTCGCAGCGATAAAAAAAAAAAACAACAACCCAAACAAACTCTTCCCTTTCAGGATTAATTTTTAAAGTGTCAGCCGTACACGACTATTTTCAACAAGATTACCCCACGCAAATGAAGGGTGCTTTATCTTGCGCGCCACAGCGAGCGGCACAATGTTGTCACCGCGCCGCAGACAATGCCACCCATTTATAAGAGGATTCAAAGAGTTAAAAAACGCATTACTTGAAACTTGATATAAAACCTGTGGCCAAAGCAGGCTATGGGCTGGAGCACTTGATTATTCTTTTATCAATAAATAAGAGTGGCATACAGTTAATTTCAGCACTGTAATTGAGCGGTGCATTCTGGGAAGCTGCAAAGCACTGTAAGATGAGGAAATGTTTTAGAGACTAATCATGAGAAGAAAGGAGCCTTTCATAGCCCTTATGATGCTGTTGTCAGAGCTAAAGGCAGATAATGATTCAGTAATAATGGCACATTGTGAATATTTAAGCTGAAAAGATTGGGACAAAATGAGCAGACATTGTTGGTTTGCTAAGCCGAACAGTTGGTCTTTGGGCTCCGAAACTATCTACAACTCAAATTTGGGGCTCAGAAGTTGCAAAATTAAAAAGGAAAGATGTTTCCAGGACGCTCGCCTGGCACAGGGGTTGTGCGTGGAGCCTGCGCGGGGCCTCTCCACTTACTTTTGAAATGTGAAATTGATAGTCAAGGGTTTTTTCACGACTCTCTGAACTGACAAAGTACAATAACGCCGCAGACTGTGTAAATCTCCCTCCATTTAGGTGCCAGAAGAAATCACTTTGGAAGAAAATCAGTTTTAGTAATGACCTAAAATATTAAATATAAGATGGAGAGTGTCATATTGCAAATAAGTCGACTCATTTGCATTTTGTCTCCGGGGCATTGGTAGCGCTATAAAGAGACATGCAGCTGAATTTATGTACATTGTCTTTTTTCCTCATTACTACATTCTGGATCTGTTAGTTGTCTTTCTTTAAACATCTGTTAAATGCAGTTTCATGGAGCCGTACGTTCCCATATGTTTGGGAACGGTATCAAAGCGTAGAGCTTTTGGCCTCCTTTACAACCTTTTGTCTCAGAGAAAAAGGTGGATGAGCTCCGGGGCCGGATTCTGCTGGAGCCAAGGGCCAGAAGCACTGTTGCTTTCAGAGAAGTTTTCTAAAATTGTAAAGGCCAGCACTGACAGGGACAAAGAACATTTCAACCCAAGACCTTGCTTTGATACTTTAAAATATTTTAATTTTTTTAGAGAAAAAGTGCAAAATTTTAAAAAAAACCAACCCAAACACCAAACTTCTGAGGCTTTTAGGGCAAGTTTTACTCCTCATAATTTTCTACATGTTAAATCTTGGAGAACTCAGAAAGTTTGCCTGTGTGAGGACGGGCAGGAGAAACTGTCTCCAGCACTTTTACAGGCACAGTAAGCACTAATTTATTATTATCTGTACGATGGCATAAACTATTGCACCACTTGTATTTCTTTTATAGCAACACTTTTCATGTGTACTTTCACACAAAAGAGAAGGAACAAACTCCTGCATCTATACATCTGTTTTTCCTTGAGGAAAAGCAATTACTTACAATAAACAGCTTCGAAACTTTAATCAAAATACAGTTAGAAAAAGTTTATCTTTTTGCAAAATTCTTTTCACAACCATGCTTGGTGTTTATAGTAGCACTCATTTTTATCCATATGCTTTAAATCTGTGTATTTACTTAGCTAGCCAATATTTTTAACTTTTTTTTTTTTCCCCCAAATCTTGATTTTTAATGAAAAGTTCCTCACAAAGTCATTTATACATTAAGAAAATGTAAAATCCCAGGACCAGGTCTTCCTCTGGGGAAAAGAAGCATTGCTGCAATAGTCCACAGGCGCTGCAGTTGTCTGCAATAAAAAGAGAAACCCAGTTTCTTCATGGTTTCCAGGGCCCCAATCCTACATACTTACGCACTTACTTCACTTTAACTACTGGAAATGAGATCACCCGCAGCTCTCGTGTGTGCCTCTGCCGTGCCGGGAAGGGAGGCTGCACGGTGGGATCTCTCCCGCTACCAAAGCAAGCTCCGGCAGACCCTCCTGCCCGAGGCTCTTGCGCCATTTTCAAGGTAGACAACCCTCAGTGGCCTGATTTTGCAGCGTTTTGCCAGGCAGCTTGGCACGATGCATTACGGGGGTATCAATGTTTCTGGACCAGGGGCCCGAGGTGCGGGCAGTGCCTTGGGTTGGAGGAGCTCGGGCCACTCCTTCGTTTGGATTTGCACAGTGTTGCCCCTTCCCCTTTCGCTTTGACTTGTCAGTTTGCTACAGTTCCCCAGGTAAAAAGCAAATTTTAGTCTGAAGCGCTGATTTGATTCAGCGTACTTGGGTTACGTCTAAGGACTGGTAACTCTACTCTGTCCTTAAAGGCTTTCTTTCATTTGCCTTGCAAAGCTCAGCAGTCTCCCTCTGTCTCGCGCTACGTACTGGGAACACATTCACAGCGTTCAAGTGCATAATCATCAGATTTCAGCCAGCTCAGGCTCGGTGGTGGTGGGATTCAGAGGTCCGATTTGCCCCAATCCCGAAGGCTGAATCATTAAATGAAGTAACGCCGTTAAATTCAGCGAAGATCTGGCCCACAGATCCTTTGCCAAATGTAGTCAGATCTGGATGCGGAATTTCAATATCCCTAGTGTTTGGGTTGCTTTTGATCTTTCTCACCCAAGTAATAAAGGTACAAGAAGAAGAGATTAGCGTTGGTCCATCTTAACAGTTAGGAGCCGTGTTGCAGCTCCAGTACAAATTGCAGCTGCACGTATAATCCATACTAATAGCGCACTGCAGCAGGGGATTCAAGGCACAAATTTCCCCTTTGCTGCCGTCATCAGAGCCTCCAGTTCACGCCGTCAAGAGAAATTCATAATTGTCAAGTGCTCAGGCGACAAAGTCCGCCCAGGACAAACAACAATCCCCGATTTGTTTGTTCCGCCCTCTCTCTTCCTCCATCCAGGCCATCCGAGTTGTCTGAGAGCACTTCACATGTTGCCCTTGGCCGAGGACGGCTCTGCCTGGAGCATGTCCAACTTGGCGTGGAGACGTTCTAATAAAGCTCCAAATGATGCTTGTTGCCAGTGAGGAGGGGGATGAGGAAGGTGAAGGAAAAGATGGCGCCAAGGTCATCGCGTTTCGGCCTATAGCGACGTGCTTTTGCAGAAAGACACATTTCTCTCCCGATTTTACCCTCGAACGCCACTCTTAACAATGGTGATGATAATTTCATCAGTGTCGCTGATACTTGATATTTCTCATTTACATTGCATGTTTCATCTTCAAGGCTCTTGAAGTAATGAGCTAATCCTCACAACATCCCTGTAAATATTATTCCCCCCTTAAAGAAACTGAAGCAAGGAAGTTAAGTAAATAATGTACGCTATTTATATTATGATGGCTTATAGGGGTTCTGGTGAAGGTCAGGTCCTCCTTGTACATAGACATTATATAAATAAGAATCTATATAAGCAAATTACTCCTTGACCCGATGATTTCATACTTCAAATATACAAAACAAGCAAAGAATAGAGGAGAGGCAGCCTTATCAAAAACCCAAAATGACAAGGAGATTAAATGATTGAATGGAGGTAGCGTCTGGAGACTTGGGCTGAAGTCAGCTCTGAGTCGCTATCTGCTGCTTGCATTTGTCCTTCCAGAGATGAGGATTGTAACGCCTGGATTGTTGGAACTTGCTTTTACTAGCAGGTGACACGCTTGCCTTTAAAATGTTAACAAGACCTCGATTTTAATTACAGCATATTAGTATCAAGGTTTATATTCATTAGGGATGCAGAGCTACCTGCGCGTGACACGGGAGCGGTAACTCGCTCTTCATGGCTTTTGGGAAAGTTTTTGGCTCTCTCTTTTCTTGGATATTTTTTAACTGCTGAGGAATTGTGGTTGAGAGGCCATTAAAAGAGACTTGGGTTATTGTTTTAATTTAGCTCGCAGCCCTCGAAACTTCAGTGTCCTGTTTGTGAAACAGAAAGGGGTTTCAGTGGGTTGAGGGTGAGCAAGCACATTTTCTCTGGAACTGAGGAGAATTATTTCTTGGTTCTCATTAACTGAGGCTTCAGTTCAGCAGAACACTTACGCATTTACCGAGCTTTCAACAGAAGTCCCATTGCTTTTAATTTAGAAGAATTTACCTTTGTCACAACCTCTGCTTAGAGTCCGTGGCATGTAAGCGCTGGCTTAGAGTTCGGCATGTGTTAATTGTTTAAATATGTTTAGCCCTTTCCCCAAAGCTGTTGTGAATGTTTAATGCAGTATTTACACTAGCCTTAGCACAAGGACTTGCTGTAGGATTGACGCTTGAACATATACTTGTGTCAAGTGCTTCGCTTGAATTTTCTGAATTTTTAAATTTCTACTGGGACTTGCCTTTAAGTTTTTAAGAGAAGGCGCTTTTCAAGAATGAAATGCCATTTAACATTTAATAAAGGCGACTAAACCACAGAGTAACCGCAAAACTCGGAGAACATCTGCCGTAGCTTCTGCGCGGTGGCAGCGGCGCAGGACACTGCTAACACGCCTGACTTTTCACTGCAAATGCGAGTTGTGGAGTGCTAAGAGCTTAAACGCTGTCATGAGTACTTACCCCTCAAAAGGAGTACGTGTGGGGGGAAAAAAAATGGCATATTTGGTACTTCAGGAGTTAACAAAAGTGAGGGCAGATCCACTTAGAGGAGGGCCAGGGGGGGTGTCACTTTTATGCAAGAATTCATTAAAAAATATAATTAGTTTGGTTTAATATAGTTATCTCTCTATTATTTAAAGGAAAAGGTTACATGCCGTGTATTTGGGGGAAGATTTTATTTAACACTTGGATGCGTTTTGCTCTAAAATGAATGCTTGCTCAAGAGTCTAAGAAGGCTTCATGGGAAGAGCAAAGCAATCTAAGCCATATGTATTGGGCAGTTTGCCAGTTGTTTGCCAATATGCCCAGGCCACCTGGCTATATATGCAGCCAAGTATGCCATTCTGACTAGCCAGCTTTAACCTTCAGGCTGCTTCTTTTTCAGCTCTTCGGCAACTCTAAAGCCCTCCGAAGCGCGCTGCGTTTCCCCCATGCCAGTAGTTTGTGTGCATCCAGACGCGGGCTGCGCGGCCGCGCTGACCAGACAGCTCGCAGCACCCATTTGCAATGAGTTCGTCTTTTGTCTAGAGAGCAGTTCAGCAGTGTTGAACCCGGGCCATAAGATGAGTCTGGAGATAGCAGACTGAAACCTTTACCCATATGCCGTAGTTAGACACTTTGACTGACAAGGCACGGTTTTTGTTCCCAATACTGTAGAGACACTGTTGTATGGGTGTGGTTTCGGAAGGATTTTGTTTAATGTAGTTCACCGCTGTAATTTCTTTTCCCGAGTATTTGCATGAATTGTAAGAGTAGCGAAGCATTTAGCATAGCTCAGGCATTAATGGCATATTGTTTCATTATTGGGCTAATTTATTTAAATGTTTATTCATTAAATTTCACTTGCAGCCAAAAATATCTCAGCATTCTATTAATCTTTAGTTACGTTTTTGGGTTGCGGGCAAAGCCTAAAACAAGTACAGTATCCATGGCAGCAATTTAACATTTAGTAGATATCAGATATAATTAAGCTATTCTAAATATTGAAATGAAGGTAGGAAGAAAAAAAAAAAAGATGATATTCAACTCAGTAAACACAGCATGGGAAGTTTGGGTGCAGCAGCCAGCAAAATCTTTAACTGCATCCAAAGTAAAGGGCGTGCAGCCTGCCGTAATTGTCTTCTGTTGCAGCAGAAAGCAGTTTGGGGACGGTGTAACGTGGGGACTTTCCCTCGCTTTATAGCTGTTAATAAATACGGCAGGATAGCCGCCTCTGCGGGCTGGGGAAGGCGGGCGTGCTTCTTGGAGACATGTGCTCTACGGCTGCCTGGCTTTACAGAGGGACGCATATTTTTCAGCGAGCCCGCGCGCACGCTACAAAAACTTTTCTGTGCTCTGATCTCGAAGCGGAGCCTGCGGTTCAGGTCGGAAAGCTCCGGGCAGAACTCGCTCAAAATGGCCACGGTTTCCTCCGTTCGCGCACCGAAGCCATAAATCTGACACGGCTTCGTTTCAAAAGACCCATGAACCTGAGGGCCTGACATTTGAAACTCAACTTCTCCGTTTGCAGGTGGGATTATTTGTGGAAGTCAGGGAGAGCGCGCAGGCATCTCCCTGCCCGGCCGATCCCCCGCTCAGGTGGCCTCAGGACTCTTTTTGCAGCCTGCAAAGCCAGGCATGGAAAAACTGAACACCCCTCCCCTTATTTTTTTAGGCACAAAACTGGAGATTAAACAAAGGAAGGGAGGTTAAGGCTTTTGAAAAAATCGGGCCCCGAGGGAAACTTGGCCAAGTTTCCCGTGAAGCCCAAAACGAGCAACTTTACGAGGAAAGTTTTGCCGCGCTCGGCTCGCCGCACATTGTTCCCATCGCCCGGGAAGCCGGGCTGCTCCCGCACCACCACCTGCGCCCACTTCGCTCCCCGACAAAGGCGAAGCGTGATCAAATGTGGAGGGAGCCCACCGGCACTGCAATTTAATCCAGCAGGGTTTGCTGTTGAGTTGCATTGAGGTCTTCTTTGTCCCTACGGGCGTGCTGCCTTTGGGGAGCCAGGCATATTGAATTGCTTTAAATCAGAAGCCATACTGACGTGTTCAAGGTATAGCTTTTGGGGAGGCCCCGTCTTGGGTTTCCTCCGGCGAGGACCACGTTGCGGATCTGTGGCTTATTAGCGGTGCGTCGCAGCCGTAGCCGTGCGGCATCGGTGACACGTTCAGGGAAGGCCCAGAGAAAGGCGCTGTTGCAAATGCACAAAGACAGACATAAAGGGAGCGGGAAAGTGTCCCGGTGGGTTTTGCAGTCTGGCAGGTGAGATGCAGCTGCAGCCACCCCATCTGTGCTACCTTGGCCTGCTACGGCTGTCAGCGTAGGTAACTCGGGCTATGATGGGAGAAGCAGAGCAGAAATTGAGACAGAGAATAAAAATTAAGGTTAAAAGGGAGAATAATGTTCTACGGGCATTTTGGGGATACTAACAGGTCACAAATTTTCACTTTAACCGTTCACTGGGTCCCATTTTGTGTATTGCGCTAATACACGTCTGGACAAATATACCCACCACAGTTTGTATCGTTTGTTTACTCAGCCTTGTATCAATCTGTGGTGATTTCCAGATAATATTTAATGTAAGTGATGGGCTTCGGGCACCGTATTAATAGTATCTTGATTATCACACGCTTCCCTATCGTAAATTTGTTTATTGTTTTTCTGTGTGGGTGCGCGCCATGCACACACGCATTCTTTCTACATTGTTACTCTGCTATTGTCCTTTTATTTATTTGGAGCCGGTTTTTGCTTTCAGATGAAAAGATTAGTCATAAATAGCAGCTTTGTCATCCAAGAATTTCCAAGCACTTAAATTTTGAAAGGTTGGTCATGAAAAGTTGTTTAAATGGGAGCATTATAGCACTGTATAATATTTATAATGTTAAGTATCTGCAGTTCAGGTCGATTGTTCCTCGCCAAAGCTTTGCTGCGAAAAGTGCTGAGAAAAATGAGGACTGTGTATACTTCTTAGCAATACTAGCCTCTAAGGGCCAGATTTTTTCTTCCACCATTTCTCACCGTCTTCCTCTTCCAAGAGCCCTTCCTCCCATCCCAACCACATACTGTATTGCAAATATGCAAAAACACTAAAGGCTTAGTTCCCCTCTGCTTGTAAACACAGCACTCCCATTAGCGGTGAGGCTGCCCATGCCTTTCAGGGGGAAAATGGACTCTGAAATGCTTGGGAGAAATAGCAAAGCTCTCATTCATGTGGCTTGGGTTGAAAAATTGAACCCACTCTGCTTATTTGCACCTCCATGCCAAAAAAAAAGAAAAAAAAAAAAAAAAAGTGCTGGTGCGCTGGTCACAAGTGCAGATGAAGCAAACTAATACGGATTTCCGTGGTCTAATAACAAACAGGGACGTTCAGACGCCATTGCCAATTCTGCATGATTGACTGTTAAGTCCAGAGAGACAACCCCGTCCCGTTGAAATCAATAGGATTTTTGCCGTTGGCTTTCCTGGGACAAAGATTTCATTGCCAATAATCCACCACCTGATTTTAGGCATGTCATTTAGTAACTGATTCACTGCCAATTTACAGGAGAAACTTCCCCTACTGAAGAATGTACTCTCCTTTTTTTCTTCTCTTCCCTGCTCCCCCCTCCCCCCCCCCCCTTTTTTGTACCACTGGCTTTGCATTTAGTAATAGCTCTTTCACAAAAAGGTATCTGTTTCCTTTTAGGTTTTTGGTCTTGTTTTTGTTCTGTTGGGGTTTTTTTCCTGTCGTTTTTGTATTTTACTACATACCATAACATGGGAAACGGTCCCTCCAGGCACGACTGTTTCAGATGAGGATGTGGTAAGTTGAGGATATATGTTGTTGTGTTGAATTTCATCACGCCTCCGCACATCCTTAAAGCACTGTGACATGCACTGACTTGGAACAGCTAATCCACACCTGGTGACAGGCTGCATCACTGTGCCTCAAAATTTCAGCCTCTTCCCTGGTGTACGGGAAGAGGTCATGTTCCCCTTGCCTGCTACAGGATGCTAACAGATATAATAGGCAGGACAGGGAAACAGAAGGATCTGTTAAAGGGAGTTGTCGTGATAAACAGGTGTGATATTCAGGTTGCTACTTCAGGGAATCTCGGGAAAGGAGGCTGGTTAGCTGAACCCCAAGCAGATGGTGGGTTTGTCTTTGCATAAGGCACAGCCTGAAACACATTTTGACTTGGTCAGGCTGTGGCAAACCAGGGCTGACTTCACGGGCTGCTTTACAACTACGTGACGGAGAATAGCACGAGCTCCGTCAACTTGTTAGAATTTGGTCTTTAAATTTATGTCATTATAAAGCGGATAACCTCTGAAGGAACGCAACCGACTGCAGCAGCGTGTTCGACACCCCCACCGGCGTTCAGACTCTTGGGTGCTGAGGTTCTCCACCTACCACAGACCCAGGGCTTGGCTTACTGCGTGGTCTCTGGGTCACCATTCTGTGACTCCTCGCACAGATCTGTACACAGGTTTGAGAACTGGTATCTGACATCTGGGATTCACATGCAAATAAAAATCTGCATAGGATCTGTCTATGAAAAACTTTTAAAGTTGGTAACTTAAACAACCCTTCAAAAAAGAGGAATGAATTTGTTTTTTCTAATGAAGTATAAATTAAAGCAAACCATGAAATTAATAAGAATTGAAGGCAAAAGTCTGTAGTGTGTTAATAAGTCATTTTGTGCACACACACAATTTATTAATTTACAATTGCATTTCTGGAGGCAGTATTTCTGTTCGTAGCTCTCAGTTACTTCAGTACAGGAAAATGTCGATTTCCACTGAAATTCTGTCAGCATTGATATCAGTTTTATCACAGTTATTTATAACCCGTATACCAACCTGAATATAATTAACTGCATATAATTTGTAGGGCTTGCCAAATAGCAAACGGTTATTTGCTACCCAAAGTATTTGTGTAATTAAAAAAATGTCAGCTAGTGTATTAGAAACATTTCATACAGCTGGCTAAATAGTTCAGAATGTATTGGTGAATAATATATTAATTCACTGATGTATTACATATTGAACAAACTATTTTAATAAGTTAAATTACATTTGGCCCATTAGAGTTGACTCCAAGTCTGCAAAGTATTGAGTACCTTGAGTGGAAGGGAGCTGAGGGCACGACAGAGGAGGCTTTATCAGGTTGTGAAATACTCCTGGTGAGTATGGCAGTTAGGTGTGTGCTGCCGAATGAAGAATAGAGTTCGCCAAGACACCGTTCTCCCGAGGACTTTCAAATGTGGTAACCAGAACCTTTCTGAGGCATAAAAGTACTTTTGTACTTTTGCGTTTGCAGAATCAATATGGTGCCGTTAACGCAAAGTTCGCTTTTCCAGTCTGTAATTACTAAGGTCGATATACAGTCATTATTAAATAATAAAAAAAAGTTCCCCTCCTGTACCTAATCAAATGTCAGGTCCTGCGTTCTGTACGCTCGTGTTATAACTTTGCCATATTAATGAGGAGTTTGCGCAGCAGCCCTGGCTAAGCCGTGCCCCTATATTGTGTGTTTTCCCATATGGTGAGCCTTGACTCCAGCAGCATGTAGCACTGTTGTCCGGTGTAGTGCTCTCCTTTCCCCAGGTTTTATGTCCTAATTCAGTATGAGGAGAAGTCTTGTGAAAGGGGAGCTCTGCCTGGTGGCCTCTGTGCTGGCTGTCTCGCTGCCCTTTACCCTTGAAGGTCTCAAGGCAAGATGCCTTGGGATGAGTTTTTGGTCGATGTTCTAGGTCACTATCAATTCCATGAGATGCACAAGTGATTTTGTGGCTTTCTGTTGTGCTTTTGCACTGTATTCAGAGCAGAGAAGCAGTAAATTTAGAGACATAATAAAATGGGCTTCTGCATGCTCAGTATTTTTAATAATAATCGTTAATTGGCGTATTATGAAGTCATAAAATGGGGTAATTTTTGCTGCAAGGAATGTCCATTTGAAGAGGGCTCCTGGATCGCGGCAGAGATAAGCAGGCAGCGCTGTCTGTTGGGTTACTTATCCATGGCACCAGGATTGTCTGTTGCTCAGATGTGTGAGCTCCGGCCTCGGTTTCCGTTCACGGTTGCCGTGTATCATCGCAAGAGTGATGATAACGCCTCTTCAAGGTGGCATTATAGTGACAGTTTAACATGGCAAACTTCTGCTTGGCAAACAGACAGCGACTGTTAGCCAATATTGGCTGAGACTCGCTGATGATACCACAGAGTGTATCCTTAAAGAGGATAGTTCTTTGGACTTGATCCCGCTCCGTTTTCTGTCATGTGCCTCTGAATCCAAGGAGAAAAAAAAAAAAGCAAAGAAATGTATCCACCCTCCTTTTCATGGGTGCGCTCACCCCCGTTTTTGCATGGGTACGGTGAGGAAGGGTTTCCTGACATCAGCTTTTTACTCTCTTTCCTTCTAGGAAATGGCCTGGAGTTTGCACAGTTAGAAATCATGCTTCTTGGGTGCTAAAAAATGGGTTTAGCAAAACGCTCGTCATCGTCATCACAGGGAGTTACTTTTCCTGAGAGACTCGGAGAGCGTGTCCCAGCGAAGCCTGCAAGGCAGGAGAGAAACCTCTCTCTGGCAGGATTTTTCGGTTAACCAAGTTAGGATAATCTCTGGCCTGTGCTCAGTAACTCAGCCCTGAAACTCTGCAGCTGGAGACTTCAAACATTCAGGTTCTTCTGTCCAAACACGCTGTTATATCTTCCTTTGCCACTAGAGTACAAAATCAAACAATCCACGTGTTCTGCTTCTTAATCCCTACTGCTAACTTCTAGTAAATAACACAATTCGTATTATTTAAAATACTTGCTTTGTTACCAATGTAACTTCCATACGATGCTCTCCGAATGCCTCTCGGTCAGTAAAATAACTGTGAATGTTAACAAGCATACTTTAAATATGCTGCTTTTATATAGAAATATAAGTTAACGTCTTAACAGGAATTCCTTTTTAGTATCTATCGTAATGTTTTGATGATCCCTTCTGACACCGCCTGTGTACGGAGAATCTCACTCCTCAGCTCACACTGTATTGTTATAGGGTTATTTTTATTTTACAGCCTCATTTCGTGAGCTTTCTGGTACAGCTGGGAACGTAAAGAGCCCCATTTCAGACAGTGGCCACTGCGATGGCACCTGTAACTCAAGTCCTCAAAAAATGGGATGGCGAGGGGGGCAAATCTGCAGACGTAGCTTGTCTTTGAAATTTCTGCCTGATTTTCCTTTCTTCATCTAAGCTTTTGGACTCCCTTTTGGGAACTGGAGCACGCAGTGCATGCGTTTTCCCATGCTTTGGCCACAGGTCTCTGGGCCTGTCCATAGGTTACTGCGTAGGTGGAAGTGGGAGTCGCATCTTGCTCGGCTCAGGAAAAACATTGCTTCAGTGAAACCTTGTCTTGGTTTGTTTTGGAAGGAACCCTCACGGATCTTGGCTTGAGGCGAAGCTGTTAGGGTGAGGGTCATGACAAGCTGTACGATAGGCGGTGAGACGGCATGAAAGCCTGTGTCACGAGCCAGAAAAAGTGTCTGCCTGAAGCCGAGCAGATTTATTTTATCCCCACTGCAGCTCAAGTCAGATTGCCTTCTCTGCCGCTTCGACAGGAATTTACCGTCCATTCTTAGTGCTGGCCCCGGACATCTCAGGAAGGTGCATCTTACCACGTGCCCTGTGCCAGCAGGAGTGAGCAGGGACTATTCTCTTTTCCAGAAATACATTGCAAATTGTTGGGCCAAAATAGAATGTGTAAGTAAAGCTTAGAGGTAATCTCTTCTTAAGCGTTGACCCTAGGCCTTAGATTTATAAGCTTATTCCTGCTGTCCCACCATAAAACTAAAATACCCACTCCAACATGCAGTATTTACATAATAGTTTGGTGTGGCTTTATAAATGTATGTTCTCCTTGCCGTGAAGAAAAAAAAAAAAAAGAAAAGTCCAGAGGGCTTGATTCAGCCTGGCTGTTGGAGCGCAGTGCAATTTGATCCCGGGATATCAGAAGGTGGATTCATCGCCTGGGGAGAGTCACATCACTTTCTTGGGAATGCCATGAAGAAAGCAGCTGTAAAGTGTCTGCAGGGCTGCCCAGCGAGCAGCTGCCTCCCGGGTGTCCTGGCCGTGGCCCCGCAGCTCGGCCTCCTCTTCCTCCGGGGAGGAAGCTGGGGGTGCCCCAGCACCCCCGTGGGGCAGGACTGCTGCTGGGAGCCAGCACCTCAATTTCTGTCCTTTGGGGACCTGGAGATGAGCAGAACCTTCTAAAGTTAGGAGGGAATAAACAGCTGCAAAGTGAGTTTTGCAATAAAAAATGTAAAATATGTAGTATATAAAAAAGAAAGTTATTAAAAACTTAAGATAAGATCAAAACATTCCAGACGTTATGGTCTGTGTTCCCGCAGAGCTGTGTAAAAAATGCTGGAGCTTTACAAAGGGGAGCAGCAGAAGAGTTCATATATGCCAAATACTTTGGACCTTGCAGCCCATTAACGTAACAAATTAAAAATAACAGATGATGGTCTTACTCCGATACTGTAGCACAGTCACATTTTTAAAGGCAGAAAACGTTTCTGATTTTTCACAACAAACTCATCAGGTTTTTACAGAAGATCTTCAGAGGTTTCTTGAGTGCTTTGCTAACATTGTGACTTTCTGTATAAAATATGCACTAGGATTTACACCCTAACCATACACTTTATAATTGGAAAAGGGTGTTCCTGTGCCTGGGATTCAGCTGCAAAATCCATGGGATTCAGAACCAAGCTTTCATTTTGAACTGGCGCCATGCAATCTCCAAATTAAACAAGAAAATACTCGCTAAGATAGGAATATAATGAGTGAAACAGATGATCTGCAGCAAACACAAGATATTTCCTTTTAAATTATGAATGATCAAAATCACACCTATCGTTATTATTTTCCCAGTCTCCACGTAAGGTCAAAAGTGCCTTCAGCTACACGGATGCAAATCTGGAGTATTTTCAGCAAAGTTACTGAAACACACAGCAGGCTGATGTTGTCGACGAAGAAAAAGAGATGAAAAATAGATGGCCTTTTTAACACCTTCTTTCCATACTGTGAATTATTTTAGGGTTTATTTAATCCTTACTGTATTTCATGTTGGCTGCAGCGAGTTTTTGAAAACAATCTCTTTTAAACTCGTTGCTGTGGTATACGATCAAATATTTTTAAGGCCAAGGTTGGGACTTGCAAATTGCAAAAAGCACCTCTCTTAATTGCCAGAGTATGAAAGTCAGATGTCCTCATATACCATCTGAAAAGATAACCATATTTTTTTTCAGCTGTGCTGTAGCCTCCATATCTTCCTGTCAAGAAGCTTCTTTTGGGACCGAGACAGGTCACGTTGGAAGTCAGTGGCTAATCAGCTCCCACTGCACATTGTCTGCTTTCAGCTTGAATTATCTTAGGCAGACATCCTGGCTAGCTGCAACACAAACCTCTGATGGCTTCAGCCTGAGAAGACCTGAGTTTGGCAGCCACTAAGTTAGCGATGAGGAGAGGAAAAGAAATCCTATCTCTTCTGGTGCTTTTCCCGTCTTGGTTTCCCCACTGGAAATCAATAGGATGGTCGATAGTTGGTTTTGAGTTGTTCGCTACTTGCTGGAGTTTTCTGATGGAAACCTTGGGTGTCTGGGTTTCAGACGCTCTAATGTGTCAGAGGAGGTTTGATAGCTGCCACAGCCATCCCAAGTTACACTTTATTTCCAGTGACAGCCCTTGTAACATGAGAAGGGAATGAATTCAACAGTTATTAGTACACATCAACCTTATATGCTTACTGCTTTAGGGGAAGGGGACAGGTTGAAATTTTTAGAGACATTGATTATGGTCTTTTTTTGAACTATATGCTGAAAAAAATGCCGTGTGAGATAGGGCTGCGTTTTGGTAATATCGTTTTTTTCCCTGCAGATATTTCTGGCTTCCTTCAGAACTCCATGAGCACTGGGGTTTTTTGCTCACCTCCAAGTAGAAATTCAGCTTGAAAGCGCAACAGACTGACCGAAAAAGGTTTTTATTTATTAAAAAGCACCCATTCAGCGTTCTTTTGTTAGCACTTCCATAACCAGAACCGCTAAAACGGTGAGAATATTGCGTATATGGTATTTTACAACATATGTTTTCTCTATTCATGTGAACGACCTGTATCCGTGAGGGAAGCTTGAGCTGTGAGAAATGTGCAGGTCTTTTCTGCATTTGGTGAGACGGTCTTACCAGCCTTGGTACAAGAGTTGTCTCCTGTGCAACTCTGTAATATGCATTTATCTTTTGTGGCAGTGGTTTGATGTCTCTGCCTCACCTGCTCTCATCTCCCATCACATCTCCTCCACTCTTGCGTCTGGAGGTGACTCGGTTATTTATTCCTAAAGCACCAGGGTTAGGGTGCATTTTCTTCAGTGGCGACCTCTCAAAAGTTCAAAAAGAGGGTTGTTATTTGTATGGATGACTACCCACATGTACAGTAAGTTATGCTAACAGAATATTGGAAGGCAGATTAAACACGAGCAGGGGAGCGCTGATGCCTCCAAATCTTGCTGTTGGGGAATCCATGCAGGTTGCTGCTGTCTTTCTTCTACTGCTGGCAGATCTGGAGAAGGGATAGATGGCTGTGCACCACGTAGCAGTTCTTCTGCAACAGTAAGATGCTACAGACTCCTTTTTACTTCGTCTTCTACCAGCTCTTCATTCACACCTTTTGGCCTTAAGCCAAAGCCTTTGCAGGATTGGACACAAGTGGTCAGAAGGAAGTTCTGTCTTTGGGTCTACACATGGACCTCATCCATTAGCTGCAGTGGGAGTTTACTTCAATGGAAAGCAGCTGAAAACTAAGCCTGGACCATAGGTATTTAAAAAGCTTAATCCAGTCCTCCTGGTCCTTCTCCCAAGGTAACTGTTGATAGATTCCCATGAGGGTGTCTGATCCTGTAAAGTGTCCATAGATTTCAAGGAAAATGTTAAAGTTGTCCTGCCTTACAGGAGTATTAATTGCAAATGTGATTTTTAGATCCAAGAAAATCAAAATGCTTGGAGTGGGCCTAGAAAAGTCTTTGCAAATTGTGACAATACATCTTTCATATTACCAAAATGACACTGTTATTTAAAGCACTGAAACTGC
The DNA here is from genome assembly GCA_013400335.1 of Eurystomus gularis. Taxonomy (NCBI): domain Eukaryota; kingdom Metazoa; phylum Chordata; class Aves; order Coraciiformes; family Coraciidae; genus Eurystomus; species Eurystomus gularis. The sequence continues at coordinate 107,113 of VZZY01000304.1, forward strand.
TCTTTGAATTCTATTTCAATATTTAACCAATAACATTTAAAGATGTGCACATGAAGCAAGTATCTTACCCCAGTACACTTTTAGATATCAATCATGCTGTATTAATTGAAAGGATTTGGTCTAATCTCATAAAGAAACAGGCAAACTCTTGGCTTTTCTCTAAAGTAAAAATATATCACTCATGTCATCCATTACTGTGCTATAATTATGGTAAGTGAAGCAGAACAGAATCGATGGAGCAATTTATCAATGCATTCCCAACTCTTCCAGCACGGCGGACGTCATGCGGCTGCAGATACTGTCCTTCAATATAAAAGATATCCAGCAGTGTCAAGACTTTATTCTGATCTACTTCAGCATAATATTTTCATATTTAATATTGTCATTTCAATTATGGTTTAATTAATTTATTTCATTCACTATGAAATTACACTTAATTAGTTGGCTTTTAATTTTTTTTTCCCCCCAAATTAAAATTTCGAAAGGGCAAAAAAAGAGGGAGAATAAAAATCCCAGACATTATTTAATTCAGACTTCAAGGTCAAAAACCTCTTATAGTTTAAACTTTATGCTAATAGAGCATAAACTTGATCTTTCTGTTCCACTCTAAATTATTTTGAGATAAGAAGCAGAATATAATGTGTGTAGTAAGCATTTCCAATAGACATTTGTCTTCAGATATTAAATACTTCCCCAAAATGTCATTTTGATACTCGGATACTGTTTAGTACCTTCAAATATTTGCCTTTTTACACACTCCGTTTTCCAAGTGTTGAATTTTACCTATATATTATCTTTTAAGTTTTATTCAAATAGGCTGACAGAGTTAGAGCTCGTGTAGACTAAACTTTAGTGAAGCAGTCTTGGAGATAGCACTGTTTGTTCTGTAAAAACACTCACCCCACATTCCTTCTGAAGTTATTAAATGTGTTTACACTACATTAAATATGAAAAATGAACTTCTTTGGTGAAGGGATTGTTTAAAATAGTGGGAGAAATATGGCTGGAATATCTTGCCATACCCCCGGCCCTGGGGAGCGGTACCAAGGCTCTTCTCCGGGCTCCTCCATCCTCCTCACGACCGGAGCGTCTTTCAGTGAAACGCTTTTCCTATTCCTGGGCCAAAGCGGTTTCTAACAACCGTGCCTTTCTTCAACTGGCACAAAGTCCTCCTTGGGATTTTGGCACTGTCGGAGTGAAGAGCGCTTGGTCCAAAAAACACGCTGATCTTGTGGGGTGGGGAGAAGAAGGGAAGTGTTTGTTTACAACTCGCTTTGGGCTCTCTTAATAAACCAGACCTCGTTAAGATGTCTGGCTGCTGGGATGACTTTTTCTCCTCAAACTTTTCTTTTAGTCTCCGGGAGAGGAGCACATGGAAAAGTTCATCAGGAAATTAAAGCTGTGAAAGTAGTTTTTCTAACACAACAGCTGTGGGTTTACGTGTTGTTGTGTACAGTCCCCCTGTCATCCCCGGACACGGCATTTCCTTCTCCGGAGGGGCCTGTGCTCCCTGGTGGGGTTTCCAGAACCTCGTTAAACAGTGATGAAAGGCAACATGTCTTCTGTATCCTGCCGTCCATGTTCTCCCCATTTCACTGCTGCTTTTGGGGGGAACATTCCCTCCATCAGGGCTTCATGGGGTCCTTGGTGCCAGGGGCCATGCCCAGGCTTCTCCAGCACCATGCCCGGGAAAGGGTTAAGGCGCCCGGGCGGCCTCCACAAAAGCACAATGTCCCTCTCTCTTTAAAGATGTAAACCGTCGTGCTGGGCGGATTTATGAAGGGTGAGTTTACCTGATATTACACGGTATTGTTTAATTTGGACTATATTTAACAAGCGCTGTGTTGAAACAGTGTCGGCGAGCTCTGAGAGCTTGCCAGGCACATTCTCAAAATGGTTGCCAAGCTGTAAGATGGCTGCCAAGGTCTGACTGCACTGAACAGGTCCAAAATGGTGACCAACTTCTCAGAATTTTCCTGCCGATTTTTTTTTTTTTTTTTTTTCTTCCCAAAATAAGGAAGATGCCGGACTTGGCACCAGGCTCTTGGCACTGCGATTTATAGTGTCATCCAGAGATTCAAGTAGTTACTGTGTTCTTGTTTCACAGCACTTGGCAGAAAGCTGCGTAGGGGAGGACGTGAGGTGAAATAGCCGGTGTAAAATAACATTAGCGTTTTCCTTCCTTGGCTAAAAAGTACCAAATACGTTGCGAGGGGAGAAAAAGGTTTTTTTAAAAAAAGTGGAAGGTAGGATATTTGAAAAGAAATCAGCAGAGAGCAGCTTTGACCAAAGCTTCAGACTTTTCCTTTTGGGCTGTGTGTCTAAAGTACTGCAAACTTTATCTCCAACAGGTTTAAGATAAATTTATTTTTTTTTTATTTTTTTTTTTTTTTTTTTTTTTTCTTCCTTTTTTTTCTTGGGATTNTGTTTACTGGAGTTTATAGCAGTTTCTTTCTGGCAGTTGTGCTTCTTAGCAGATTGAAATAAAATCATAAGGGTGAATTAAAACACACTGCTGTTAGTGCTGATTAGAATTTTAGCTTAGTGTAAATACCGGATGCAGTGTCCAACTTTTCAGGGACTTGGCATAGACTCAACAGGGATCTCCGGGCTGCACAGGAGACAGTGTGTGCTTGCAAGCTTTTTAAATACTTGGATAGGTGAAACTTACTGCTTCTGCTGGCGTGCTAGCTGATTTGGTGTCTGTATAATGCATTATGTAGTCCAAGGTGGCTGTAAAAAAAAAAAGGAAAAAAGCAAAGGATAAGAATAAAAGGCAAATAGTTTGATCTAAGAACGTTAAGTGGATGGATTTTTATTTATATTCTGACCATCCCGTGCTGAATGCTTGCCTGTGCGTACAAGCGGTAAACATAGTCCTAGCTAATTTTTGGATTGCACTTGAAAATAAACAGATTGCCTAAGGACAAGTAATTTTGAAAATATTAAACGGGTCTTTATGCAGCTGGAAAATATTTGTAGTTACAATAACAGAATGGTAGAGTCTTTCTTTCAATGGACATACTATTCAGGTGGGTTATATTAGTAAAAACTCCATTTCTCATAGTCTCAGCCCACAACTTGTCAGTTTTCATCTGTTAGGTGTTTTCAGCATCTCGAATGACCTCTTGGATATATTTTCACCGTTTAAGGAAACAACGGAAAAGCAAGCCCCATCATCCAGGGGTGATGTGACAGCTTCCCTCAGTCAGTCATTTGGAAGGTATTAAACCAGCAACACGATCAACACCTAAATCCAAATGCCTCGTCTGCTATTGGATGTCCTCTACTAGTGCTGGGTCAATAGGCCACATCATTTCTTCTGCAGGAATGGCAAGGACCCCAAAATCTACTTTGGCCTCATCCATTTGCCTGAGGAAATTCAGCATTTTTTGCTGTTTATATCCACGGTTCTCTCATAACCTATGCCTTTATGTCTTTGTAGAGGTTATAAACATCCCTTTAGTTCAGTTTCACCCTCTTTCACTGGCAACCTATACATCCATAGTACTTCTGTAGAACAGGGTATTATTTTTAATGATGTAATTTGAACTCTTGATTCTGTGGTGAAACGATGAGATTAAGACACGCAGCCTCTAAAAAAAAGTATTGGATACCAGTCAGGGCACATGGAGTTTAATTGAGCCAGATGCATTTATTGAGATTTATACCAGATTCTCTGAAACTTGTTTTCAGGGTATTTTAATATTATGCAGTACCAAAATTTAGAGCAGTTCAAATTCAAGGAAAAAAAAAAAAATCAAGAAAAGTTTTGCTTATCCATGCAGTAAAAAAGAAATCATTGTGGAAACTAGAATTGAGCACTGCTGTCCTTAGGGAAGACTTATAAAGAAAGATTAGAGGAAGATACTGGTGTTGCGTTCTCAATTTCACCTCTCATTCTTTCTGGCTCTTTAATAAAAAATGATTAATTTAAAGGACAATGTTTCATCTGCTTTAAATAAAAAAGTGCAGTGCTTAGGAAATTCTAAACCTAGCTGTATACACCAGCATAAAAATAGTGCATCACCACTGTTTTGACTGAATCTAGGAGTTTATTCTGCTGTATGATTCTTGCCTTGCTGTTGGAGGCCTAGGTAGACGAACCCTCATCATCTGCTGTAAACCTAGTTTGAGATTACTAAAGTTGACTGTTTATTTATTTACATAAACATTCAAACATGCCTAGTTTATGAGAACTGGACATAAACTTTGAACATAAAAAATTTGGCAGCCGTTAGGACACTTCCATGTTGTAGCTTGTACTAAATTATCTCTGGGCCATTTTATCCCTTCACATTAGCGTGACTTCTGCATGTAAAACTTTTCTTTTGACTTCCACACCAGTGAGCAGAAGGAGAGTTAGGTCCGTGGTACTTTGCTTTAAGTAGCCATTATTAGTTCTAGATTCATTATACTCTTGTATAATGTAAACAACTCTATTGAAACTAAAGAAAATGTGGAGTGAATATTATTAAACTGGTAGGACGGAGAAGAGTTTCAGGTCTTTAGTTTACAACTTTTCAGACCTGCGAATTTGTCTCCCATGAACAGAAATGAAACCCTTCAGAAGCTTTTGGCACTTTTGCTTGTTTGTATATTCTTCATATACACATCGTGTGCATCTGTGTGTCTGTGTGTACGTATATATGATATGTGTAAAAGTACTTTTTATATAGTAACTTTCTGCATAGGGCAACCCAAACAGCTGTTATTCCTTTTTATAGCTTCTTTAATCTATGTGCCAACAAGTCAGTTTACAAAATCTGTTTTGTTGATGACTGCTGCGATAATAATTGTGGTGTTTTGTGGCTTGGCAAAAGCCTGGGGTCTCCTCCGAGGACTCTTGCCAAAGCCTTTGAAGGGGTTGAGGTGGATTCACTGCCAAAATGAGTCACCACTCTCTATTTTATTTAGTGTCCTTCTGCCAAGGCCTTAGACACTTTCTGTTTTCATTCTTTTGTAGGCTTTCCTTCCCACATTGTGGTTTCCTTCACAGCCAGAGTAATGTGTTTGCCAGCATAGGTGAGAGAGTGTGGCTGACTCTCCAAATGCCACTGCTAGACTATGCTTAAGGGTTAGTGGTTAAGCTATTGTGCTTTCTCAAAATGAATGTGCAAGATTTAATTATACGCCTATGAATTATAAATAAAAAAAGACTGCTGCCTCTGATACAGCACAGTGCAATAACCTAGAGTAAGGTCAAAGGATTTCAGAGGCCTGTCAGTGTTTACTTCTCCGAGGCTCTGTACTGCTGCATCCTTTGAATTATTTTGCTTGTGATTGTGCTGGTCAAATCAGAGATGAGTTGCTCCTCTGGAATAAATCTTTTTTTCTTTTTGTCTGAGGCTGGCCTTTCTGCTAACTTTCCTCTCCATCGGGAGGCAGATAATTGTTCTGTTCACAGTGGAATAACAGATGCATAGTAGTTATCGTAACACTTTGCATGTCCCACCCAGATGTCTCAAAAAATTTGAGCAACCAAGATGAATGGATCTGACATTCTGACATCCTTCATACAGATGTGAAAACTGAGGCACAGAGAAGTGAAGTGATTCAGTCGAAGTCACATAGGAAGTCTGCGTGAGGCCTGGAAACAGAACCCACATCATCTGACTCATTGGCCTTTGCTTTAACCACAAAAACTTCCTTTTTCCCGCTATACTGAAAGTGATATGTTTTGGCCTTATTTTAGATAAAATGTTAGATGTAGAGATGGCCTAGATAGCCTTACAGTAAAATGTGTAATTCCTACTCGGGCAATGTTGGATGATATGAGTCATGACTTATTACAGTATCTGTGGTTTTCTCAGTGCTGTGAGGTTTTGGTATGAATGAGGAAAGCAATATGGGGATTTCAGTGAACTGTTAAGCAAAATTACTGTGGAAAAAACACATGGCACTCTAAAGAGTAACAGCAGTATTAGCTTCTCAAACCGGTTTTCTGGTCCTCATCAGTAAAGTGCTACACTAGGAGGTAGGCAGCTGGATAGGTCAGTACTGACTTACGAACCTTGGTTTTAAAGAGCCTAAAAGAATTAGTCATTGTGTTCCCCGAAATCATACCTTTAAGTGACTATACACACACAGAGGCACATACAGAGATGATCCTGCAGGATTTTGAGTGTCACACCTGTTTCTCCAGTAAGGATCTACATGGGAGCTTACAGTTGCTCCACAGTATTTGCTATCAAGCAAAATTATTCCAAGTGCGTATTTTTGAACATTAAAAAATTACAAATGTTAGCAGACAATGTAGTCCTTTGTATAGTTATGGAGCAGAGCCAGATCAGGAGAAATGTTTTCATCGGTCCTTTTCAGTGTGTTTCACTCTTGATTGCCTTCTCCCCGTCTTTGGAGATCAGCACAAAAGCTGTGCAGCCCTCATTCCTATCCAGGCCTGTAAATGGGGTGAGCCTCTGCCGAGCAGTCCAGTTTGGGGTGAACTTTACCCCGAAAACAATCTAAACCCAGGAATTTTCTATGTCCTTAACAATGCATAGATCTCATACCCCCTCCATATACAGCAACATTTTAGCCTTCATCCTCACACCTCTCCAACTTGCTTGGGTTTCTTCTTTCATACCGTTTCTTCCCCTCTCCCTTTGTCTCCTTCTGCATCGCTCCTTTATTTGCTTCCTGTATCCATGTGCCAGCTGCCTGTTTTTATTTTGCTGTGACTATCTGTATATGTGCTGTACATTTCAAAGCCTTCTTTTTCCTCTCTTATTTTTGATAGTTTGTTCTCCAAGAACAGGACAGCAAATCGTTGTGTCTTGCTCTACCTGAAGAGCCTTACAGAAGAGTAAAACTGGCAAAAATAATGAGTCCTGGTGAAGTTCACTTAGGAGGAGTCCACGCAGATAAAATTCCTCTGCCTGGAAGCACTTTATACACCCCAGCCATTTGTCATTGCCAATTAGTAGTGAACGCTCAGGTTGGGTCACTTGCTATCTGCGAGTGGTAAGATTGTACATCCTTTGGAGCCCAGGTCCCTCCTGAGATAACCTGGCTATACTTAACTGAGGTTTCTTAGGTTTTGGGGTTTGCCGATTTAAAATGGAAGTTGTAACTGGAAAGAAGAGACCACTCTCTGTTTTGCAGTCCAAATTAAACTAATGGTGAGAACAGATAGGCCATTCTCTTTTCCATGTTACTCAACACTGGAAGATAGCTATAGGTCTCGTGTCCCGAGCAATTGAGTTGGACTAGATGATCTCCAGAAGGAACAGGTACGGAAAGGGGAAAGAGAGAAAAGGAAAGGAAGAGGAAAGAGAAAAGAAGTTCTGTGCCTTTGGGAGATTTCCAGGGGCAGACTGTATCCCTGTCCTTGGGCATGGCATCAGGAACAATTCTGCAATTCCCTGTATCAGGCACCTTCTTGCTTTTAATGAATCTAGTAATCATAATTTTCTTTTAAGAGCTGCGTCCTTTTTTCTTCAGAAAATATGTGGTGTTCTTCACTCAAGTAACATTTCAACTTTATATGGAGTCTGGGTGACTGTGACTGAATTCAATTTTAAGTTAAAAGATGATTTATATAGTTCAGCAGCAGCTTGCCTAGGTTATCTGTGTGCTGTCGGTTACAGCCTGTGCTTCACCAGTGACAGCATTAACAATGCAGGCTTTATTTACAAGAGGTTTATAGTGATACCACAACTGATAGAAATCTCTGTAGTTCCACTGGTTTTAATGGAAGTATTCCAGATCTAGCTGCGGATCTGATCTTTGACACAGCACTCCACAATTTAAATTACCACTGCACTTTAAGTAAATCCTGGGACCTAGAGCATAATTATCACTGGGAGAACCTGTTTAATTAAGAGGCAAAAAACCCACTTTGCCATAGAGACACGGCGTATATTTATTCCTTTTTCCCCTCATACTGTGGTTTTTTTGTTATTATTTGCTGACTACTGTAGCTCTAATTCAAAAGTATAAAAGTTAGGAGACAGAAAAATAAGAGCATGTGGTATATTCTTCATCCTGCAAAGGTACTAGTTAAAAAATTATTGCTTCACCTACAGATAAGTAGCATTACAAGCAGAACAGGAAGAAAACTTTCAGTTCAGTAAAAACTTCTAAAACACAGTAATGGAGCCTGCACTCTATCACAGGAGAGAATATATTGCTTACCTTGCAGAAGTAGATTGAGGGTATTCATGGCCACTGGTGAATTCCCTTGTGTGTAGTAATCTCTGATTATTTGCACCTGAAATTCTTCACCAGCATAATGTTCTGTAGCTGAGGCTTATATAAAGTTCAGTTTTTATTAATTCAACCTTATAAGCACAGTACTCGGTTCACATTCATGATTGCAATTATTTATTTAAGTAGAAAGAGATATCTAGAAAACATTTAGTGGATTACTCTGAATCTCAGAGGGCTCTTTTATATACAGTATTTAATGAGCAATCTACTTTGGAAAATAACTAGATTTATTGTGGGTAGCTATCCTTAACCCAAGTGATGTGGTATAAATAAAGTGGAAGCCACTTTTAAAACTATTACAATAATAAGAGCACTGAAAGAAATAAAAAAAGAAAAGATTTTTTTTTTTTTTTTTTTGGTATGGAAAGCCATAAAATGTACAATGGTGCAGCAGAATGAATGAGTGCCTGTTCAGAAGGGAAACTTTCTGTGCACCAGAAGGCTAACTGCTGAAATAATGGAGCCATTCACAAATATATTTTTTTTGTGTAGCAAATAATAAAATAGTTGGACAATGAAGTCTCCTCAAGTGCATAATAGATAAAGAAATTAACCACAAAAAAAAAAAAAAGGAAATAAAATTCCATCTTCAGGATCATGGGTGAATCAATTAGAAAATATTTGCAAAGGCTGGTCCTTTGTCTGAAAGTCTGTGTGTGCTAAAGGCTGTTGATGCTCACAGGGCAGGCTGTTTTCTGCACTCTAGAGAAGCTCAGCCCCAAGGGCTGGTGCACCGTCCACTCTGCATGGCCCATCGCAGCTCCGAGGTTGTCCTTCCTCTTCATGATAAAAAATCTTGGACCCATCGGGATCCCCGCAGCTTTGGCCAGGAGCGTAAAAATGGGATCTCTGGCTAAGGATGCTGCAGCTTGTGAGCAGCGTGGGCCTGAGCTGAGGTGTGTGAGCATCGACTCTGTGAAAAAGAAAAGGTTTAATCAAGCCGGGAGTTTCAGCCCAGTCAGTCCTGAGTACATAAATACTCAGCCAGCATTTATTCTTTTTGCTGTTCTTCGCGCTCAGCATTAGTTTTAGGCACTTTTTAGGTGTGCTCCATTATCTATGCCTAAAACAGGGGGCCAATACACTACATTCCTTATCATACTACATTATTGACACCGTAGGTAGAGCTGAGGTAGTATTTTAAGTCTAAATCATGTCTTCTGTGGTTTCCATATTTATTAAAGGACTTGGATGCATATAATATAGTCTTTCCTTCATGGGTTTGAGACGGAACAAAGCGAGCAGAATTACTTTATACTTTTTCCCATTTTTATTTATGACTGGTTGGAGCCAGAGCTCTGAAGATTTACACTTGGCACTAGAGTAAGATGCTGTGCTTGTCCTGCTCTCCTGGTAGGCCTAGTAAATCGTAAGCTCTTTGAGGCCAGGGCTCTCGCTTTGTTCTGTGCTTACACAGCGCTTAGCAAAATGAGGATCTGCAGGGTGGCAGTCCTAGGTGCAGTCCTGATAATAATTAGTGATACTTGGGCTTGGCAGTGAGGTCCCTGTGACAGGGTTAAAGGATAAGAGCCCTTTCCTACATCACATGAAGCAGGAGCGGTCCGTGGGTGTTTCAACAGCCTCAGATATGGGAAGAGTCTCTGCTTGGATTATGGTACCTGCATAAGGTTGATAAACCTGCAAAGTCAGATATTTGGTGCATTCACCCCTCCAGTGTCCTTGCTTCTTGATCTCAACAGCACACAGCAAATTGTCCTGGAATACATCCTGGGTATTGCTTGTGAATAAGGAGCGGAGAAAAATCAGGAAAGGAGTTTGCCTAGTGGGGGAGCATAAGACAGTCATAATTTATTACAGGCTTGCCTGTCATGACTAATGGATTCAGCCCCTATTAACTGAGCTGTGACACTTAAACTGACTATTTTTCTTCAGCTTCTTCCCTCAATTTGGACCAAACCACACACCTAGCAAGAAAGACATTCTTCTTCTCTCCAGGGTAGATTTTTGGTGGGTGGAATGAAGGGGGACTTCAGGGACAAATCCACCGCCACACGCATATGCCGTAGTCGGGGTTACACAGCACCATCACTTCTGCTCAGAAGTTTGAGTTTCAGGGCACGTGTATAAAAACACCACTGTGTAAACTTCTGTAGTATCTCTGGCTGCCTTCCCTCTTTCCCTCTGCTGCCCTTTCCCGCTCTCCCCTGCTATTCCTGTTTTATTTAGCCTGCCACAATAAAATTAGTATCTAGCAGAGAGTAGGCAAACAAGAGCTCTGCAATCATCTGCTGACTCAGGACTGCAGACACCTTGGTTAGTCCAGGGGATGAGCACTCCCACTGAGATGGGCTTGGAACATCCATAATGCCGTAGTGATACCAGAACAAAGCGACACAAGAAGTTCGCAGACGTTTGGAGGAAGGATCTAGTAGGATGAGGGGTAATGGGTTCAAACTGGAAGAGAGGAGATTTAGATTGGAAATTAGAAGGAAATTCTTTACCCTGAGGGTGGTGAGACCCTGGCACAGGTTGCCCAGGGAAGCTGTGGATGCTCCATCCCTGGAGGTGTTCAAGGCCAGGCTGGATGGGGCCTTGGGCAACCTGGTCTAGCGGGAGGTGTCCCTGCCCATGGCAGGGGGGTTGGAATGAGATGGCCTTTGAGGTCTCTTCCAACCCAAACCCTTCTATGATTCTATGATTTTATCACAAGAGATTATTTTTGCAAGTCCTTCAGGATGAGCACACTGTTGTTAAGAGGATGGGCCAGATTCTGCTAGTCATTGAGCCTTGATGGGCACTGCAGTGCAATGAGGAATTGGGTTTTATAACTAACTTTTTACAGTTTTAGACACTTATTCTTAGACTTGGGTTTGCTAAATGGAGAAATTCCTCTTTTAGAACCAGCATGAAATTTCTGAGCATGTTCACAAAACGATTTACTCCTGATAGGAAGTTTAAGGGAACAAAAAAGCAGACTGCTTGAGAGCCTTGCATATCCTTTTCTAACTAGATCATGGTTCTACATAGTAATTTTAGGAACGGAACTCAGTCACATTTGAGGAGTAAGTTAAAAAAACCTGAGTTTGAAATTCATAGGAGGAGAGAGACATTCCTGCTTTATTCTTAAGGTTTGGCATCAAACCAGTCATATGCAAATTTTAAATTGTGCTGCTAAATAGTTAAATAAGCAGATCTAAAGGGTGTAAGGTTCGCGGATCCTTTGTAATACCCACACACGGCTCATTTTATGTCTTCTACCAATACATTTTGAATCACTTTTCTGATTTTATTGAAGAAAATGTCTGGAATTTTGATAGGAAGGACTTGAAAAAGATAGTTGAATCTGGATAAAATACTCATAGATATAAGAACTCCTAGTACCAGGAAAAGGCTGCTGGGTGCCTTCATGACTGTTCTTCTAATTTCCTAATTTCTGTTTTCCCTGTTTTCTGTGCTGTGTGTTTAAATAAACTCTTCTGGTTCTGCCTTTCACACATCATCGCTTTTTGCTTCAAAGACTCCTTTTAATAAGTTATTCTTTGGTTTAATTGTCTTTTGAACATGAATTGGGCTTCACCAAACGCTCTGTATACAGCTCACATCCACAAATACTGAGAGCGCGGTTGCTTCAGTCTACATGTGATTTTGTGTGTGGAGCTTACTCTTCACTGCCTTGGCTGACAGAGTTAAGTTTTCAAAATATTTTCCATCGTAGCTCCTTCTTTTACCAATCCCAAGGTTGGGGCTGCAACTTTTCCTCCCTCGTCCTTGTGGAAAACAGACCACACTCCAGGTTTGCACGGCATCTCTTCCACCATATGTTTCTAGTAATTGTATAGTAGGGGGAAAAAGCACTTTTCCCTTGTCAGACATTTCTAGCAACACTTTTTTTGTAAAGGGCTTCATCAGATGTGGCTGAAATTTGAGAGTATTCATAGAAATAGTCCTCAGAGAAGGTTAAGTTTGAGAAAGAAAATAGAAAACATGGTTAAGCTGTGAGTGAAAGATCACTTCTGAGCATGCTCAGAGGGACCTTGCCTTACACCGCTAACACCCTGGTTTTTGTGGCACTGAGGTGCAGTCCAAGGGCTCACCAGGACAGGGCAGATGCTGTCTGCTGGCTCCTGTCACGGCAGCTTTCCAGAGGGTGTCGTTTATTTGCCATTATGGCAGAAACTTTGCTTTGCAGTGGGTTATTTTTCTGCTGCTGCACCTGTGCTCTTCAGCGGGCACTGCCTGTGCTCATTGCCTGCTGCAAGTAGATTAATCATACGGCACTTTGTGTGGCTAAGTATGTTTCCCTACTTTTAATTTGCTATTTAGCTTTGATTTTTTTAATACCTTGTAGGTACATAAATGTACCTCTCTCGCTGTTATTCCTCATTTCTTGCACCGGACAAACTGCTCTTGGTGGCAGCTTCATGGGAGGGAAGAAAGAAGAAAAATATCTCAGTAAAAGATTCTAAGATGCTCAGTGGACAGAGGCAAATAGAGGCAGGGGGAAACCAAATGCTTATTTACCTTTTGGGTTGAGTTGCTCAGATTGTAGATAATCCCATTAGAGTAGGAACAATCCTCTTGGATGGTGAGGTCTGTGCAGCACATCCTGCCTTGGGACCAGGTTACTGAGGCATCTGGCTGATAACGGGAATTAGTAATAGTCTTAATATCATTAATAATTTCTGCATTCCAAAGGTTTATAGGTATGGGAAGAAGTGATTAAGTAGAAGGTAGTACTGGTTCTTTGCAGTCTTCGCATGGACTGTAATGGGACCAGCATGAGGCCCTATAAATAGCTTTGAACATTTTCATCTGTAACATTTGGTGTAAATTGTAACTTTGAGAAACTTATCTTTTATGTGGTGCAGTTTGCTTTTATGTCCCTACTGTCTAATCTTATCTTCCCATGTGCTGAAATATAAAAATTCATTGCAATTATCTTTCCTGTAGTAGGATATCAAGGAGTGGGTACATTGTAAGGGGACTGGGTTGAAGTACAATCAACACACGTTTCTTTGGATCTAAAAATACCGGTGCTTCAAAGGTCAGCTAAATGATAAATCCTCTTCTAAGAGTATATATAATACATACGAATGCACACTATAAATTTGTTTTATAGATTTTCATTGAAGTGCTTCACAGTCTGATGATAATTTCAAAACGTTTTGAGTTTATCTGAGGTCGCCGATACAGGGAGCGAGCAGGGAGAGAGGCGGCGGGAAAGGCGGCAGGAGGAGGTTGGGTCCCTCTTGGCCGAGGGGAAAAGCGGCTTGCCAGCATTTGGCTGTTGAACGTGGAGAAAACCCATCGGGTTTGTTCTCTACGAAGTCGGTTGGACAACAGCAGCCTTCTCCGATGGCCAAAGTCACTCCTGTTGATTTAAATAGGAATAGGCCCTTGTATCGCGCTATTGACTTCTTTGTTTCTCCGGGAGCGCGTAGGGTGAATGCGCCCGGAGCGCAGCTGCTGGAGGTTGTGCTGCCACTGGGAAGCTGGAATCCTTTCCTGTGGGGACAGTCTGATCCATAACCATCAGCCCACAAGTTAACAGCATGTCTAACAGAGAGAACGTAGACATTCTTCTAGAAGTACTCCCGGAGCATGCCCGTCTGTTCTCGTGCTCTTTTTATTTCCATGGGAAAAGATGGATTCGACCAAAGCACTGTAAATAATATAATTGGCTGGAGGCATTTTTAGATGTACGGTTGGTAAAATGGATTTTCACTAACATATAAGGAGAGGAGTCTTTTATTCTGCTCCTGATGGTATAGTTTATTTAGGTTTGGTGGCCTTGCTATGTCTTTATTAGGAGTAAGAGTACAGTTAAAAAAGAGGTAGCGCTCAAGGAAACTGAAGGACTCTCATCTCTTTCTCAAAATAATAAGTATTTTTAAGTAGACCCAATGTTTCTTGTACCGGACTAAATAAAACATTCCAGAATAAAACAAACACATCTTCCCGTTTAGGCTTTCATTGCACAAGTCCTGTTGAAATTCATACTAAGAGGACTTGAGAATTTCCCTCCCGTAGACGATCCCAGCGTCCGGCATTGTGTCCAGCTCGCTTCGTGCTCGGGGACAAACACAGCTGGGTGCTCAGGTCTGCGGTCGCAGGAGCTTCGGGAAGAGCCGCTGGTGGTAGGAGCTCACCAAGTGAAAGCGTCTCACGTGCGTCGTCTGCGTGACTGTGAGAAGCAAGCCTAGTTTTAACTACGCTTTCTGAAGTGTTAGAGGCAATACAGTTGCTCTTTTCACTGGATGGTGCTTACTTTTCTTCGGGATCACAAATATTTGAATACAATTATTCAGTCAGCTGGACATCTTTTTCCTCCCATTTCTGCTCGAACAGTAGTAGAATTTAGTGTTGATTTAAAAGACTGGCTGCCTTAAAGCAGATTGCAGAGTTTGCACACTGTGAATTGTAATTAAAGTGTAAGGGGTGCTTATTATGTCAACAACTGGCATGAGAACCCCCGAGCAGCAGGTGACCCCAAACATGTGACGTTTGTGACAGCTAGGATCCTTCTTTCACTGGTTTAGCAATCTGAAAGACCAAATTGAAAGAAGCCCAGAGGCTGTATATTTCATTAAGTCCCAAGGGAAGTGTGGGATACAGCTTCCTTCTGCTTTGCTGGGACGTAGCCAAAAACTTTCTAGAGGCTCTGTTTTTGACAGAGGCTTGCTGAAGGGGGGGGAGAAAACCTTCCACCAATCACCCATAGGACCATAAATTTGACATTTCCCACAGTTTCTTTGAGGCACTGATGTTGCTGTGTCAGCAGTATGTCCCAAATCTTGTGTTGTATTGTTTGAAAAGGAACAGTCAAACTTTCAGGGGAGCTGCAATGTTTTTCTTCATTGTCCAGCAGTTCCTCTGCTGCGGAACCACAAAAGATTATAAAACACACCTCTTCGAAACGGGGGCTGCTTTTATCAGAAGTGGGTACCGCGCACATCCCCAGAGCGAACGCTGCTTCCTGACGCGGCAGAACGTCGTTGATAACATTTCATCCGTGTTACAAAGCAGACATGAGAATATCATTTATAGCCACGTACGACCTGATTGCAGGAATGATAAGAAAAGGAGCCTTATGAAAACACTGCGCTAAATTTATCCCCCGTGTAATTCCAGTTGGGTTATGTCAAGAATAAGCTTGGCCCAAAGACTGAATTATATGGTTTGTAACACAGCCTGTAATTATTTTTAAGTAATCATGAGTTTAGTGTTAACCAAGTTCTCCAGCCTCAGAGCCTGCCCCGTAGCCCACCAATCTCTTTGTGGGTGACCCGTGGTGCAGCTGATAAACCCTTGCTCTCCCTGAGCTCTGGGCATCAGCCCTCGGCAGCGACAGGCTCCACGGGAGAGCAGGCAGCACTTCTTTCTGCCGGCGCTGTCCTTTCTCACTGGGCTGGGCATTTCTCCGTGGGGAGACTTTTCATCTTTGTTGAGAAAGTTTGACTTAATTTTTTCCGAGAGAGTTCAAAAATAGCAAATGCACCCTCATTCTCTTTGTGTCTAATTTGTCACCCACGCGTACCTCTCGATCAGTCCATCTCTCCTGCGCTACGACACCAGTTCCTACCAGCTCCTTGATGTGCCTGCTGATTCCAGATACTTCACTTGCTTTGGTGGCACCTCAGTCCCATGATGTTTTCTTGTCCTCCTTAAGTTGGTTTGCGTATATGTTTTTAGTCAGCCCAGGAAGGAGGAAGAGTTTAGGATTCTTGACTCCTCAACGTGATCAATGTCAATTCTGCCACTGATCTAGTATTTCTGGTCAAGTTACTTAACCTATAGAGTCATGCTCTGCCTAGAGAGATACTACAGTAAGTTGCATTTTAGAAAGAAAATAGATCAAGTTAGATAAAGATAAAATAGGTTTAATAGTACTCCTATTTCAAAGTACTATTTTAAGAGTTAATGTTGGTGAAGTTCTTTGATCTTGGATGAAAGATCCTTTAGAAATGTAAAATGTCTTTGTTATTTGTCATCTCGGTGGCTGTGAAATTTTTCTTAGAAATTACATTTTGGAAGACACATGCAGAAGGTTTCGCTGTGGCCTCGATTATTTAATTTTTTGAGCAGACTTTCAGAAAAAGTGACTGGGTTGTTTGTGATTACACAGAGCACAACACATCAGTGTAGGTGCCAAGTAATCTGAAGTTTCTTAATGCAACTTCCCATGTCATTCCTCATTTGGACTTCGTATTTTAACACTATTAAAAAAGTAATAAAATGACTAAAAATGCTGGGATTTTGAAAGTAGTTTCTGAGCCTTTCCTGCGTACCTTGCCTCACATGAAAGCGACCATTCTCACGAGATTGCATTTTTCTTTCTAATCCTACACACGGCGCAGTTGGACTCTGCAGCTGAAGCAGAATTAGGTCCTAAGAGGTGCTTGAGTGCTCGCCGTCTCTCAGCTCTGACCCAGGGCAGTGTTAGACTCAATGTCTTTGCACTTCATTTCAGTACAGTATGATAAAGACCTGCAAGCAGCCTCTGCCCTGCCAGCAAATAAACGGGTGAAAATACTCTTTAAAATGGCAGAAGAAATAGTCGTAGGTTAATGAGGTGGTTACGTATTGTCTATTTGTTGGGCAACTCATTTCTTTTGTAAAGTCAACTTCTAAGTGAGCCCTTTTCCAAATGTAACGCTGTACCTTTAACTTTTTGGAAAGTCTCTTTCTAAAAAAAAGCCCCAAACCATTAGTAACATTTTTATCTGGGAAATTTTAGCTTTTTTTTGTCCAGCTGAAGTTTTCAGGCTCTGTAACGTGCTGCTTGCTAAAAGGCACGCTCTACAATGCATTAAGTACAACAGAATATTCCTTTGCAGGATTCCCTTTGTTGCAGACATTATTTATGACATTTTAGTCAATATTTGCATGGCAGACTGTCCAAAATTATTTTGTTTTCGGCACATCACTGATAACTGGACCCATACTCTTTATCATTCTTTTACATTCATTAGTCACTCTGTAGTGTTTTTAACATTTTAAAACACTCATGCAATTCAAAGGAAAATAGATTTCAGCCAAAACGCCTTCAAAATTATCTTTTTCCCTTTGAGTTATTCAGCGATTTTTAACACTTCGTATGTTTGATGTTTTTTTCTTTAGTCTCAGCAAGGCAAAGTTTTTGCAGGCTTTGGCTATGCTAAAGATAGGATTTTGATAGAAAAAAAATGTGAGGTAAACTGAACTTAATCTGAAAATGTTATCAGACGTGGCGTAAGGTGTAGCCAGCCAAAAACCCTGGCTATTTGCCTTCTGTGTAAAAGGTAATTTAAGAAAAAAAAATTACAACAAAACTAATTAGCAGATATTCTAATGCAAGAAAATGTTGCTGTTAGTAAAGTTTCTTCAATATGCCAGAAAGCAGATGGTGGCAATGGAATAGCGTTTTCTTTTGCCAGCTTTTCTATATGCTTTCTAAACCTGCAAGAGCTTTTGCTATTCAGTATTCAAATTTCTGACACTCTATGATCTTTTTCATCTTAAAACAGAAATAGAAACTGAAACTTAAAAATGTAATCAAGTCAAGCTGTCTGTTCATCAGATCATAACCATGGCTTTAAAAGTTTGATTAAAATTTTGTCTACACAGTGTAGTTACAGGTTTTGAGAGCTCTGGACTTTTCTGGTTTTAATTTTCTTCCTCAGAATTCAGTTTTGCAGCACTGGGACCAAGTGGGAATGGATTTTAGCTTGTATTTTCAGAGTCAACACATTAAGCTTAATTTTTTCCAGTGTGTGTGTGGGGGTACAGAATCCTACCTTAAATAAATATATATGCCCAAGTCTTTCATATATCTATAATGATCCTGTCCTTTGAGATATAGAGACAGTTCCATTTCCCCATGATTTATGGCGATCGTACCTTGGATTCTGCTGTAACTCAGTGCGGTGGCTCTGTACCGAGCCTGCAGGATGTGACTTCTCTTCGAGTTTTAACTTTGTCTTCCACTCGCGTGGCTTACACACACACAACAGAAACCCAGAACAAGTAGGCTGCCTACCAAAAGGCTGCTTTTTTTCCTGCCCGAGCCTATGTTGTTGATGCCAACATGATACTGATGCAACAAAACACGTCCTGATTTTTATGGTAATTCTCTGCTCTTCTTCGCAGTCTGCAATATTGTGAGAGTAGAAACATATCCAGGGAGCGGCAATCGGTGGCAGTTCTTTGTGGGCAGGATTCTCTGACTTTTCGAGAAAGGCTTTGGGCTGATGGCAATATGTCTGCAATTCTTTTCAGAGAAAAAGGCAAGAGAGAGGAGGGAGGGAGGGAGGAAAGGGAACTATCGAGCAGCTTCTTCTGCTGTATGATTTTATATATCGATGTATTTTTGCCAGCAGTTTAATTTTGCAGACCTGAAATGGAAATTTTTCACATGCCACGTTGAACTCCTCAGAGCGCACAGAACAAGGAAAAGACATCTGCCAGAATAAAAAAAAAAAAAAAAAAAGAAGAAAAAAATTTGGCCACTACAACCAAATATGTACTTAACAGAGGCTGAAATGGGAGTCAAGAGGAAAAGTGTCAGGTACATCAAAATGAAAGAGGGTTGTGAAAACGGGACTGATAGTGTAGAACCATAATAAAAAAATACTACCTAAACTTTGTTCAGATCACCCCACCAGTAACTTGATATTAATCTGTTCTTGTCAAAAACTACATGGGATATTAGTTCACCTCTTGGTAATTCTTTAAATAATCACATATATTTTTACATCAACATAATTTTTCCCTATAAGAAATAAATTAATCCTTAACAGGGAAAATGGGCCCATTCATTGAGATATTAGTTCTGAGTATTCTTTATTCTTTTTGATGTACAGATTAAGACTTGCAGTTTTGATTAATCATAGGAAAATTTTACACCTGTCCTTTAGGAGAAAGAGAAGTGGGAGAGGTTGAAGAAGGAGGAGGAGGAGGTCAGGGCTTTTGTCCAGTTTGTGGATTTGGTGGAGGTTTTGCTTTGTTTTTGCTGGCTGATGAAGTCTTGAATGGCTCTGGCTGCAGAGAGACCTTAGCAAGAGGCGCAGACTGAAATATGTGAACACTCTGATGGTCTCCAGAAACAGCGAGATTATTCATGTGATGTTAGAAAGGCGAGCTTTGGAAAGCAGTTTGAGAAGGCTGTGCTCGTTGTCAGGGAGTGGGCTTTATTTGTCTTTTTGATGGAGGGCAGGTTTGAAAAATTCTTTATTCCTGCCTGCTATGGAAAATCTAGAGAGCCTCCTTGGTCGTGACCTTGTAGCACCGTGCGTCTTGGCCAGAGGAGAAGTACCAGACCGCCAGCTACTGCTTGGGTAGCATGGATAAAGAATGAGGATGGGCACAGATGAGAATAGCCTGGGAATACGCCGCTCCCTGTCTTGGGTCCCATAAGGATGAGTTTGTCACAATAAATAAATAACAAGGTGATGGCGGGAGATAGAGATTAATTGGGTGACTGTACTACCACCAATGGAGTCTCACCATATGGTGGACATAATCCTGCTTTGCTGAAGTTGGTTTACTCACCAGTGTAAAATTGCATCGAAGCAGACCTGGAGACTTCGACCAAAGTGACCAGATCTTCTCATCACACACAGTTTCATCTTGTCTTTATATATGAAGTCAGGCATTGCAAAGCCAGCTATTTAGTCACCCTAAATACTCCTGTTGTTAAAGTGAGTTAGAAAATACTCTGGAGAGAAACGTAGAAGTGATTTCTTGTTTTTCAAAATACCTAATTAAGACAAAAAAAGGCAAGTGAAACAGAAGCTGAGAGTGACTGGAATTATCCCTTCTAGGTGACTTTGGATCCACTCCACCAAGTAATTTTCTACATAATGTAGTTGAAGGCTTCCTAAGTGGGCACGGCCGTTGCCGTCGTAAGGGCTGTATTGGTGGGAATGATACTTTATTATCTAGAGCAGCGGCTTGAGAGCTCAGCCCCGTGCTTTTTACTCCTTTTAGTAACTGTGCCTCGGAAGGTAAATCACTTAACCTCTATGTGCCTCCTTCATCCCCGTGTAAAGTGGGCATAGTTATGCTCACCTTTCCCACAGAGGTATTGTAAAGCTTAGCTTAATGCTAATAAGATGTTTTAATTTCCAGGATGAAAGGATGTTCTATAAATATACATTAGAAGTAATAATAGTTTTAATGTATGCCATTATTTTATAACAGTGCTTTTCTAGTTTTAGAAATTTTTTAGTGGCTTGAAATTAATACAGAATCCGTTTGCGTTAATTAAAGATTGACGTTTGGGCAAAATTTGTTGAATTGTTCTATAAATTCAGATCTGTGTGCACCGAGCATGCCCGGAGCCATGCTCACCTGCACTTTGGGATCATCAGTACGGCCCTTTGGCTTTTAAAACAACTCTTTGATGCATGTGCTCAGAAGTTTGATGGCTTCTAAATAGAATGGTTCAAATATTTCAAAGCACTTGAGATTCGTATAGTGTGAAGCAATTTAAAATTATTGTACTGCAATTAATTTTAAATAACTGAGCACTGCATATGTCTAGAAACCCATACAGATCCAAATGGAAGCTCTCTAAAAATTGAAATGATTCAATAAATTTAAATTACTCTGAAGAAATGGATAGAAGTACTGTAAATCATTTTGTGAGGGGGATAAGCAAATTTTCTAGAAGTGAATCTGAGGGTAGACACTCTAATTAGATTTTTTATTTTGGGGTTTATGATGATGAAATGTAGGTTAATTTATATTTCCTAGGGATATGAGGGCAGCTCTTGTTGATCCATATGGTTTCTTGTAGCTCTTACATAGGCTGCTTTTTTTCTATTTCCCAAGATTACAGAAACTTAGCAATCCAACTTTGCACATATTTTTTTCCATTACAAATATCTTTCCCTCCAAATCTGTATAAAAAGACATGAGAAAAATATTGGTCCACAGCTAGAAATGCCAAGTGTATTTTTAAATGCAGCTAAAAAAAAATACTGCAGAATTCAAACATTGTGCAGCCTGGAAGCGAACATTTTGTGGAGCGGGGCTGCTCAATGAATATGAATTTTTATATGCCGAAATCACTGATTCAGGTACAACCTGTATCTGTAGGTCCCAAAGTGGATTACTGTCTGATAGCTGCTCGTTAGCTTAGAGCATGTTCTCTGTCCTTTCCTTACAAGATGTATTAGAAAGATGCTATCTCCTGTAGGAAGGCTGGTAAAAATATTGATGCGAGACCTATCGGAAAGTAATGTCATTTCCATTGGCTTCAGCTCAGCTCCAGGAAAATCCGCGTGCCGGTTCCTCCTTCTGCCGCAGCCAAGCGCGGATGTGTGCGGCTCTCCGCGCCGTGCCCTTAGCTCGAGGATTACAATTCCTCCCAAGTATCGGAGCCAGAAATTAGGAATTAGCGCTACCGCCAACACTTCCCTGACCCTTCCATTTCCCGAACAGCCACGGGAAAAATAGGACAGCGCAGTCCCTCTTCGGCACTTGCCCTTGGCACGTGTGCTTCCTCCGGAGACGTTGCCACCTCACGGCAAACGGCTCTCAAGGGTCCGGCCACCATCCCGTGTTGGCAGCGAGGTGTCCCAGCTCCTCGGGGGTGGACAGAGCCCTTCGGGGCTGAGGGTGCTGCTCCACCAAGATAGTCGTTGGGGTCTGGGGGAAAATGTAGTTTTGAATTTCTCCATGTGTGGTGGGCTCTTCCCGGGCGGAGGAGGCGCAGAAAGCGAGAGGGGCCCCTCTGCAGGGTCTTCCTTAAGGCCTTACCTTACTTTTAGACAGTTGTCATTATCTTTGTCTAAAGGTCATGGCTAAATTGAATAAAAGGAAAGCTGTGTGTTCCTGTCGATGCACAATGGCAGTATTGACTTTCCTAATCCAGTTTGCTGAGGGGTGAGAGAATTAAATTAGATATCTAAGCACAGAAATTGAGAGCCTTTGAAAACAAAGATAAGGAGACAGCCTGTATTTTCCTTTTCCTGGGAGCTCTGGGCTCAAGATTTTGCAGGTGTGTCATCTGATCCATGGCTTGCATCGATCAAAACTGTGCCAATGCATATTTAATTAGCAAGGGGACCCTGGATGCATTATGGCCATCATCCCTATATTGAATGGACTGTCAGACTTTCTGAATGCCTCCCCACCCCCCCGCTTCGTTGTTTGGGGAGCTTCTGCATTTTGTCTGAGCAGCTAAAAGTTTCTTTGTTTTTAGCTGGTGATGCATACAGCACCACTGAGGAGAATACAAACAAGTAAAGTCCTAAAGTGTTTATTTTGTCTAGGAAAAAGGGCTGAACCAATTTGAATCCTTTGGGTAACGGATTTTGTGTATCTCTTGGAATTAAGCAAAAAAACACAGTCGCCTGATGTTTACTTTAAGAATATTTTATTATAACAAATAAAATCTGTGCTGTGGGATTTCTTAAGGAAGCCTTTGATGACAATTTGAATTAAGTCAAAATTAACGTTTGCTACTGCAAAGGAATAAATAGAAAATGTTCCAGAAATGAATCAGTAAGCAGGAATCAAAGGCTGTAAACTGGTTTAAAAACAAACATTTAGAAGTGCATCAAATACTTGTTTGTAATATCAAGGAACAAATATGGGAATACGCAGATTCCCCACATTCTAGGCTATCACACGATAGCAGTAAATCATTTATGGGCTTGTGAGAACAAAGCAAGTTGATTTTAAATGAAACCATTTTGATACAGCTTGAGGGTTCGCAGCCTCTCGGTGAAGTTCCACGTTCGAGGAGGAATCGGGAATCGCAGCGTCCAAAAGCGGGGGGGGGAAGAAAAAAAAAGTTAGCCAGGGAGTTGTGGAGATCTTTGTTTGCATCTACCTTGGTACAAAGCCGCCCCAGCAGACAGAGTGTTGCCTGATAAACAGATGTAATACACAAAGTCTGCTCACAATGCCGAGCAACAGACTGTGGGCACATGTTTTGGTCTCATTCAAACTCATCAGCATAGTCTAGCTAGGCTGTTTTGTTGCTAGTCTACTTACGGGGTAGCTTAGTAGCGTCTTACTGGTGAAGTAACAAGGAGGGTTTTTTTGCCACAAAAACTTTTGTGGCAAAGGCTCATGGGAAAAATCATTTGCATACATCTTGTTACAAAGGCTGACTACTTCCTGGCTTAGACAAAGTGTTGCCTGATAAACAGACTTAACACACAAATGTCTGTCTGGAATAAACAACAGCAAGCTTTGATTTACATTTCCATTATCAAAGATAATCTCTTTCCCAGTGTACAGGAATTAAGAGTCCTTGCCTTATAAAAAAAACCAGGCTGGCACCGCAGGGATTTTACCACTGCAGAACCGCACTGGAGGGCGGCGGGGATGGGGTGTACTGTACGGGGGGGGGATAAAATAAAACGGGAAATCTGGTACGGATACGTACATGTGTGACGGTGAGGCGTATGATAATGAAGCACTTTGAACTCCCTATAAAAGTTGACTTGAAAGCGGTGGCTGGAGTTAAGCGGAGAGCCAGGCCTTCCTTAAAAGAAATAGTAGTAGCCACCGAAAATAGCCGTAAATAATAATTGTAGCATATATGGAGCAATCCCTATGTGCTTATATTATGATGTATAATGAAGGGAAAGTGAATGTAAAAAAGCCCCAGTCCTAGTGCTGGTTTC
Source organism: Eurystomus gularis (assembly GCA_013400335.1). Classification (NCBI taxonomy): domain Eukaryota; kingdom Metazoa; phylum Chordata; class Aves; order Coraciiformes; family Coraciidae; genus Eurystomus; species Eurystomus gularis. Next base: position 130,908 of record VZZY01000304.1, read on the forward strand.
TGTTTGTAAATCCCTTAAGCTCACCAGGTAAGACTGTATATAAAGGAGCATGATTTAGAATTTTTTTTTTTTTAACATATATAAATCTTTGGTAGAATCCATGCCCAAAATTATAGATGAAAAATTTATTGCCTGAACACAACCCAGCCATATAAATTTTTTATTACAAATAGGACTCTGAAACTTGAATAAAATATGTCAGTTTATTATACAATATTTCCCCCCCCCTCCAAAACATGATATGAATGGAAAATTTAGCTTGTGCACTCCTGTGGTGCTTCTGCGAGGTGCTGGGCTGGCAGCGGAGGAGCGGGAGTCCGCGTTATGTCGCTGCAGAGCAGGCTCAGCACGGGCAGTGCCAGCGCAGCCTTCATCATCTGGCATCGCCGGTCATTTTTTTTCTCCACGTTGCGGGGATCACCTTTACTGTTGAGAGGATAGATGCGTCTGCACTTGAGTTCGCACGTGGGCTGCTAGCGAGGGCTCCGTTCTTGGTGGAGGCTGGCTCAGCATAGGTACAAAATAATCTTGACACCCGTTAATTCAGTTTGTGCAGACCAGCAGACAATAAGGCCGGTCCGTGTAGGTCACTGCCACCCAAGGCTGGATTCAACATGCCCTGGAAAACACGGCGTGTCGAGAAAGTGCGAGCACCCAAGAAAGCGTCGTGGTTCTCCAAAGTCGGGTAGCCATGAAGTGGTTTAGCACTGGGAAGTGCCATGACACTCAAAGCGAGCCTTTTTGGTGGAGGAGCATAACAACTCTTCACCGTCTGTGTCACGGTCTACAAAAAAGAACAACATTGTCAGTCTGTTGACATTGGTCCTGTCCACAGGCCAGACTTTCCTGGGAAGGTTTTATTCTTTCCAAACAATGCAGCACTCCCTTCCAGCGCCGCCAGCCCTGTTCCACGCAGCCGTCGTGCAGCCCGGCTGGAGCTGCAGCTAAAAAGGAAAAATCGCGTGTTGAAAAGTCCCAGAGCTTCCATCCCGGAGCTGAAGGTTCCTGCCTGCCCCACGGTTTGGGATCAGGCAGAGCTGGGTCTTGGGTGGAACCACTGTGGTAGCATATGCTTAGGAACAGATCCAAAGAGAAACAGAGAATAGAGACGTAGTAGGAAATGCTACTTCGGAATAACTAGCCTGTTTTGTTGTTTGGGTTTTTTTATCCCTTAATCATAGTTGATGTTTGGAAGTAGAGAGTAAAATAGCTTCAACGTGCTTTTTATCCTGTTTCCCCATGATTACGGTTGATACCAGATCCCCTTGAGCTTCTCTTGTCCAGTAACCTCAACTCCAGCGTACGCACTCACACTAACTCCAGCTAGTTCAGGGTTAAAAATTCCAACCACTAACTTTCCTTCAACTAAAAAAGCCCCCAAATAAAACCCATTGTGCTATTCAAGGTTAAGCTTCCTTAACTATAAAACTAGATTCCTTGGCGATTTTTTTTTTCTTTCTTTTTTTTTTTTTTAAATCAGCAATCTTAATAGTGGTTCCTCACTATAATATTTCCAACTCCATCTGAAATCATTTAAATCCTCCCCTTAATAACATGCACTTTATTGTAATATACAGATTCTTTGGCTTCCTACCAGCCTTAGCTTAAGGCACCAATGAAACTCGTTGCCGCAGGGGGCCGTGGATTCAAGAGGGGCTCGCATCTACTGTATATTTTGTTTTGTATGTTTTCCAATGGCTCTAATTATTGCAGGTGGTAGAATTTAACTGGCAGTGTTGCTGCTAAAGAAAATAGGCATAAAGTGTATACTGTTTTGCAGAGTGGCTATCAAATATATAGAAAAGAGAAAATCAAATGAATTGTTAAACTGCTCTATAGTAAGTGATTTTATTGATTTAATGCAAATGCTTATGAAAACGATCTTCCATTTATATCAATTATGTATGGGCAAAAATTAATTTATTCCTCCGGTCACCTGTTTGGCTAACTGACTCAGCAGGACAGACATTCCCCCTCCCGTTGTAGCCGAGCCCACAAAACACGAAACATTCAGAAAACGGGAATTTTAAAGTTTCCATGTGCAAAGCAAGACAAAAAAAAGCCCCGACAGGAGTTGCTGCCAACTGCTGAAAAAGCAGAGCGCGAGCGGTGGAGGCTGAGCAAGACTCTCTCGTCCTAGGCAAGACTGTAAAATACAACGGCTCCGATTCTGCCAATCCCTTAACCATGTGGCGGCACATTTATATGTACCGGATCATCTGCGGCATCTGAATAAAATCAGGGAAGCAAAATTCTGCATATAAACATTTTGGCTAAGTGCCTTAACTCAGTCTTCTTATCTGGGGTTTCCACAAGATGCCACCTTGCATAACAATGCTGAGCATCCACTTGCCCAGTACACGTTTTCAGTAGCCTCCCGCCGTATAGGCTGGTTTTAATTCTACCTCGTCCTGCATTTCATTGCCCCGCACCTCTCCTTGAAGCATAGTGCTTAAAACCTTTGTTGTCTTTTTAAGAAATTAATATGTAATTTCAGCAGAAGGGGTGGGTTACAGGAGAACACAACTGGGGAAAACGTTACCGCAGTAGCCACAGTAATAAAAGAAGAAAGTTAAGATGCAGCACACAAACAAACGTCCTACGGCCAGTAGAGTCTCTCTTGTCCCACCAGTGCTGGAAAAACAGCACTCAAGGCAAACAAAAGTACTTTGTTCCTCAGAAGGCAGGAGCAGCAGCTCGGGCTGCGCGCTGCCCACCGGCTGCGGGGCTGCGCTGGGGAGCGAAGGTGCCAGGCTGGGGCTGCCAGCGCCGAGCCCAGCGCCCGCCGCCGCCCCTGAGCCCTCATCCCTCTCCCGGTGTCGTTGGGGCGCTGGAAATTTTGTAAAGGAAAGCGTGCTTTGAGTCCCCTATGCCTGCGGGAACTTTTTCAGATAGAGAAATTTTTATAGAATTCTGCCCCTACTTTGAACATAAAGCCCAAACCCTGGCTTGCTGGAGGAAGGGAAAAACCTAAAAAATAAGCAAAAGCCCGGTGCCTGCCCTAGAAAATGAAATCCATTGAATGTTGACTTTGAGTGTTAACTGGATGTTTTACATTCCTAATATTTTACCTTTGTTTCTACCTTTGCGGTATCGGAAACGTGAAACTTCTTGCCAAAATCTCGTGGCCAGATTATAAAAGCACTGTGCGCTGGCCGTCTATCTGCTGTCACTGATTTGAGCTTCAGTTAGAGAGAACTTAGAAGGTCAATATTTAAAACAAAATTGCAGAAGTGAGGATAATTTTTTTCACCAAGCTTCAGTGAGAAATCATTAAAAATAATAAATACAAAAGAGAGGAAAGGGATTCTGGACACAGTGGGAAATATATCACTTTTTATGAGGATTTTATTGATTTTAAATAGAAGTATCAGGATCGAAGCTTTCTTTTCTAAATATTCTGAATGTTTATATTCTGCAATTAATCAAAATTGGTTTGGGGAGTACTTTTTTTTCACTTGTAGATTTTAATTTATACAAGATTGTCCTCTAAGCTTCTGAATGATACCTAATGCATACAGTCAGCAGGTAAAAAAAAAAATTGAATATTTAAAATAGGCATTTTCTTTATAGTGCTCTGTGGTAATTAAAATCTTCATTTGCTTAAAAGCAAGGAACCTTTTTAAAGCAATAAATTAGCATTGCTTGACCCAAGGTCACTAGTAGTACTGCTTCTTCCAGCGCTATTAATACCTCAAAGAAAAAGAAGGGGTGGTGTTATCACTCTGTTGCAATAGAAGTAAGATTTTCAATTTAATCACAGTTAAGTGTCATGACCTTTTGATCTTGCATTGACTCCTCACTGAAATGTGGTCAAATTTCAGACAGCTAATTCTAAACTCTGCAAAGTCAAGGTGAAGTCACAAAATAGGTTTGCCACGATTGCGGGTGTTTTTTGATGCAGTAGCAAGTGGTTTCATTTCCCAAGTTTTGTTTCACTGCAAAAACTTTTTTAATGGGATCAAGAAATTGCAGAACAATTTCTAAGGGGAAAAAAAAAAATCTTTTTTTGGTTGTATTAATTGTGAAAACAATAATTTGAGGGAGTTTTTTTAAAAAATATTTTTTCACACAGGTAAAGGGACCATTTTTCCCAATTCATAGTGATAGAAGTAATGAAGAAGGAAAATACTGTTTGACTAAAGCTTCTAATAAGAATAATTTTTGAACCGAAGAGCAATCATCTTCACATAAAGTAGAGTTAATGATGTGTAAAAAATGCAAAACACTCCTATTTACACATATCCTTTTATAGATCATTTTATTATTTTAAATAGAGTGTTAGCTGGGAGTTTGTCGGACCCACTATTTACACAAGTTCTAAAGCAGTTCATCCAGTTTCTAGGCTCATTTATACCACTGCAAATCAACGCCGAACATTTCAGTGATCTCGTAGCCCTGTAACCACCGCGAAAAGTATGACGAAAATCAGCTCTTCTAATCAGTTTGGCAGATTTTGTTCCCGAAATGTGTAGACAACAATCTCCACGACTCCGTAGTGTTGCTTAGTTACCTTTATATGCCTGCTTGAAAATATGTTTTGAGACTTTACTATGTGTTGGATTAAGGCTCTGGTTTGTATACAACATAGAGGCTGCATTATAAAAAACACGTAGGAGAGTAGTTTAAATATGCCTTCTTTAAAAAGAAGGATTCTCAAAGCTCAATTTATGCCAACACACACACCAAGCACTCTGTGGAGTGCCGTAAACAAGATTCCCTTTTTTTTTTTCCTAGCAAAAAGATTACCTAGGCACGGGACTTTTGCATTATCATGTCCTAGTGCAACACTCCTGTCCTCAGTTTGTACTCTCAGCCTTTTGAGGAAGTCTGGCGCCTCTGATCTATTTTCCACAGCAGACCCTGTAATTTTTGGCTGTATTTTATGTTTTTCAGATTCAAGTCAATCTGAAAGTCCCAGCCAGCCAAGTGAAGCTGATATTAAGGACCAGCCAGAAAATGGTAAGTTCTTACCTGCTGCTCCTGCTTTGGGATATTCAAACAGCCCATATTTATAAAGATTTTTTTTTTTCCCTCTATCTACTAGAGAAAGATTATTCGGAATAATTGACATGGGATAGCTACAGATAGGTTGTGTACTCTCCTCGTAGTTAAAATGGTACTATTTCACTAATCTAAGGTAGCATTTGTTTCTCCAGTCCTGGAGAGAGACTTTTTTTTTTTCCCCTTTAAAAATAATTTTAATTAGGGAGATGCCATTAAAGAGCCTCCTGTATGCAACCCTGATCCTTATTCCTCCATAGCAAAGGCTTTCAGTCCCTGGGCCGTGAGTCATGACCCCCTTGGGGTGTGTGCTTCATCGCTTTCATTTTTATCTCTGTGCTTTTAACTTCATTTTGTTTATTGATGCTCTCACACGACACACTGAAGTACCTAAACTTTCGGTATGCGGCCAGCCATCATTTTAGAGGGCAGGATCTCAGCTAGTCCCGCGAAACAAAATGGTTGCTTTGAAATACGCTTCTGCAGAGCCGTTCCGAGCGGGTCGGGGAGGCTCTCCTAGAGCTTGTTGCTCCTTCTTCTCCGTACTTTCGCAGTACCGTTGTTCGGGTGGCAGTGGCTTGAGCTCATCTGGAAGTAGCAGCGGGACTGTGACTGTTGGGAACGCTAATATTCTTCAGACTGGGCCAGTTTTAAGGTAGAAGCACTAGCTTCTACTGAACCAATGGCTTGCTTTGTAACGCAGCTTGAAGAAAAATCGTTCAATAATAGCGAATTTCTGTAGGGACCGTGTGTGAAAGGATCAGTATGGGGGTGAGGGAACAAGTTCGCTTCCTTCTTGCGTTTAGGTAAGGTAGACCTCCACAATTTTTGTTGGCCCATCGGCCATACTACTTTTGTTGAGGAAATAATGTCTCCCAAAGTAAAAGTGGTTATTATTAATAGTTTTTCTTGACTTTTATATCCATAAGCAGATTTTTTTTTTATAAGAAATCCATGTAGATGAGAGATCTACTGTACTGGGTTCTATGTGCATACATGGAAAAGAACTTAGGTCTTTAAAAAACTGTCACCATTTTGGGGATAGGTGAATCCAGCTCATGTAGAAATATTGTACCTATAATAATACAACTGCGACTGGCCTTTCTCAGAGCATTTATCTGGGTTTTCCTCAGATCCCTACAGCCGTATGAGTGCTCAGGGTGTGTTTTGGGGACTTAATTAGGAACCAAACAAGCTTCAAGTGGGAGTGAGGTTGAAGGGCTGCATCTGGATCAGGGTTTAAAAAGGAGATAGAATTAAGGGAAGAGGAAGGGGTTTAGGTAAATAAAAACCTTCAAAATCTCAGCATGTGCCATAGAACATAGGGCCCATTGGGCTGCTAAGATTTTGGCTTTCGGGGGCTTCCTGTATTTTCTTCCCACTGAAATCTGAAAGGTTTCGTATTTTGATAGATTTTGTGTTGCTCATCTCTAAACATACCATCTTAAAACATTTCTGTTGTTTCTGAAAGACAGTGCCTAATTTCCCTTATCAATCCTGTTCACAGAAATTCTAATTTGTAGCCAAAGGATTGCGAGGTTAAGAGCAGAACTGACTAAACTGTGATTTTTGTTCTGCCAATTCTGCTGCTTTTTTTTTTTTTTTTTTTTGTGGGGAATATGTTGCCTATGTTTATTAAATCATATTTTAATTTAGAATGTATTAGGCACCAGACATGTTTAGATAATATTCTTTCACAGCTATTAAACTACAGTTCTTCTTAACCTGCAGTTTCTTAGTCTTAAGGAAGCCTGTTACTCAACAACCGCCCCGAAAAGCAGCAATGCCAGTGTTTAATAATGTAAAATCTGTAAGAGCCTAGTGAAATGAAATATCTCTGATTTGGAGCCTGAGTCTTCCTCGTAAAACAAGCTTTTAGTGAATTCTTGGAACTTTACTGGTGACCTGCAAAAGGTACTTTTCTTTTAATAAACAGGAAAAGGATTTTTCTTTTTCTCGGTTTTACTAAAGGGTATTTTCCCCCACCCCAGCAGAAGCCTCCTGACTGGTTCCGCACCTTTTGCAGTGCTTGTGTGGGAGATGTTCTTTACAAAAGCATCTAAGGCAGTCCGTTGGCCCTAAAGGGGATGCTTCCTCTGGGCGGACACCGAGCTCCTTCTCGGCACACGCAGCCCCCAGCTCGCGGGGTACCCAGGGCGTAGATCAACACAGATCTGCAGCTCTTATCTACCGAACGTGAGGATGAAAGCAAAGCTGCAGGCTTCAGAAAATGAAAAACTGCACGCACAGAAACGGACACAATAAATCATATTAACTGCGTTGTTCTACACTTGCTGTAGACCCACTTCCACAGGGCCTGATCCAAATCCCTCCGGAGTCAATGGGAGTCTCGTAATTGATTTTACTGAGAGTGGGAATGAGCCCACACAGAGAGGAGATTTTTTTTTTTTTTCTTTTTAATCAAAGAAAAACAGTATTGTGAATAATCTTATTTCCACTGACTCCTAACGGCGGAATGACCAGATTGAGGGCAGATTTGGCATCATTTTGCGTGTGTTTCTGGAAGGCACAAAGAAGTGTATCGATTAAGTACTACCTTTTACATGCATGCATTCCTTCATTTTAAAAAAATAAATCTTTGAAGGCCTTGTGAGGGTTATACAGCCTCTCTACTTGCCTGTTAATATCCTTTCTGTTCCACTCCATAAATTCTAGAGCTATTTATTATACACATATATTTTGCATACCTTGAGTAATGTAGGTTCAAAAGGGTCAACTATACAGCCCTGAAAAAGAAGGCCTCCTACTACAGATTTTAATTTATCATTCTAAATTGTATGTGTTATTTTGAAAAGCCTGTATGTCTAACCTTCAGTAAAGTGAAGTTCATGGGAAAAAAAAGCTGTTTCTTTGTAAAGACCCTGCTTTTTTCTAGTGGGCTCTACAGTTGTATTTTCTGGAGCAGAATCACCACAGAGAGAGAAGATGGTGACACCTTCTGCTCTCAGTGGTGGCTTTACCACCAACTCCAGCCTTTTCTTCAGCCTTCATCAAGCCAGAATATCTTCCAGGTAGTCACTTACCTGATCACGACTGCAAAAATTTACAGATATTTTAATTTTTTTTAAAGAGAGAGAGAGATCCAGCATGGTAGTGATGAAAAGCAAACATGCCGGCGAGACGGGGCACGTTCCTGCATGCATGGTCCAAGGTTCAGATGTCTTGTCCTGAACCAGGGGTAAAGCTAACGTGTAACCAAACGGTATGCACGGCGCTGCCTCCTCTCAGGGCACGGGAAAGAGCTTCTTGGGGAAGGGGAAGAAAACCCAGAACTTGTCTGTTTGTTATGTGGGTGAGGAAATTTGCAGGAGGGATGATGAAAGAGGCCAGCAACTTCATTGGAAAGGCAGGAGCATGTTCCGATGCCCTGATATTTTGCTCAAAAGAGTTTTTTTTCTGACCAGCTGGGTGGAACACCCGTGTGGAAAATTCCCCACTTTTGTAGTTGCCTAATGGTATGTAAAAGCTTCATTTCATTTGGCACCGCAAAGTGATTTCGCAATTCACCCAATTAAAAAAAAAAAAAAAAAGGGTTATTGATTTTAAAAGCATGTTAAATGCCCTGGTTTGGTGGTTGTATTTTATAAACAAACTAGTTTTCAGTGAACTGAGGATGACAACGTGGCTAGTCTGATGTAGTGAAGTGACTGCATGCCTGGGGATCAGGAACAACTGAATTCCCAGCTCAGCACTGCCGTGGACTCTCTCTAGGGCTTTTATTCTCTCTTTCAGTGGTGGAAACAGCTATGGGATAGATTTTCTTTTTTTGTACGTAGGATTATTTCAAACTTGTGTAGGAAAACTTTTCAGTCTCCTTGTTCTGCAAAGTGGGGGTGTTTGTGATTCTGGCTTTCAGAGACTCGCTGAATTAAAAGTCGAAAAATGTGCTCTGCTCCAGCAGAAGTTTAACTCTGGAGAAAGGGGAGGAGAGCGCAGCCCAAACTGGTTAATAATTGTGGTACGTGGTGTTACTGCTGGCAGTAAATGGATGTCCACCATCCACCGGGCAATGCTCGTGTTTGATGCAGAGGTACCGGCAAATTGAGAAGTGCAGCATAAAAAGGTACACACGAAGTGTGCTCTGTGAAGCGGGAGAACGCTGTGTCATTTTCTACAGGCAGCCGATGCCTCTCGAGCATGGGGTGTTGTGATTTGGTCACTCCAAGTTGGTAGCACACCACTTTAATTGTAGATTAGCAAATTCTTCTTGAAGAAGCTGGTAAATTCTCCCATTTCAAGTGGGCAAGGCAGCATTCATTATTGCAGCTGATTACGAGTAGGTGCCAAATTCATCGCTCAAACAATTTCTGTAGAGGCATTTATCTAAAAATTAAAAATGTTTAATGTCCAAACCAAATGCTTTTTAGTTTTAATGTATTCTTGCTGCTTTGAGCTGCAAGTACCTTAACAGCACTGCAGGAAATGAAAGGCACATTGTTCTTCCTAACATTAAAAAAAAAAGAAAAACAATGATGTACCGTAACTCACAGAACTCGTTTTTCAACCCTGCAGTAATTACACTGGACTTGTAAATATCATCTGTGAATTCTTTGCTTAAGTAGGGCTGGACTTGAGTATTAAACCTTAAAAAAATGTGTAAGTATATGCTTACTTTTCCATGCCTAAAAACATAAAGGAAGAAATTCTGGTCCTCAAGCCGTGGGCAATAGTGGGAACCTACGCAAAGAGAAGTTTCCTTTTCTTCCTCCCTAGGCAAGGCTGGTCGTGGCGGGCGTGGTACAGCTTTGGCTGGAAGGAAGGAGGGGATTATGTGCAACCTGGTAAAATTCAAAAGCAGCTTGTGGAAAGACCTCTCTGCCTTAGCTAACAGGCTGCAGGGTCCAGCCCCCTTTTCTGTGCTTTATTTCTGCTCCCCAAACCTGGCATTCATGTTTTGTGCAGGGGGGTAGTAGCTCCAGCCCACAGGGCCCAAGGGTTAGGTGCTCTTCTCGAATACAGAGTTCCCTGTTCAAACCCTCCTCTCAAGCTGAGACAGGCAGAAAATGCAACTGTTCTTTGTGGTAGTCCCCACTACTCAACTGCACAGTAAGTTAGAGGGTAGCTGAGAGCCATCCAGTTCCTTCAACAGCCAAATTCTTAACTAGGAAAACCAGACTGCCTACTGAGGCCATCTCTTCTTCTCAGACCATGCCTAACCTCCCATCTCCACTGCTTCAGGTGGAGGCCAGACACCTCACAGGCTCTCTCAGCTGTGACTGAACTTGCTGCCAACCAGCTTTACCCGTAGTTAGCAATGAGGTGCTGCAAGTGCAGCCGGACTTGAAGGTGTTTGGAGGGTCAGCGGTCCTTGGACAGGCCCCTTAATTCCCACCCGGGGAGTGCATGGGCATGAGCAGTTCTCTGAGCACGCAATGCTGAAACTGGTACTGTTAGAAAGTACATCGTCTCGGATGACTAACATTCCTGAAACACCTCATTTGCAGCAGATAACCGAGCCTTGCAGAGAAAGTTTTCTATCAGTTACAGCGGCAAACAGGGTGATACAGTAATGGCAGCTTTTATTAGTGCTCTTGTTCGTGGGATCATTTGCATCAGAATCTTATAAATGCAAGAAGACTCTTCTCTCGTGTTTACAGAGCAACGCTGAGGAGTTATCACAGCCTGAGGGACTAATCTAAAATTAACTTTCCTCAGAAAAAGCTTTAGAAAAAAAAAGCCCTTAGCATTTTCAATAAGGAATCTCATAGCTGGCACCAAAGTCAAAGCTCCTGGTGATGTCAGCTTGTTTGCACCTCTGTAACTTGCCAGGACCAAATTCTGTATGGATTTGCACTCTTATGGGTCACGTTGTCTGCCGGGAACAGCAATGGGGAACTTTGTCCAGGCTTGAAAGCTCTGGCCGAGCAGGGAAGCCCTGGTGGGGCTGGTCTCTTCTGCCTTCCCATGGGCTGGACAGAGTCAGCTGTTGACTCTAACAGGACCCATCATGGTCTGATGAGATGAAGGTCTGATGAGGTCCAGCCTGTGTTTCGTCACCCCCTGAGAGACAGTGGATGTAGGCAGTCCTGAGAGCCAGCGTTTCAGGAGGAAACAAAAGCAGATATGTCTGGTTATAAATTTAACTTATGTGTGATTTAGTCTTGCATTTTTTTCATCTTATTTCATTACAGATAGTTTCCAACAAGAACTAGAAATACAGTGTTTTAATCATAATAGTCTAGAACTGAAACTTCGCAGCATCCAGCTGTATTTCCCAGCCAGCTTCATGACTGTCATGAAGAAGCATCTGAATAATTAGGAAAGAAAACACCATTTTTTCCCTATATTACCATATTTTCATTCAGATTTGTGCTCAAATCAAATGATATTGTGGTTGAGATTGTGAGGCAGGCTTACACCATTTCCAGGATTTAGCAGGTCCTCTGCTAGGCTCAGGATTTAGCCTCCTTATCAGTAGCTGGCACTCTCTTGAGGGGACCCTGCGATGGCAACAGTGAAGGGTGTTGACTGTCAATCGGGCGAGATACGCGGTCGTCACTCAGGGTCAGTTCTGCAGCCTCTGCCAGGGCCGGGTGGAGAAGCCTTTCTCACCAGTGACCCGCAGTGTTGGGGACTTGAGGATTGTCAGAGGACTTCAGTTTTCATTGCTGCTAACCATTAACCTTCACAAGCAAAGCATTCCCGCAAAAAATTCATCCAAGGCGAGTATGACAGGAAATATTCAAAGCATGAAATGAATGCTTATGGCATGACAAAGCAGCGCTTGGAAGACATGGAACGTCCATGACACTTGGAATGGCTGAATGCTGCAAAGGAAAGGAGAAATTAAAATGTGGCTGGAGTATATATTTTTATTTCTCCATCTGTGTGTACGGGAAAAAAGGCAATGAACCTTTCCAGTGGATAAGATGCGCAAATACAGCTGCGATTATTCTGAGTCATTTCAAAATATATTTTTATTCTGTTGCTCCGTTCTGCTCCTTCCTGCGTGTATTTATCCGCAAGATAACAGCAAGGGCCATGCAGAGGGCAGCTTGGAAACGGGCTGGCCAGGAGCCCCCTCCTTGGAAGCTCCAGTGCCTTGACACAAAGCTCTTCCCCTGTGCCAGCCCCTTCTACCCATGTCCCACCTCTTCATGTTGAGAGGTACCTCGGTGCTAACTTTAGCCAGTCCTCCTGGGGTCCTGGGAAAGGTGGATGGAGCTGGGAGCAATCTCCAATTTTCACTATGATCGGTGGTTTTTTGGATGTCTTCTTGAGAAACTTGCTGTTTAATTAACAGCTGAGAGTGGGGTTGCATCAGAGTAATTACTACCACAAGCTGAAGGATGCTTTTGAATACCACGCTTGCCCACCAAGAAGCTGGGCACTTAGGGAAAGAAGTTTATTTGTGGTGTGGGCATCGTTTTAATTTTCTGTCCGGTAGAGAGGGAAGTTTATTAGCGGGAAGGGAATGTGATGCCAAGACCTAACTTGCAAAATAACCCCCCCAAACCTATCTATTTGTCTTTCAATGTAAGAATTTCCTAATGCCTGTAAAGTAAGACAAAGGGAAAATTTTACTTGCAGGAAAATTGCCTTCCACAATAACCAAGAAAAAAAACACAGAACGCCCACACCAGAGCAGCACGATCCAAAATGTGAACTTTTTACGCCTCCCCGACCTTCTAGGTTAGGCTTCCAACCAAGTGATCTTTTATTATCAACATGATATACCCTTGACATAATTTGGCGCAGTAAAGCTTCTTCTGCTGAACTCGTGACTTCATTTACTAGATCTGATGAAAGTTCTGTGAACCACGGTAAAATGTGATAATTAGTAGTTTAATTCTTTTAGGGTGTGCGTATTAATTGAAAAGGCTTGAACTATAAATACAGGGCCTGTGGATGAAAGCACACTCTGAAATCAGTCGCTTACCCGAAGTGTTCATTACTTCACATCTATTTAGGTAGCGTCTCTTTGCAGCAGTGCCAGTCGGCTGTTGGGGTGAGCAGGAGCCCTCCACTCAGAGATCGCAACAGCAACATCCAGCCTGACTCGCCACTCGGAAGCACTCCCGGGCCAAAATTTTGCCCTCTGTGGTCCAACCACTGGAAGTTAAAAATATGTGCTGGGAGCTGTGCTGTGCAGATGAGCTGGTGAAACTCTGGCTCTCTCGCTCCACAAGCTGCAGGAGACAGAAGGGGCTAGGGCAGCATTTGTTGGCCTCCACAGCATCCTCCTCTCCCACTCGAGGTGGAGATGGTGGGTGGCAGACTGCCTATCTCTGATACCCAAAGGGGAACATCTTTCTGCTGCTCACCAAGCCCACCCAGATCATCAGTGGTCCCCCATGATTCGAATCCCAGCCAGCCTGGACCTCCATAACAAACCGTATTTTTTCTGCTACTTACACACTTATCCCTCCCCATATTTGGGACCATCAGAACCTAAACCTCGGCTGCTTCAGCCAGAGCTCGGTTCGTTTGGCCATGAATGTCAGTGTAGCACAGGACCACCACGGAGAGCTGCGATAAGGGATTGTGCTTTCTCGCTCGCACTCGTGTTCTTTTGTTCTGACTTCCTGACCGACGCAGGAGGTATTTTGTTGACTCTAGGCCTTCCCAAATATATATATATATGTATACACTATGAAAACGTACGTCATCGTTTCACGCCTTCCTCTGGTTTCTGTGTGTGGTGCAGTGCTTGGATGAATCATACCTGGTTTTACAGGTACAAGGTGATTTTCATTCAAATGGATTCCAACCTTCATACTCATATTTGGTTTGCACACTCAGAAAAAAAATCTGTACTGCAGATTCATGGGTTTCTCAGGTGCTTTCCAAGTAGCCTTAATTCTGTAAATCTGAAGTCATGCACACGAGCAGAGAGGTGCACATGAAGAGCAAGGCACAGCTCCTGCAAGCTGTGTGCTGGACTGTTGCTGCTGTCAAGGAAGGGCACTTGGGTGAGACCAGGCTCCTCATCGCTTCCATAGCTAATCAGATACTGGTTTTTTAATAGCAGGTACTACTTTTTAGTTGCAAAAGTTGCTAGTTAGGAAATGGAAAGAAAGTTTCTAGTGACTCTCGGAGCCGCGAGAACAAATTCCCCTCCAAAGCCTGGCCTTAGTGTGACTGAAATGGAAAAATACCAGATCTGTTTCTTGGAAAGTGAGAAGGAGACTTTTATTTGCAGTGGTTCACAAATATTTTCCCAGGAGCGACCAAGCGAGCATGGCAAAAGGGGACAGGAGGAAGCTGAGGCGAGCAAGCCACACTTGTAAACATACTCCTCTAACTCTGCTATTGTTATCTCGCACACAAAGGGTGCCGCAAGTTGTTTACAGCAGCTCATGTTATTCGTTTCTGCGCCTTTTTCTCCCGTCAGTGCCGTATCTTCAGTTATACAACTTTTTTTTCTGGGTTGTGATAGTGTCCGAATAGTTCTTGGCGGTGGGGTGGTAGAGAGGTGCCAGTTGATTAAATGTGCTGCTTACTACGTGCATTTCATGCCTGCTGCCTTAACATTTTTTTTGTTAACCACCCTTGCAACTGAAGAAAATGCTGAAGTTTGACAGTTGGGAGTTACTGCCGAGTATGTGCTGTAAACTGTATCATCCCTCTGCCTTCTCCCTTTCTCCTCCTCCTGCTGAAACCAAATGATTTATAAAATGCCTTCACATTCTTGAGTGGGTTCACACTATCACCTCCAGGCACTGCACTGAGGAGTCTTAGGAGAGGATGGGAAACACAGATCTGATAACTGGTATTTTTTTTCTCTGGGGGAAAAAAAAAAAAGGCTGATTAAATTTAAAGGAGAAAAGTTTCCTGCTGTGCCCCAGAGTCAATCTGTAGTCAGCGAAGCACTTGCTAGTAAACAAGAGGTGTACATGGTTATAGTGGGTTTTTATTATTACACACTGCCATTGTTTTCCTTTTTCATAAGATTCAATTAATGTAATCATTTTAGAGTGTCTCTAATCATTACCTCCCACCCTCCCTCACTCGCACTTGAAGCAAGGGGATCTGCTGCAAGCCACGCTCTGGGACGAGGAGCTGGCACCTCACTCCTGTCACTGGCAAAAGGAGGCACAACAAACTGATAGGGCTTCTACTAGGAATCCGAACATTTTTCTTCTCTTTCTCCGGTCTTTGCAGGACATGTGGCCGGGACCCCAACCCTTGGGCTCACTGCCATGTCAGCCCCCAGTCCACAACAGTGCTGGGTGACAGGGAGAAGCGGTGCTGGGGTGGAGCAGTGTCTCACTGGGTGAGGCAGGGTACGGAACAAGAGTTTTCTACTACCCTTTAGCCAGGCACAAGGATGTCAACACAATCTTTCAGGCCGTGATGGGCCAAAGCCCTTGCTGGCATTTCTTCTCCCAGGATTGTACTGGAGGAATACTTCTGCAGCTTGTAACACTTGCTCACAGAGACTCCAGACCTCTGTCCCTGTTATTTTTCTGCTTCTGTGCCTCACTCTTCAAACTGTATCTGTAACAGAAGGCTCTTTGACAGCTGCATCCCCATCTGAAAGCCTGCTGGTGTTTGGGGTTGTCCCCACCTGACCAGCTTTGCAGTGCAGACCACCTGCCATTTTCCCACATGTTATACCTCAAAGTCCTTAAAAATCAGGGAATTCGCTCTCAGGAAATTTCCGATAGCAGAATGCAGAGAGCTAACCGTGCCCCCCACGCTGTCCGGAGGGGAGCCAATTTTATCGTACAGCAGAGCATGCCATAGCTTGAGCTGCGTGAGGAAAGGAAGAGGTGAGAAGCAGGAGAGGATGGACAGCAGCTTGATGGACTGGGGTGGCTGTGGTTTTGAGGCAGGAGGGGAACCCCACAGATTTTTGTGAGGGAAGGCTTAGAGCAGGGGTACAGTAGTGGCCCACAGCTCAATTTAAAGCAGTAATAAAGGGGGCTGGAAAGGTTACGACAACCTGAGCAAATGGCTGAGGAATGAGGCAGCCCAGTACTAGTGAATCCAGATTTCTGCCTGTCGTGGCCATGAAGGATGCATTTGCAGGAGGACTGGGAGCCGTCCACTGTTAGAAGGAGAGAGAAGTAAAGATCATCCCGTGTACAATATAAATGTAAGTTGTTATTAGTCCTATTGCTATGTCAGCCGTAAACTGTTCCCACGAGAACAGAGATGCAGCATCATTGAAAAAGAATGTCTTACTGTGAAACGGGCAGCAGAAACACTGTGGCATTATCTGCCGGGTAGTGAATTTACCTTGGTGACAGATCATTATTCCCTCCTGCAAATGAACCAGATGAAGGACAGGAACACAAGGGTAACTCCGCAGTACGTGTAATTTACAGTCTTCTGAATTTAAGAAACAAACAAACAAAGAGTAACAAAGAGATATAAATGTAAGGATAGAGAAGCATGACACGGCAAGAGAGGTTGCCTGTGGCAAGATATGGGGAGGAAACAAATTTTCTTTCAGGTCTACACTAACATGGTATATGGACTAAGGCTTGGCTTTCATCCCACCTAACATTAGGCATTAAAATGAGGCACCAGCTATGAACCTAAAATCCTCACTCTCCCTCTATAATCAGTGGAGATACTGGATCTTTTGGGAATTCCTCTCTCTCTCTGTTGCACCTCAGGGAGGTTTAAAACTGAGATGTTTCAGGTTAATGCTGGAATTGCTCTGGACCTGAGATCCTGCTGCTGTAGGAATTCAGCCACCCTTCTCCTGCTCATCCTGAAAAGCCAGAGTAGACAAAGAAAGGGTTTGCTGCAAGAGCAAAGGTGGATGTAGCAGAACACGTCAACTTGGTTGAATGATTTCTTAGGAGTAGAAGAGTGGACAGTGTATCTGCTGCCCACGTGTACTTTCTTCCCTTGCTGTTTTTCCCTTGACTTCTACAAAATGGGAGTTTCTTAGATAAATTACTATTTTAGAGGAGTGTTTATGTGCTCTGTGGAAGAATGTGTCTAGGGCTGGGCATACTGGCAGCAAGAACTTCCTCCTCAACTCTTCCAGTGAAGTTTTGTTCTAAACTGCCCAAATGAAGCCATTATTCAAAAGTAAAAATGTTCTGTTCCGTTTCTTGTTTTCATTCTTTTATGCGTCTGGGGACTAAACTGCTGTGAAAAAGAGCCCATTCTCACAGGATGTCTTGCCTAATTTTGCAGACAAGAGAGGTTCAGCTCTTCCAATTACGACGAGATAAGAATCTCAAATGTTGGGATCACATCCATCCTGAGTTGAACTCTGAGTCTTCCAAAATCCATCCATTATTATTTTTTCCTTTATTTCTGTATTTCGGTAGTGGATGTTTATGCATTAGAAACCATAAGGGATGGGTTTCCTTTGTGAAACCTGATGGGTTTAATGTAAAGGTCTCTGTGAGTGGAATTCCTTTTCCATTTTCATTCTTTCTTCCTGTTCAACTGCTGCCCAACAGCAGAAGGTCTGCCTTTCATGTAAAGTCAGTCACAGTTTTCATGCAGAGTACTCTTAGAACAAGCCCGATGGCTCCCACAGGGCAAGCAAGCCAGGCTCCTAAGCGTGGTCCAAACTTGAAGTCCTAGCCCCTGTGATATCTTCAGATTGTCCCAAATAGATGCAGATAGGGCATCTGACATGGGGATTCCACCCCACTGCCACATTTCTGCACCTCTGTGTGTCACACTATCCCACACAAGACTTGACTGCTGGGGAGGAGTAAGAGGGTCTAGAGAGGCAAACCTTCTACCATGAGAAGAGGACTGCATAGGCTCAGCTGACCAACACAGCCTCTAGCAACAGATTCATCTCAGATCCTCATCTCTATACCAAGAGTGTGTCTAAGTTGCTGAAGGCAGCCTCCTGGGGAGAGACATCCCACTGTTGTCATCTCTCTTTGAGGCACCTCCCCTGGAACCACCACATCTGCCATACATGAAATTAGATAAGGACAAAGACGGTCCCTCTCTGCCCCTTCTGTTTACTTTGTTAATCTTGAATCCCTCACAATACACTCACAATTTGTGAACTCGTAGGCCTTCTTTGAGTTACAGTCTAAGCAGATTACACAGAGAAAATAAATTTGGTCTGTGTTCTGGCCTGACCTTGGCCTGAACCTGAGAAAGTGAATGCCCTGATCACACCAACATGTGTCTGTAGAAGTACAGTAAACACAAATGGGGGTCACTGGCCCTCTCTGTCGTACAGTCCCAGGCCAGGAGTCTAGAGTTTTGGGCCGTCCGCCCAAGTGCTTGTTAATAAATGTCCATTCTTAGTCTGTAGAGGAATGTAGACAGGGCATCCTGCCCTACAAAACATAAACTTAGAATAAAACAGAAAGAGTCTCAGTCATCATGCAGAGCTCTGCTGCTGGTCTCCACATCCAGCAGTCTCTTCCCACTGGGCTTAGGCTGCTGGTTTGGGACTTGGCTGGGGGAATTACCCACTGACACAGGGTGGGTTGTCCCTGGCTGTCTGTAAGCACCGTTGCCTGCCTAACCCCAAGTGTATGAGTCCTTGGGAAGTCAGTCAATGAGTCTGTGGGCCTTCCTCCTCAATACTTGGAGGAGACAGAGACCTGGAAGAGCCTGGGCTATGAGACAGAAGAGTTTGGATCATCCACCCAGAGCTGGGGTTGTGTTGCTTCTTAGGGGTGTACAGTACTTTGCTCGTTGACTTTCATATGGGGGTGACATGTTCCTTGTGGAGGCTCATCAGTGCCTTTGCTAGTCATTCCACCCTTTTGTTCTTCTCTGGAGATGTCCTACATAACTCAGGTGAAGTTGGTGCAGACCTTGATGGCCACTCGGAGATTCTGTGCTCAGCGGAGGCGCTTTGCTCTCTGCTAGCAGGATATGAGGACAACCCCTCCGTTCCCAGCCCTCAGTATGTAGTGCCCTATGGAGAGGATTATGCTGCACTGGGTGTCACTAGCTTCACAAGCCCAGACTTGTTGGGCACATTGTGTTTGCCTACAGTGGCCTAATCTGCATCCATAAGCACCAAGTTTTGTGCTCTAGGTCTTGTGCAAGCTTGACATGTCCCTAGATAAGCATTGCTGTGCTTCCAGAGCCATCCCTTTCCATCTTCTCTGCCACCAGTATATCAAAGCTTTATTCCAGAGACTTACCTTGGAACCCTACTGCCCAAAGAGACACAGCCCAAGGATAACTACCATGTAAACCTAGTGGGAGACAGCCTACTTGGGACTAAAAGTCATCAAGGTTCTGAGATTATGGTTCTGTACAAAGAATAGAGGAGTAACAAACTTCTGGAGAGAAATCTCCAAGCAGTACAATGAAAAGGACCACAGGTAAATGAGTAACCTGATTTGCATGGGGTTTATTGTGAATTAAAGCTTGGTCACTGGTGGTGTCAGCAGTAGGAGCTGTAAGAAGCAACACTGAAGGGAGAAGAAAGCCCATGGGGAAGGGCGGAGCTGGTTGTGACTTGGCTTCCATGCCCAGCATCCTTATTTTTGCGTCACATTTATACTATCTAATCTTCAGCAGATATTTCTACAGCTTCCATTATCGTGGTATCCAGCCACAGTCTTTTAAAAGTGCCTTGGTGTGAAGAGAGAGGAGTGCCAGGAAGGGAGGATGAGAAGAAGCAGCTGATGAAGTCACCGGAGTTTGTGTCCGTATCACAAAGTGGGGCGGGAAAGCTGCCGCCCTTGCCTGACCCTGGCCCCACCAGCTCCTCCCGGACGCTGGGCTTTTCTAGAGAATTCTGCCACATGCTCTGGATATGTGGATGATTCCTATAACTATAAACTAGCGTGGAAATTCAAAAAAAAAAAAAAAAAGAACCCAACACCTCTTTTTATAGCCCCCTAGTTCTGTGTCCACGGCTTCAGACTCCCTCGGCTCAGCTCCGAGCGTGTCTGCAGAGTAACCTTGGAGGGTACACTCAGCCACCACCAGCCAAGGGAGGGTTTTATAGATCCTAAAATAATTACAGCATCGCTGAGTCTAGTTGTAGAATTTCTTGGCAATATAGTAATTAAACCTAGGTATTTACACACAACGCTTACTTAAACTTAAGATGTATTTAAAAGAACCTGGGTACTTATAATAACTATATATCACGGCTTTATTGAGGACCGTGTTTTTCATGCAGATTGAATTCTCAAGCGCTGTTATTAACACAAATGAGCCCCCGGCTTTATGTTCAGGACTGAATACTTCCAGGGCATCTGAATCATCCTGGTATTTCATTTCACCATCGACAATTATTGTTAAAATACTGCATTTTTTTTTTTAACTTGCTGTATTATGGCAATTAGAAATCACTCCATGTTTACTTGGAACAGAGAGTCCAGCAGAGCTGAGCGTTTAATGTGATGAATAGTGTTAGGAGCTCAAAGAAAAGTCAGATGCATGTCGACACTTATCAAAGCTGTTCTGCTGCTCAGAATGACTGTTCGTGATACTCGTTTCATGATAAACTTCCTCAGAACATGATGTTACTGGAAAAAAAATGATCCACTCTGAGAAATACGCAGGTGACACAGTTGAGTCAGCAGCTTGCAACAGTGACACAGGCTTACGTTTATAAAAATCCCCGCTGAACTTTTGTCTTCTGTGTGTTTATAGCATAGCCCTCAAATCTGTCGCCACAAAAGCGTCCCGTTTCTTGTGTAGCTGCTCAAACTAACAAAAATCTCCCCACCACCCCGACGAAGAGGTGGATTCCTGGGCTTAAAAGTCTTCAATAGTCACAAAACTTTCCTCTTTCGTAAGTAATTCACCATATAAATGTTAGCGTCTCCAGTGCCCACTGATACCCCCGGGGAAATGATAAACATGGAAAAATACCAGAAAACCCTACCTCCCATACGAGAGGGTTTAATTGTTGAAGTTGCAAGCATTTCCCCGTGCACAAGCATCTCGGCATTCATAGGTGGAAAGTACCTCATGCTGTGTTTGAAATATCAACTGGATTTAAAAGAAGGCTTTGTGCTTCACCACGGACCTTTCTTAGCCTCCTGCAGATGGTCCCTGTTGCTGAAAAGAGACATGACTTGTGAGACGGGGAGACCTCCGTGCTGCTTTTTCGTGCTGCTCTAATCCTGCTTTACACCCGTAAAGGACTTAAGCCCTTACCCTCTTTCTCCTAAATATTAAAATTATTTTCCTGAGTGTCATACCGTATTAAAGGAGAATGAAAATGGGTTTAACAATTGCTGGCATGGGGCTTCTGTACAGCATGTGTGTCACAAATCATGTCACTTTTCAGCAATAGGGCTGCTGCCAGCGGGAGGCTCAGAAATGCTCATGTTAATCAAAAATTTTAATTTCAAATCAAATTGACAGTTTACACATGGTGAGAAATGCTTCTCACCATGTGATATTTCAGTATGCTACACTGGGCAAAATGGGTGCACTTTCCTGTTAAGAATTTTGACTGCAGTATCTGCAAATTTATGGGTTTCAGTGTATTGGGTATGGTGAGTAGTTGATCTAAGGGAGCCCCTTGGAGAATAGGAGACAGAAGGGTTTTCATGCAGCCTGGCACTGGTGAGCCGCTGTTGGCACATGCTGCTGGAGAAATGACAGGTATTCAATAAACATCACTATGGTTAAGAGGAAGATTTAAAGGAGGGAGGGGCTGCAGTGCTATAAACAGGATTTGAAACAAATGCGCTTATTTCAGCCCGTGATTAGTCTGAATACCCAAGTATTCCACACCGGGTTTTAAATATCCTTACATTTATTTTCGCACCGATGTTCTTCACACAGCATCAACAATAATATTTATGGCATTAATACGGTCGCTAAATTCTCATTTGAAGTAGTGTAAACCCAAGTAAACTCTGCACGTACCAAGGCACGCTCCGTCGGTGCGAAGGCCAGAACGTGACTACATGTCACGCTTACGGCGAGCAGCCCCCGCAGCGGCTCCCACAAGCCCTTCCTTCTGCCAGCAGCCTCCTAGAAGTCAGTGGACAAAATTCAGGAGGCAAAATTTCGGTTGATACTTGATGAGGAGGAGTAAAGAGGAGCAAGGACAGTCGATGGAGCGTGTGAGATCAGCCCCAAACTAATGAATTGTAGGAACCGATGTTTTCAGGCTGTACCAGGAACACGACGCTGACACCCAAAAATGACCAGCTGAAGAGAAATTATCCTTGCATGATTCTCTTTAGGAGGTTTCTCAGCTCTCTGGGGGGTCCTGAGGTTAATTCCATGCCTTGCTCGTGACACTGGGGCTTTAATTTTAAAAAGGCCTTGCAGGAGGAAAGGAACAGGGATGGCAGTACCCATCTTGTATCTCCCCCTTCAGTGCCCGTATTCATCATTCGCCTGCAAGGGTGGGTGGCTGCCCGTTGCTGGCAGCCCATGGAGCACCCAGCAGCAGCAGATGCCATCAGCATCCCCAGGAGGCTCGGGGAAACCAAGTGGTTTCTCTGGGCTCAGTTGGACCCCGAATGATGCTTCGAATGGCAAAACCAAACTGGCAATATCACGGCAGACGTCCGAGATCACAGCTGTCATTGCTCTTGTAACCAGGGTTGATATGAAAATATGAAGATAAATAACTCCTTCATATTATTATTTTCAGGGAGGCAGGCTTTTCTTTTTATTACTCTTTTTATTGTTGGATGCCATAAATATTCCAGAATTATTATCCCAGGGTAGATTTCATCTCATTTACTCCGAAAGGCTTTTGAGGAGGCACATTATTTTATAAGCTGCCAAATGAGTATGACCATTTGTAATGATTTTTCATCTTTTCTTTAATATTTGCTTTTTGGATTGGGGACCTGAAACAGAAATATGCTGATTTAAGACATCTGTTGTTTTTCAAGCTATAGGCTGCTATCGGTATTAATGCAATTTATTTATCGAATCAACTCTATGGTAGAGTGGGAGATTCTAAATTTTTATCATTCTATCAAAAAACTGTATTTAACTGATTTCTCACCCACATGAGTACCGAAAAGTACCCTATGACATTAGGAGTCATCAGAAGTGAAAAACCACCTCAGACATCTCAGATCATGGAATGGTTTCCTTAATATGAACTTGAAGGACTTTCAATGTTTCAAGAAGAGACATTGTCTTCAAGAGAAAGGAACTATCCATGTGCCCTCCACTTGGACAAAACCTGACATGATTGATTCCAATCTATGACTGGTTCATTAACGGTAATAAGTTGCCATTAATTCCACTGTCTCTGCACCTAACTACAAAATGAGCTGAATTTCTTAAGAGCTGAAGCTGCTGTAGATCTGTGCAGGATCAGGGTGTTGGTGACACAACCAGCCCGATGCCACATTTGCATTTGGTCCATGCTTCTTAGTTTGCAGCCCAGAGCTCAATATGACAAATATTGCGGTAATAATATTTAGGCATCGTTATTACTAGAGATTCTAAAACGCCATGAGTATGAAAGGCAACGTACAGTGAGATGTTACCTGAGTATCTCTGTTCTGCTGCACCTCTGGTGAATGCCCATCATGGTGTGGTGAGTTGGGTGGATTCCAGAGCCAAGGTGTGAGAGTCCTTTCTCCCAGCACCTTCAGATGTTGATTTCTGGTGGCCACCAAGAGTATACAAACCGTATGGAAATGGAGCTGAACTTGAGCGCAGGTATCAGAGCTGTACCCGGCAAACCGAGCGGCGCGTCACCATTCTACTGTCTGCCAGACACAGGCTTTTTAGCTAAAAACCAAAAAGGCGAATCATTTACCAGTGGTTTTGCATATTGCGAAGGGTTAACAAAACTTTCATTATCACACTCTATTAAGCCAGGACCAGGAAACAATTTCTAATCAACACTCAGATCTGGGCAGGGATTGTGCAGGCTTTTGTAGGAGGCCTCAGATCTGTGTTCTCTATTCTCACATGCTCACTTCCAGCTGTTGTCATTGAAATCCCACATAATCTCCCCGGGTCAAAGGGCAGTCATCCATGACTGCCGCTGTTAGGAGGTTATGCTGATTTCTGTTGTCAAATATTGGCCCTTTTCTCTTTCAATCACTCCCATTCTACTTTTTTTAACAAGAAAGATCCAGCCTAGAATTGTATTACATGACTTTAAAGTCTTAAAAGTGTTCCTCTATTGTACTAACACGACATGCCCTGGACGGTCTAATCCATCCTGCTATGGGCCACAAAGAAAGTTCTGGTGCTTCTTAAAGCCTCAGCCAAAGGTAGGCGAGCCGGAGAGAATAACGGCGTATGTGACATGTGGCCCAGCAGTTATTTCGTAAGGAAATGTGCAATTTGTCCAAGGTGAACTATTGCTGCGGCATTAAAATTAAATTGGAAATAACAAGCTGAAGTAGGAGCGGGAGCATTTGTCAGGGAACAAGAGAGGTTTCTCTGTCACCTTTAATGTATAATATCTTGCCTAACTCTTCTGTAAAAAAGTCCGTGAATTAAAATTGTGGTCTAATTTACCATTAAAGCTTTATCGTTCCCAAATTTGAGGAAGGCATCTTGTACAAAGCAATTCAAATGAGGCCGTTGCGCCAGCTCACGAGATCAGAATTTGGGATCTGTGGGTAAATGCAGGTTTTGTTACAGCTACGTGCAATATTCAGGCCGGTGTACAGCTCCCTCGTGCTTCCACCTCGGTGGGAGAGACATTCACTTGGATGTGGTATGGCAGCTAGGATAGAAAGTCTCTTTGAGCTCCACATTGTCTTTAGATATGAAGTTACCATGATTTGGCCTCATGGATCCAGCTTTCCATTTCTGTCATGGGATACCTCTTGGTGAAAGAGATGCTGCTGCTGCTGTGGGCAGGGTGAGCAGGTACAAGCACTCGGGCAGCAGCTGGTCTCAGCCTAGGCTGGTCCCCTGGCCACCCACACTTGCCATGGAGGTGCACGCTTCCCAGCAGCAAGGTGCACCTTCACCCCAGTGCGTGCCCATGTGCCAGCCTGCCTGTGGGATCCTGTGTCTGGGGTTTCTGGAAGAGAATGCAGTCATGGGGCTGCCGTGGCTGGTTCAGCCCAGGCTTAATAAACTCAACTTCTAGTTAAGCAAAGTGTAAATGTTATGAAGGTCTTGAGTGAAGCATTTGATTGTCCTTTCCTTTTTGGTGGAGAATGCGGATTAAGACTAGCTTTGTCACTTCCATCCTCCTCAGCCAGTGCAGCCGTGGAGTAGCTAATCTTTTGGGAGTCCTCAGGGTGAGCCGGGTTCCCTCTGATAACATCCCCTCGCTCAAGGCCTGTATGTGCTGTGTGATACAGACATTAATTTTCTAATCAATATTATTGCTCCACATTGTTTGTGAAACATGGGATTATCTAGATAGAGGATAAACCCAAAAGGAATCAAGTTGCACTTTGAGCAGAGAGAGCTTTTCTTTTAATCAGGCATTTCGTTAAGATAATAGGCTTGAGACCCTAATTGATTATTACTATTTTAAGGTTTTAAGATGGCTATGTATAGTGAGATGCTGAACATGAAAAAGGCTTTAGAAATGGCTCCGGTGCTAGTCTGGGGGCCTTGTTTAATTTCAAAACACTGAAAAGGAATCAAAGTCTCTCAAAAAGCTGTTCTCCAAAGCTTAAGACATTGTCATTTGGACTGTAGTGGAAGAGAAATAACTGGATTTGGACTTTTTCATCTTCAAAGGAGTAGCTCTTCCCTGGTTTTATTTAAGCTTGGATTTCAGGAAACCAGCTGTATCTCTGTTTAGAAAATACCTTGTATATTTATGGTGCAATCTAACTATTTTATAATTAAAAAAATACTGTTGGATTCCACAAGGAAGCTTGCTAATTAAATAACAATAATACCTTGAGCACCTTGAAAACATCTTCTGATATTCAATTAAGGAACAATAACCCGATGAACTTTAACCTGTAGACCATATTCAGACTTTCTACATAAAAGTAATTGCATCAGTCATGATTTTCTCAAGCTACAACACAAGCTCTTGATTGGTAGCTCAACGTCTGAGACTCCTTTTTACAGCATTAATTGGGAAAGCAGACAATACTCTCCCTGTAAACTAGATTTTAGGACGAAGGTTAGTTGCCTTTGTACACGTTTACTCATTGAAATTGGAATGTTTGCTTAATAATTCAAAACAAATAGCATTAGACAACAAGTCCTAATGCTGATTTCTCCTCTGCCAGTGTAAATTAGGAGAAAATTAGGTGAAACTCTATTTGAAACATGGAGAAAGACTTGTGTAGAACTTCTTTGAGATCAGAATTAGGCTCCAGCAATTCTAGCCTTTTCTCCTGGCTTCTTTACTGGGATCTAAAAGAAGAATATGTAAATCGCATTATGAATTTTCTCCCCAGTTAAAGCAGTCATCAAGTTATGGAAAGAGGTTTTTTGTGTGGTGCTTGTTCCGACAGCCTGGAAATTGCATCCGTACACTATAAACTATAAACGTGTGATTGGCTGATGGCATATTATTTATTAGTTAGTATCCTGATCTGCTTTGTTCAATTTGGTCTTATTAGCCTGAGGTTTTTTTACCCCTTGGGGAAAAACAGTGGTCCTTGTGAGCTGGAGTGAGGTCCTGCGTAGTGAGCTGAGTCCTACCTGCACCCAGACTGGGGTTGAAGGAATGATTCAACAACATATTTAAATCTCTGCTTAACTTTGGCAGCCCATCTTTATTTGGCAGGGCAAATAAGCATGTGCTTTAGTCAAGCATGTGATTAACACGAAGCACGTGCTCTAAGGGCTTTGCTGAGTCAGGGCCTGCCTTGGCCAGCCAGGTGTCTTAAGAGATAGCCAGAATTGCCGTGAACGAGCTCTGTTTGGTTTTTAGAAAGTGAGTAAAAATTCTCTCCTCCTCATTTTGAACACCTGCTTTACTACCAAAATGTGACTGTCGCACAAAGCTGCGGAGCTAACCCGACCGTGTACAGCAATTTCAATGTCCTGTCTTTGGGGTATTTAGCAAAAATATCACAGTGCACTTAAGTGCTGTATGAAAAGTAAATCTTGCAAGCTTTCGAGATGTTTAATCATCTTTTCACTAAAGGAGCTTGTTAATTCTAACATCTGCATATGTAATTGCTTGACTTTACCTATTTTCTTCTCATTCAGAATTAAGTGGAACAGCCAAATTGATGAGATTCTACAGTTTGACCCCAGAAATGGGTGCAAAATGTCTAGTCCTCAGAGGTGTCCCTGCCCATGGCAGGGGGGTTGGAACCAGATAATCTTTAAGGTCCCTTCCAACCCAAACCATTCTATGAGTCTATGATTCTGTCAGTCCTGTTATTTCCAAGTCATTCATCTTCTATATGTCTTGCTTCTTTGTCCTGTTTCTCTCATTTTCTTGTTGTGCTGTTATCACAGCTCAGCAAAAGCTCCAGTCTTAGGCCTGGGTTTTGCAATCTGAACCATCCAGGCGAACCTTTAAACTTTGATGGAGTTCTGCTGAACTGCGAATTCACAGACCAACCGTGCATCGAAATGAGTTCAAGATACCGCTCCAAGCCAAGGGCATTGCTTTTATGGGTATCAAGATATTACTAATGATTGGCGAGACGAGCCCCTGATTTCCTAATGTTTATAAGTAAATAACAAATTGGAGAATTGTGAAATTCACCTTTCATTTGTGAAATGTTTATTTTCAGTATTGAAGGAAGAAAATCTAATCCCTCTCATGGACGTGCTGTTGTTTAATGATTACTGTTCCACGTAGACGCATAAGAAATGTTCCTACGGCAGTGAGCGGACATTTGAAATTATTCTTAGCAAACTAAGAACAATGAAGTTAGCAGACCCAAGCTAACTTCTTTGACTTTTCTCATGCCCTGCAGGACCCCAAGAGCTAGAATGTATTTAAAATCATGCGACAGCATTTTGGTTTTACCTGCGTTTGCTAGGTGAAGGTAACGTGGTTAGCCGTGCGACAATCGTCTTTTTATTGGATGATTACAATGGGCTGTAGACTTCCCCTTAAAAAATCAGCCATATGTCATACTGTCACTGCGGTTTGGTTTTAACTTCCATATTTCAATTTCACCTTCACTTCTAGCATGATAGGAACCTGCCTGGGAAATGCAGGTGGAAGTGGACAGCGGAGCAGAGCTGGTATGGTGCAGGGTGAAAAAACAACACGTGGCAGATGTTCGTAGCATTGCTGAATGCACTTCTGGAAGTTGCTCAGATACTGCCATGATGAGCACAGTAGGAGAAGTTACATAGCATGGACTGGCTTCTCTGCGAAGGGCTCTGCGGAGTAGTAAGCATCCTGGCCCTGATCCAGCAAGGCACTTAAGCATATGCTTAATTTTAGGCACATGAGTGGTTTCAGTGAAGACCTAAGAGAATTATTTTTAATTCACAGATCATTTAATTCAATAGGCAGGTCTGCTGCAGCATATGAAAAGTAGATCTTCATATTAAAAATACTTGGGAAATTGTCAGTGAACAAACATTGTGTATGGCCAGTGACCATTTCTAAACAGCAGGATGATGTGGTCATCACCTGTATTATGGTAAAATACAAAGCAGATCAGGCAAAAGCATTTACAATTATCTGAGAGCTATTTCTAACTTGAAAATAAGGAAAAATAAAAGCTTGTAGGAACATTTTTTTCATTTGAAGTAGAGAAAAATTTATTCTCTTGATGTAAATAAAAACCTTGTTTGCAGATTGAGGAATTTGTTTGTGTTGAATTTCAGCATCAATTTCAATATTTTATAGTACATTTATCTACAGCTGGAGCATGACAGATTTGTGTATATTTATATGTTTGTGTACATAATACATATGTATACACACATACACAAGGATGCCCAAAGATATACATATACACAGTTTGAAAACTCATTGGTATTGCTGAAGTATAAAAACATGCCTGATGTAGAAACTTGTCTCAAGTCTGTTAGCTTAGCGAGTGCGTTCAGCTGGCACCCTACGTAGGATCCTCACAGAAACCGGGAAGATCTTCTGCGTAGGAGCAGAATTCACTGAGATCTTGGCTGGAGATGAATGGCTTGACCTGGAACAGGTCGCCCAGGGGGCTGTGGATGCTCCATCCCTGGAGGTGTTCAAGGCCAGGTTGGATGGGGCCTTGAGCAACCTGGTCTAGTGGGAGGTGTCCCTGCCCATGGCAGGGGGTTGGAACTAGATGATCTTTGAGGTCCCTTCCAACCGAAACCATTCTATGATTCTCTGACCTCCCTCCAGATCTCTCCCAAATGTTTCCCTGTCCCATTCCCTGACATGCCACCCTCTGCAGTCCCGCACACAAGATGTATTTCTTTTACTTCCCATTCTGCGGGTAGAAATGGGCAGCAGGATATGTTGGGTTTTATAAAGAACCCCAAAAGAAAGCCAGCAGAAACAAATGTGCTGCTTGCGTTAGTCGTGTTGCTCTGGTCAGTAGAGGAAGGTGCACAGGTATTGGCGGGATAGGCGTGGCGGACCGTGGAATATGCCGAACGTGGGGAAGTCGTACTGGATCTGAGAAACAATTAACAACGGAGCAGATGGTGCTTCCGCAAAACATTCAGTAATATATGTGTGCGTGCGCTGGAATCAGTGACTCTAAGTAGGACAACCTAAAAAGGTATGCCACTTATCCTGCGGACAAGGAGGACTTTACAGTTCTTTTAATAATCTCTTTATCCTGAGATTTCTCCTTTGACCCTGATTTCAGAAGCAGGAGGTCAGTCTGGCTGACTAGCTGCAGAGCTCTAATTGAAGTCCGGCTACGTCCCGCGTGAACTGCTGTGTCCCGCTCCCCACACTCGCACTGGGCTGCAGCCCGAAAGCTGCTCCTTTTGTCATTGATCATATCCGTGAAAATTAAATGAACATTTGGTGGTAGGCATGTTTTCAGAGAAGAAGGAAAATACTGTTATGTAAAGTGTAATAACATTTTGATACCAAGTGTAGAGGCATTCCTTGCACAAGGGGGGCGAGCCTGGAAGCCTACACCCCAGCTCCGAAAGACAACCCAAAGCTCAAAGTTAATACTTTTCTTACGCAGAGATTTATTTTTCTTTTCGAACACTAGTTTTAAATGTGAGAATTATTTTTTTTTTTTTGGTGGGAAAAGCATTCATTTAATTCTTTTTAACCAGCTGCTATTTTAAGTTTTCCCTAGTGTAACCTTAGAAAAATGAAGAGTACATCTTTAAATCTTGTTTTGTTTGAATGAATGGGTAGATAATCCTGATCAGATGTTTCTTTAGAGAATAATGTATAAAACGATTATGGAACTTAGCTGTCCTGTCTGTTTCCTAGGTACAGTATTTTCATTTCAATTGTGAAGTCATTAGGGGTCATCCAAGGTAACCGTTTATTAAAATAGTCCTCTTTTGTTTCAGATTTCCTGTTGAGATGCTTTAACATGTAAAAATCTCCCTGCTGATGTGTCATGTTAGCTTTCCTAACCTCTAGATAGAAACCACAAAGCAGCCTACATAGCTGTATGACTAGTTACCCACCTACATAAACAATAATTACTGCTAAGTGGGAAATTAGATGTCACATTTTAAGTCTAAATGAAAGTAAAGTATTTGAGAATACTGTCATTAAATGCTTAAAGCTAATCGCAGTTCTCTCTCTGTGTTTGTTTTGTAGGACATTTGGGCTTCCAGGACAGTTTTGTCACATCAGGTGTTTTCAGTGTGACTGAGCTAGTAAGAGTCTCACAAAGTAAGTATCATTTTGTGGCCAGTTTATGTGGTTTCTGTAATCCTGTTTTTTTTTCTCTCTTCGATTCTTATTGTGCCCCTTTCCCCAGTTCAGAAACAGCATCTTGAAAATTGAGTCTCTTCTCCCTGCTTCTCTCTAGTGGACTGTATTTATGTGCCACATCTTTTAATGTGGAAAAATAAAATAGCATAATTTTTAAAAATAAATTTTAAAAATTTTAATTTGGCAAACTTGCATGTGCAAGTCAATAAGCCCAGCTGGAAATGGGCAGAATCTGTATCAGAGTGCACATAAACACCTACGGAGACCAGCTTACCTGGTGAATCCCTTGCAGGATCCAAGGAGTACCAGAGCTCTAGAAATGACACGATCTGTGCACATAAGGCTGGGAATTCTCTTATGCCACTTCTGCACGTTGTGTTCATCCGTGCCACGCATACATGCGTCTGTAGACCTGCAAACTGATGAACTCATTGGTAATGCCGATCACTGTACCCACTTCAGCTCTGATCATCTCAGTGGGGCAGAGGCACGCATCCTGACTTCGCAAGGCCCCGCGTTTTCCATTAGCTGTATGGAATTCTGTCTTCTAGAAGGATTTGGGTCTTGACCTTTAAAGAATGCTAATGCCCCCAGCATGAGTGACACACTGCAGCATGATCATTACAGGCTTGTCGATACGCACTAACAACAGTGAATTAAGAGTACCTGTCACCACCCTGTTGCATTGATCAAAGGTGCATCGATTGTATTTTGCTATGACATAATCCAGATAGTCCAAGCAGAGAGTATGGACAGTCCCTTGCAGAGAGTCTACTGGTAAGCCAGGGCTGTAGCTACTGGTCCTTTGGGGACCTTTTCTGCAGTTAGTGTGGAGCTCTGCAGTAACATCACATGGTCACCGCTCACCACTGCTCCAGGGGAACCACTCAACTACGTGCCCCTTTAAAACTTTAGGGTTTGTAACCAACCTTTGTAGCACAGACAGTGATTGAAATGGTTCTTCTCCTTGATAGCAGAAATATTTGTGTACTGGCCCCGAGCCTGTAGTTGAAGTCCTTCTGGGGCTGGAATCTTAACTGGCACAAATCTAGCAGAGGATCTGTGGTTTTGAGTCAGAACACAGGGTTTCTGTAAGGATTTTCCTGCTTTATTTCCTCTTTTGAAAGACTTGCACTAGCTAGTAAATTGGCTTTATATTTAAAAATTGGATGCTACAAGGAAAGCAGGGCAAGTGGGAGATACATGAATGACAGAGTTACATGTGCTGGAGAGGCAGACAGAGAGAGAAAAAGTTTGAGGCAGACGTTTCTCCTGAGTTCTCTTCCCTGACAACTGGTGGGAAATTTGTGAGAAGGACAAAGTTAAGAGGACTTAAAAGTCAAGAGATGCTGCTGAGTGCTCAGCACATCTGCAGATCAGTTCACTTACCAAAGTGCTTAAACAGGGGCTTTGGCATCTAACCCACCGTACTGTGTACATTAACTTGCTGGTACCTGCAGCCGTGGTGGACAAAACCAAGTTGTCACCAGTCTTTGAACATCTCCATGTTATGTCACCTCATTTCGGTGTGACAGTGGGGCTTTTGAAGCCCGAAGGATTCACCCTCCCCCTCTGCAAAGCATCTCACTTCACCACAATCTTATCTTCGCTGTAGGAGCCCTACACAGCAGAACTGCCTCTGGACTCTGTCAGCCATGCTTCGTGTGTGCACAGGACAGGGCTGCTAGAAAAGTGCCTCTGTTCAGGACTTGAGCCTTCATGCCCAGCCCCAGTCCCAGCCTCCCTGAGACCCTGGCATTGACCTCATGAGTGTCATGTTTCATGCTTTTTAGTTTGCCATGGTATTTTATCGTAGATAAACTAAAACTTTCTGTCTCAGAAATCCTAGCATTCAGCCTGTTTTGCAAACTGTGAACTGTGTCTGAGATGTTGCTGTTGAAGTGCACGAAGGATGGGGCACCTGCATGCAGGTAGAGCAGGACAGGCATGGACTTTATCAGGAATAAGGCAGAAGGTGCTGGTGGGCAAAATAAAGAGAGTCAGCTTTTATCTGTTCCAGACACAGGGGTTTGCACTCTTTTTCATGGGCTCTTTAATAATCCTGAGAGGTCAGGACCTTGGTTTTATACCCTGTATACAAGCCAGCACCTCTACCAAAAATAGTGTCCTCAAAGCATATCGGGATATCACTTCAGAACTGACTCAGAGGGAAGAGTGCCAGCAACTGATTTAGCTACGCTGCTTTTGATAGCACCCTGGATTTTCCTTGGAGATGCCCCAGACATGTACTGACCAGCCGTAACCTTGTTTACTTTATGAGGTCTGAGAAGCCCACAGCCTGACATGCCGTGGCTACCCAGTAGGAGATGTTTAGTGGACAGTCTAGCAACACATTCCCAGCAAAGTCTGTATGAATTCACATGCTCATGTTCAAAGAATTATTTAACATAACAGAGCAACAAAGTAATTGCTCCATATTTGCCTAAATTGGCAGACAAGGTCTTCTGAAGAGTCTGCTTTTCCATATAACCTTTCCTGGGTTGTCTATATGTTCTCGTCACTTTATTTGAGCCCAGTCCATGGGTTGCTTTCATGCTGGGGAGCTCAGCTTATGAACAGCCATCATCCAGACTCTCCGGCAGCTATTAACAGTCTGTAGCTTGAGTAACCAAAATGTCCTCAGCCCATTCGCTTGTTTTTACTTTCTAAAAAGTCGTTGCTCTGTCAGAAGCCACCAAGGCTAGGGAAGGAACAAACCTACCCAGCCACAGTGGACCCTCACGTTCAGTCTCTGCTCTCTTCCTGAGCATGCCTGGTGTTTGCTTTACAAAGAGCTCATCTTTCTGCCTATTGTCGTTTTTCTTTCCATCCTTGCTTTTGATAATATGATGATAGAAATAAGTGATTTTGCACAGTTTTAACTGGCCTGTGGCTGCTGGTATTGAAAATTAATCGTTAATATTGTTGGTAGCAATTATGTGCCAGGTTTATTTAGTAAAGTTCCCAGAGGTCCGCATGACAAGGAGTCTCAAGTAATAGGCAGTTGTCTCCATCATGCAAATTTGGGGAATAAATTAATCAAGCGAAAGGTCAGCTGTTACCATTATCTATCTTGGCTATCAGTGCTGATCATCACAGTTCCTGTGAGCTATTGAACAAGACTAGACCGTTTTGGTAACAGAAACTTGCTTCCTATAGATGCAGATTCTGTTTCGAAGTGCTACTCAGCTACTGAATCTTGCAGAGCCTAGTAAAACAGAGAAAGTAGATCATAAAGTTTCATCTGAAAAACAAATAGACCCTTCTCCACTCCATCTGATGTTGATGTTGCGGGCCACACTGTCAGTTCTCCTACGTTATTAGCAGGCAAGGGGTGTGAGCTCCTTTCTAAGTGTTGTCTGTCACCCCAGATACTGGGGAGACCCCTTCAGATAACAGAGACTTCATTCTTCCATCTCTAGAGAGGCTTGGGCTGACAACAAAAGGCTCAGAAGCAGAAGCGTTGGAGACGTATGGGTTTTGTGAACTGACAGCCAGCTGTTGGCCAAGCAAAACCTTCTCCCTCTCTACCCTTGTTAGGAAAATATCGCACTCGCTGTGTGCAGCTATCTGCAGGGCACTGGAGAATACCCTCTGCAAAAGGTGCTGGCAGAGGGGTGGCCCTGGTGCCAAGCCACTGCCAAGTGGACAATCCTGCTTGCTTGGCAGAGGCTGGGAGGCCGTGGCAGGCTGGAGCAGGGTGAGAAGCATGGGGAACGCTGTTCCCTTCTTGGCTTGGAGTCTGCACCATGTGCTCTTGTGCAGAGAGCTGCTGGGAAGATCTCCTCCCTTGGAGGTCCTTCAAGCAGCCAGATAAACTGCACTGCCCAGGATGTGAAGAAAGATTTAGGATTTATGAACATTCACTAGAGCCAAATCAAACATATTTGTTTTGTGCTGTGTTATTTGTCAAAATGACATCATTCCCCGTGCTGATAAACAAGGAAATTCTGGCTGCGCCCTGGACTGAAAATGCCACGCTTTGAGTTTGAAGATGTTAGACGTGCACAGTAAGGAGCTGTACGGAGCAAGTGAGGTGACTTCTAATCCTTCTGACAAGGCAGTGTAACCACAGGCACACGAGCATACATGCAGTCACCTACTGCTCCTGTGCAAACACAGGAAGGGTCCAGCTAATTACCCCTGCAACAGTTCCACTCATTCCACGGGTAAGAGGTGCTTTTGTGGCCAAGGCATTTTGGAAAGCTCAGGTTCCTGCAACAGCGAGGCTGCTGGATGTGGTGGTGCCAGACCTGGTTAGTGGCAGCTTTAGCGATGGAGGCAGGGGCTGAGGCCATCCTTGCCGTGAGGCAAGAAGTGAAAGCCCACGGAGCAAACACAACTTCCTCATGCCTTTCATCCCGTGGCCAGGTTCAGCCGAAACAAACCGCAGGGAAAGTCCTGCCAGCCCCAGCACGTACTGGATGCCAATGGGAAGGTGTGGAGTGCCCCAGCTCCTGTCGTGGACCTGGGCCAGGCTAGTGGCTGCAAAGGGCAGGGAGGATGCTGCTGCAGAGGCGCTGCTCCACGCAGAGCACGTGTGTGAGAGCCGGGCTGCAATAAACCAGCTCTCTCTAAACAGCAGCCTGTATGTTTTCTGCTATGCTAAGCATTACAGTAGTGAAGGTAGTTAAAGTCAGCAGCATGAAAATTAACATTTAAAAAGATACTCTATATTCCTTAGCAAAGCACCGCTATCCAAAACACACTGTGTGGGCTTGGGTATGAGAGGAAGAAAAAAAAAGATTATAATAAAAAATAGACTGCAGGCATAGAGTGAACAGTTGCCGTGACCTTGCCTTTTGTATGCCATTACACAATTCAATGGCAGTCCACTCAAACCTTGCTCTCGATCAATATCCTATTAAAGCAGCACAAAAAGTCTCTATAAACTTAGTGGTTAGCTATGTTTATAAATGGAACTCAGCATAATTAGATGGTCAATAGCGGGCCGTACTTGTAATTTTAAAATGAACATTACACATTTCATATCTGTTGTGTTCGGCAAAACCTCTTTGGATCTAACGATGCCGTGTGTAGGAAACAAAGGCCTTGCGAAGAAAAAAAAACCCACCCAGCTCCCCTTTCCTCTCGGCAGCGGCAGCAGCGCAGTGTGTTTCCCTTTGTTTATGGAGTCACAACACAGGAAAAAGTTTATTAGTCAAATGTCATGTTTCTCCCATTTAACCTTAAACACATTATCACTTTGCTGCAACGTTACACATGTAATGATCTTTAGTCACATCCCAGCCCCTTTGTAAAAATAAATACATAAAAAAAAGGAAAAAAGAGAAACTAAATATTAACACGGCTAAAACTGAGTGCCGTATTCCAAGGCAGACAAATGCCAGCCTGGCTGGTTTTATTTAGTGGGTTTCCTGTTCAGTAATTCAATAAATTTTTCAAAATAAATATTCCAATTGGGTTAAGTCAGAGGGCTTTTTGCTAATTTCTCTGTTATTTTTCTTGACGTTTCGGGTGAAGATCTCAGCTAACGAGCTGGCAGCGGAGGGAGCAGGCTGGCAGCAGGGGCCCCGGGAGTAGCACAGTGCTGGTGTCAGGCAGAGGCACCCACCTTCCTCCTCCTCTTCCTCTTGTGGGCAACCCCTGAGAGCGAGCGAAACGTGTTCCATCTGCACAGGGATTTTTTTGTGATGCCAGCAGCCAAAATGGGAGCTGAGGCCGGCATCTGTTTGCTCTGAATGCCTGAGCACATCAGCGGGATGGGTGTTAGGGGAAGAGGGGTCCTTCTTCCCTCGCCCCCCGCCAGGTTGGAGCCCTGGGTCAGATGACATCTTGATGCCGGCACGTAGGTGGAAACTATTGTTTTGACTCCCAGCTGCAATTTCTGACATCCTTTCCTGTTTGGGAGATGTTCCTGAGCTATCAGAAGGTCACTTTGCTGCAGAGCATTTCTTAGGGGGTGGGAAATGGCGTGTTTTTAATGGCATTGCTCAGGGTTTCTGCAGGCTGCAGCGTGTAACCGCCGGCTGCGCTGGAGTGGAGCTTCCCAGCCACTCTGCCACTTCATGTG
Organism: Eurystomus gularis; assembly: GCA_013400335.1. Classification (NCBI taxonomy): domain Eukaryota; kingdom Metazoa; phylum Chordata; class Aves; order Coraciiformes; family Coraciidae; genus Eurystomus; species Eurystomus gularis. The sequence goes on from VZZY01000304.1 coordinate 167,531, forward strand.
GGGCCAGCGCCTGTTCCCAGGGTGTGGGACGGGTGAAGGGAAGTTGTGTGGTGGATTGCCAGGTGCTGCACTGAAGAGGTTTAATTTAGACAGTTTTTCCGCAGTTTGCACCACTTGAATCCCTTTACTTACTCTCCAGAGCACAACCTTGGAGGAGAATCCTCCAACTAGATCAAGTGTTCCCTTCCCATCAGCTTTCTGGGCCCATGCAAGGTGCCCAGTCCACAAAGGCAGGGTGAGAAGCCATTTCGAGAGGCTCAGATGCCTCCTGGCTGGGCTGGCCGCAGCATGCCCACTCCCATGGCACATCGCTGTGCAAGGCACAAGGGTGATGAGGAGGAGGATGCCAGGAAGCGATCTCCCCGCAGCTGAAGCCCACGCAGGAGGCGCGAGGTGTGGCTCAGGTCACCAGAAAGCACATGGCTCCAACCAAATTTCAGCCGGCAAGAGGAAGCGGTCTTCCGCCATGCAGATGAACAACATTAACCTCTTCCCGACAGTCTCGGGGTGGGCGACACGTTGCTGTGGTTTATGATAGTAAATGGGGTAACTGCAAGCAAGGGTACAAATACTTTGCTGAAACCACCGAATATGTGTGCATCTGTTGTGCCGGTTCAGCCGGTCATTCTATGCTGCCATCAGTTGCCTGATCACACAGGCCAATGCTGAACTCTGCAATATCACCTCAGAAGGCTTCTTTCAGACAGTCCTGCCACAGGTTCCTTTGGGCCCAGCTCCTCCTCTGCCCACTGTGGTGCCAGCATCGCCTGCTGGACACAACAGACAGAGATGGCTCCTCAGTGGCCCTTCACATGGAAGGACACCACCCAGAGAGCTCAGCAAGATGCAACCAGCCACAACAGAAGCCACACCCAACAGGAAGCTCCTCCACCTGATCAGCTCCAGGTTAAAGTGGCCCTGGCCTCACCCACCACCCCAACCATGACCACCTGGGTGAGGGTGGAGCCACAGAGACACAGGTGGGCCAGGTTCTGCCTCTGGATTGTGAAGCCGATAGGAAAAACAAAACATTCTGCCAGGTTGTGACTCATTCACAGGTCAGCTCCAACTTGGGCAGGCAGGCAGGAGAAAGGATTTCAGACCAGCTTAGCCCTGGGCAGCATTTGCCACAGCTCTTCCAGGGCCAGAGAGCTTCAGCGGGATGTGGCAGGATGGTGCTCCTGTGGAAGGACTGACCGAGGGGTTTCAGGTACTTGCCACCATATTCCAGCCAAGCACTTTAACCTCTGCTGCTTAGATCAGTTGATGTATATTAGAGATGGGGTTTGTTCCTTAACCTTTGGGTTGCAAGTAGGCTTTTGAGTGTGGTGAGGTGGTTTGGCTGGTGACAGACAAAGCATCCTTCATGTTAGCTACCAGGGAGGAAATTCTGTGATTCGCCCTTTCTACTTGGTGCTGAATTTACACAGCATTACCAACATGTTGTTCCTACCCCATCCCTGCTTTGGAGATACATTTCATTTTCCTATAGGGCCAATTCAAGGGTTGGAGCAGAAACATCCAGGATTTGGGGAGAGAGCAATAAACAGGGGGAAGTAGAGGAAGAAGAGAACCGTTATCCACATACCAGTTTTTCTTCCGTATCTGTTTGGAATAAAACTGTTTCCTAAATCTTGCAATGGCTAGGAAATTTGTCATGCCTTCAAAAGAAGCGCTGCTTTAATTTAGTGCTTGCCTTTTAATGCTGCTGTTTGGAAAATAGCATGCTTAACGTGTAAGTTAAGCTTTGGTAGGTAGAGGTGCAGAGGAATTGATCAGCGAAGGGTTTACAGAGCACAAATCTGTTTGGCAAGGAAGTTGCTGAAAACTGTGGAGTAGATGCTGCAGAGAGTACCTTTATGATTGATTTCCATTCAAGTCAGACTGACTGCAGTGTGGTCATTTTTCTAACCCATAACTGCTCACACTGCAGCAGTCTGCTATCTGCAGGGTGTCTGAATTATAGCAGTCCATGTCCGTGTTACCTTTTACACAAATTACTTACACCAGTTTCTTTTTCCATGCAAATTCATCAGTTTTACAGCCGCTTGTGGCTGCTGTCAGGAAACTGTTGCAGAAAGCACAAATTGGTAAAATGAGTTAATTTTACTATGCTTTATTTTTCTTGCTGTTAACACACCCTCTCATATACCCAGTGTGCAGGAAGTGTATGATAGTTAAGAGAAGATAACAAAGGATTTGAGTGTTCTTGTCATAAATTACTTCCCAACTTCGTTCCTTTTAATGATCATTCCAGATTTTCTCAAGTTTTAATGGCGTTGTGTATTTTCCGTCCCATGCTTTTAAAAGTCCATGGCTGTCCAGGTTGTTCCCTTTCTGTCTCAATGACGTTCTTAAAAGGTCCTTGCCAAACAACAACTAATTGTCTTGTGGGGATGATGAGGCAGCTGCAAAGCTGCATTATTCCTCTGTCAAATCTGACATCGTGAGCACCTTAAGACTTGGGGTGAAATACTGGCCCCGTTACAGTCAATGGCAGCACTCCCAGCAGCCTGCATTTCAGCCCAGACATGTTAGCTGGGTGGTAGGAGCTATCCCGTCTTCATTTCCTCACTCTTGCCCCGTTGGAGTGAAAGATTTTTTCATGTTTGAAAATGGGCCAGATTCTCCGGCCCAAGATTAAACTTGGCTCAGCATCCTCGTGTGGCATTGAGACTGCTTCGCCTTTGTTGCTGTGGATCAGGGCTCTCAGACAATACGTTCCAGGCCAAGCTTGTGCATTTTATTGTGCACTATGTCCTTTTTCAGATGTCTCTCAAATGTGAGAGAAAATGATGATCTGCAATTGTCAGCTCCCAGAGTTGTATTGTCCTGTAAATAGCACTGAAACGGTGGCAGGGGACATGGCACCGTTTGCCCTGTCATGGCTTTTTGTGTGAAAGGCATTATCTGTTAACTTTTAACATTAAACTCCTCTGTTCCTTTCCTGTTCTGAGAAGAATATGGCACACGGAGTTCGCAGCCTTGTGCCTGCAAACTTCAGAGTGTGTAGGAATGCGTAATGTTTTAATGTAGGCACAAGGGTCTAGGACAGGGAAATTAAAGATATTTATATCCCTTGCAGTAAAACTTAGGTGCTGGATAAGGTAATGAGAGGTGAACGGTGGAAGCTAACTGCTGGATAAAAGTCTTTGAGATTCATGTGTCTCTAGCTCCGATTCAGCTGGAGGAGAGGCCAGAGGAAAACTCAAGATGTTCGCAGGCAGAAAAGAACTCAGGTCTCTCATCTGCCTTTGTGCTTTCTCCAAGGAGCATTTGTAACCTCTGTGCTTGTGGATGTACATCACGTACATACCAAAGGTCCTGAGGTGTGTGTTTCCCTGCCTATACCGCTTATAGATTATGCCAAGCACGCTACAGGGATGATGCAGCCTATTTGTAACCATGCCAATAGACACAATGTTGTCCTAAAACCAAAAGCAACAAGTTTCATTAAATGTTAGAATGATATTAATAGAAAAGCAGTGCTGAAAGAAAGTCTTGCCATGATTGTTTTTTAAAAGAATACCTTTGGAGGCATGCAGCAAGGAGTCTTTGTCATGGAACATTGTATTCTTGGTAAAATTTACATCTTCTTGATTGCAATGCCAGTTACCACAAGCATTTCCTAATTTTCCTGTCCCACCTGTTCTCATCGTGAAACTAAACACACTCATGAGGAAGAAGAAAGTGATTTTGAAGTGCAGTTCGTGCCTTGTTCACATGACTTACTGACTTCAATCTCTTTTGTTTCCCCAGCACCGATAGCTGCAGGAACAGGCCCTAATTTCTCCCTCTCAGATTTGGAAAGTTCTTCATACTACAGCATGAGCCCAGGAGCAATGAGGAGGTCTTTACCTAGCACATCCTCTACCAGGTAATTTAATCTCTGCCTACTACCAGGTTACTTGGAAACCCACGCCAGCATCATTACTCATCTGGGAAAGTAACCATTAAATTCTTTGACAAGCTGTTTGGGGGCCTCAAGATGTGGAGCTGAATGTTCAACAGGATTGCTGTTAAAGTTCTCTTTGTATGTACAAGCTTCGAAGAAAAACTGCTGCATTGACTTGTGTAGCTTCTGGTGTGTAGCTCGGTGTGTCAGGAAAAGTTCCACTGAAATTGCTGGAGTTTCACTTGTGGCAGAGGAGAATTTGGGGCGTAGTGACTTTCTCGTAGCAGCAAAGTCTTAGGACAGACTTACACACATTCTTTATCGTTAAAACTGTTATCTGTGGGACTAGCATAGTTCTAGGACCTTGGCCTATCATGCATTCTAGTTTTCATATAGCATTTAGAATTTTGTGACTCAGCCTTTGGAAAACCGAATTGTTAATGCAGATGGCTACTCCATCTGATTTTGATTTTGGCTTAGATGCCAACTATCAAACAAGGATATTTTGTATTTTTTACCTCTTTCTTTAACCATCCATGAGATTAGACTTCTAAACAAGCCCAGTCACTCCAGTCGTCTTGAACACTATTAAAGAACCAGATTGATTTTTATTTTTTTATTTATTTTTTTCCCCTCCAGCCAAAATGGATCACTTATTTCAATGACATGACAAGAAAGTCTAACTTCATCCCAGGGTTCTTTTACATTTTTATCTCGGTCTGCAGTGCCACCAGCTTTGCAGTAAGCAAGCACGCGTGTAAAAAGTCTCTATAGTTTGAATATAGCTGTTGTTTTTATTTTAAAAAAAAAAGAAGTCTTTAAAGAGAGGCTCTTAGCAGTAACTTCTTACAGTGTGCGGTGATGGGAAGAACATTCTACGTCTTGCACTTAGTGTGCACATTATGGAGCTTGGTGACTACAATTCCCGTTACACATCAATTAAAAACTTTGTGCTCTCTCTTTTTTTTTTTTTTTCCACATGTAAACTGCATACCCTACAGAGCTCATCATTAGCACCATTCTCAGGTAGAATTTACTCGCCACTCCAGACGCAAAAAAGTGAGGTTATTAATGTTACTTAAGAGCTCAGTTGTTGCTCTTCTATTCTTCTGCAAATAGCTACCACTGATAAGGAGCTAATTATAAACAGCATGGGTAGTTAATAACTTAGTAATATGTTTGTTTTCCTCTCATTAGGCTGTTCCCAGTCAGGAAAAAAAAAATATTCCTTAAATACACAGACTCAGCAGAATTATCAGGCGGTAATTATATTGTATGCACACAATTTCCCCTATTGACACATAACAATTCTCTAAATTAAGGAATGGCCAAACCTGCATTCCACGCATACCGCAAGAACTTATTCTTCCTGTTTCTCACCAACTCACTTTGCATACCCGCCAGCTCCTACCTGTGCAGAGCTTCGGGTGGGGAGCTGTGGAGCAGCTCCAAGTTTTAAACCAACAGAAATTGCAGCGGAATATTTGATGTCTGTTAAATATGTTCCCCCTACACAGAGGAGCTTGTTTTTGAATGCCTTAAGTCTTAATAGAATACAGATTTGGTGAAAACAGCGAGCTGACCCGGCCTTGGAAAAATACTTAGAAGATAAATTCTCGGTAACGTCCCCACGCAGTCTGTACAACTCATTATAGAAAACAGAGCCAAGCTGAGTGTCTTTGGCTTTGGGATCCTCTCCCTGCAGAACTACTGGAGTCTGAGTCAGGGGCCACCAGAGACCACTGAAAGGGTTCTTCTGTCTCCTGAGCCTTTGGTGAAGGAGGTGTGATATATCCCAAGGGAATCCTTTAGTACTGACACTGGCCAGAGATAACCTGTTGAAGGCTTTTTATTCTTCATGGCATACAGTTGTAAAGTGCTTCTACTTGTAGGATAACATGAACCAAGAATGGATTCTTCCATCGTTCAGGGGTCTGTGCTTCTTCTTATGGGAATAAAGTCTGGTTTAATCTAATGGCTACTGTTAAAAGATTGAAAATTTAAGTTTGAACTGAGAAACAGTTTGTCTTTCAGAATAAGCTATGGAAAAATCTGATGGTTAAAATAAGCGTGTCATTACCATATTCATTCAAATGCAAAAATCATGCAATACAAATTAAATTCTTGCCTTTTTATTGACCTCCGTGTGCTTCGAAAAGTGCCTTTGTTTTTGATCTATAAAAAGCCTAAATGTTAAACTTGTCTTCTAGTTAAACTAATGCGTGTTTAGGGGTTCGGTCTAAACTCTGAGAGGTTGTTTTGTATCTCACTGAAGCTTAGTCATCGGCAGTGAAGCAAATCAGAAACCAAAAGTGGATGCTGTGAGGCTGGGCAGGCAGGATGGCTGTGCAGGGTTCATCCCTTCCCCTTCACAGGGCCCTAAATCTGTTCTACTTTCCATAGCCAAGTTAGTCTCAAGCCGGGCTAGCAAGATATGTTCCAACAGAAGCGCCTTTGTTCTTTTCCATACATCCAGTATTTATTATGTGGTTTTGCTTTCTCAGCTCCACAAAACGTCTCAAGTCTGTAGAGGATGAGATGGACAGTCCTGGTGAGGAGCCGTTCTATACAAGCCAAGGGCGCTCTCCAGGAAGTGGCAGCCAGTCAAGTGGATGGCATGAAGTGGAGCCAGGTAAGCCATGGCTTTCAGGAGCCCGAGAACATCATCTCCAGTTGCTCTCTTTTGTTATCAGAACACACTGAATGCTGTCTAGAGAGGTGATCAATTCTAAACATCTTGTAACTTCTTCTGAGAGGTCAGTCTAAGGAAAATATCGTAGAGGTTTTATTGCTCCTGCAGCTGTGAATGTTTCTGTAGTGTGTCATTTCTGTATTTTGGCCAAATAATCTGAAGTATTTAAATAATGCAGCAAAAGATAGGCGGTCTTCTTCTGTCAAAACCTCCAGAATCAATTCTGGCATGGCGGTGACAGCCGCTTAGCAAAAAGCAGTACCTGTCTGGGCCGTGCCCTACAGTTATACTGTTTAAATAAATATCCCTCAACTTATATAAGGTAGAAGGACTTTTCAAGCATTATACAACACTTGAGCTCACTTAGTAATGACTTTTAAGAGACTTGCAGAAGGAGTTGTTTCATTAATCTGTAACACTATGAAGTGTGATTGGAGGCTTCATACCAAAAGAGATATCGCTGGGTGTTACACTTCATAAGGCTTAGGAAGCAGCTCTTCTGCCTCTTCCCAGTTAATTTTTGTGTGTGATCTTTCTTGTTGATCATCTTTTGGATTATGTTATGTTACATACTTAACTGTCCATTGATCACTTATCCTGAGGTCATCTGGGTGCTTAATACTATTGGAAATGTTTTTCGGGGTCAGTGCTACACGCATAGGTGAAGTTAATGCCTCAGTTTTGCTTACGGCTAAATAATCAAGTATTTATTGCCAATAAAAATAACAGAAATCTTATTTGTTAGACGAAGGCAAGCGGTGCTTTCATCTTCAGCCTCCCAGTGTTCAAGAAGGCCCTTCAAACAGCCCAAAGGGTCTTTCGCAATATGTTTTTTTCTTTCTTTCTTTCTTGTTTGTTTGCATTTAAAATAGTATGGTTTTGGTTTGTTTTGAAACAGCACATGCTTGTCCAGGGCACTGTGTATAATGAACTATACAGCACAGAAAAGTAAATTCAACCTGAACAGCATTAAAATCAGTTCCGTGGGCACTTGGCCAGCCACCTATATCCTTCATCATGTAGGAAACATACCCACAGCTTTCTCCGGAGACCCTGTCAAACAGCTGTCCTTTACAGCATGCCCAGAAAGTCACCAAATTTGGGCTATTCCAGACTGGGAGGGGACTGATTCCCGCGCCTGGGAGCCCTTGGAGGATCCCCTGCCAGCTGCCCTCTCTCCTCTAATGAGGAGGAGCCAGCTTGTGGGCCCTTATTGACTGCAGATGTGGCACTTTGGCAGGAGGAGAGGGTGGACCTGCAGGCAGACAAGTGCCAGGCTCCCGGTGACTGCCTTGCTGCCGCCGTCCCCTGGGCTCTGGTGTTTTCAGTGAGGTGTCCTGCTCAGTAGACACACTAGGGGCTGTTTCCTCCATCAGTTCCAGGCTCCAGATGATATAAGGCAGAGCTTCACCTTGTACTAAACTAGTCTGCTCATGGAGCGGCAAAAACACAAACAAAAGCTCAGCGCCCGCTTGAAAGGGAGAGATCACAACCTCCTTTGCAGACACAGATGGCTAAAAGCTGACTGGGTCACTGCTTCTACATCATTGTCAGACTGGGGACTAACTCCCCCCAAAGTTTGGGGGACTCTTTTTTTAATGACAAATGTTCTTCATTTGTGCAACAGCCAGAGGTTGGCTATTAATTTTGCTGTCACTTCTGGTGGTTTTCCCCACATGTGGTCATTACCTCCATCTCATTCAAGTCCTGACTAGATGGTAGCACTGAGCTGCTGAGCTGGAGAAGAGAAGCACCTAAAGCCTTACACCACCTCCAAAGCACCTCTACTGCTCTTGGCGCCACTGGGTGCCCATCCTGAAGAAGCACAACTGCCCATGTCAAACTTCCTGAGGTGCTCAGAAAAGCAAGAGCAAGTCAGAGAAAAGAAGGTCCTTCCTTCCTCGTGACCTTCCTCACTTACTACAGAAAAATCCCACATACTGCTTTGTCTTGCCTGTAAAATGGCAGAAAATCACCTTGCAACATCAGGGACTCAAGCCAGGTACCAACTAGATATAGCTCAGATTGACCAAGCCATCTATCACTGTCACAGCTATGAAGAAAAAGTGCTTTTCCTGCCTGTGTGGGATGCACTTTCAGACCATCTTTATGCTATATCCACGCAGCCCCACCCCAGTACTTCTGCTGTGGCTTTCCAGCAGCCTGTCCTCTGAATTCATTGCCTCAGCTTCTCTGTAAAACAGGGTCACTGCAAGAGCAGGGCTGGCAGAGAGGTTACCTAACGAGCCACAGCTCATCAGTGGTGAAGGACAAAACAGGGCTGAAGTGTCCTCCCATACCAGGGCAACAGTGGTACGTCACTGGCACAAGGTGCTCCCCCCTAGGGACACATCCTGCGGTGATCTGCTCACAGTGCCCCGTCTTCCCTCAGAAATCACATGCGGGTCTGCTATGAACGTCTGGCCCTTTGTGTTTGACACGGGGGCTTTATCTCCAGAAGAGTAAAAGGTTTGATGATTCTTTAATGGGACATCTGCCTAGAAAATGTATCGGTCATCCGAAAACCATACAAATGATGCTAACATCCCGTATTACCTGGTGGCTTGCCGCAGCGTTCCTCACTGAGAGGGGAGCTTTGGAGCCTGGACCTGTTTCAGATCCATCCTTTCCGTTGTCTCTCCTGTCCAGAAAAAGGCCTTGCCGTTTATTTAATCTACAGTCAAAACGATGGCACAGTTTTAACATAGAGTTATCTCTGAGCTTCAGTGCTTTGTTAGTTTCTCAGTGAAACTCGCAGGAGAAGTTGAAAGGCTAAACCCATCTTTTTGTTTGACTTGGCATTTCTTCCACGTGGTTCATTTTATGCTGCGTGGGATAATGCAGGTATCAACAGTGCAGAATGATGCTGGGTCGGAAGGCAGGCTGAAGTTTTATCCTGTGCTGGCAGAGCAGCGTAAGCCAGGTTTCCAAACTCCGTAATTAAACCCTGTCCTTTGGGTTACCGGCCAAACAACAGGAGGAAATCAGACCAAGGAGAGGAAGCTTAGACTTGTCTGTGGGATGGCTGTTCTGGCTGGGAAGGAAAGTTCAGAGAGGAGCCAGCAGCCAGCCTCCCAGCCCAGTAGGATCCACACCAAAGATAATAATATATCCTTTGGCTTTATTGCCTTTGAGTAGATTGCTTCCTCACAGGAGATTTAGATTTAGGCAGAGATAGCTTCTTGGCCTATATGCCTTGACAGGTTTATGGGAGCGAGAGGATGAATATTCTGTCTGTGTGTGTTGCATTTGCTTAATTCTGAGGTGTGCGCATGAGAAAAAAGGGGGGACTCTAATGCAAGAGCAGGTGTGAAGCACCGGTGTGCTTATGCACGTGTAGAGACAGAGGGAAGTGCTCATGGCACAGAGACTATGAGATGGTTGCAGCAGAAGATGTTGCCTGGGACAGCGCAGGGAAATTAGGTCTGTGTGAGAGGGATACTGGAGAACTGTTGCACTTGAAAGACAGCACAACGTAGAAGAGAAAGGGAAAATTAGAAGATCATTTTAGACCCTACAGAAGGGAAAAAGTGTATAGGGGAAAGAAAAAAAAAAAGAAAAGAACAAATGCCAGGAAAACAAAGCTCTGACTTCCTAGAAAGGAAATATGAAATGGAATATGTGAACTCCTCTTAGAGAGCACTCCAGGCAGAGGGTTATTTACCGCCAGCCGTGACTAGTCGCTCTACATCTGTCTCCATTTTTTTCTCTTGAACAAATTCCCTTTTTGGATACTTTCTTCCTGCTTTGCTTCCCTGTGATTGCCCCTGTAAGTGGTCTTTGGAGGGCAGGCTGTATACTCAGAACATATGTGCAAACTGGCAGGAGAACAGAAGAGGACAAAACCACTCTGTGTGCTATTTAGATTAGGCAGTGGATGCTTCCCCCATGCCTACTCTTGGGGTCTCCACTGCGTGCAGAAAGCAAGCTGCCCCTATTGTCCATCCACAGCCCTTCCTCTGTGCTTTTACGCCCTGGGGCTCTGAGCACCCTGGCATCTGTCTCACACGGAGACGTTGCTGGACGTGGATCCTACACGCTTCACCCACCAGCAACACGACCTTTCCATTCCTGGCATTTCAGCCCTGTAGTAACGAGCAGAGCACTCAGCTTTGCATTTTTTACATCTAGATACTTCTTCCAAGCAAGGATATAGCACTCTCCTTACACGTCAGATGTGACAGCCACAGCAGAAAACCAACACTGTACTGTACTCCTTGAGTCTCGCATCCATTTACCTGCACTCAAAAGCTCCCGGGGAGCTCTCAGCCCTAAAAAGGCTGGAGTCTGCCAGAAAAGATGAATTTCCTTTCACAACAGGAAGGCTTAGGAAGTAAAACAAAGCAGACATGTAGTAAATTACTTCTGCTTTTCAAATACCTCTTGCGGTACCCTCCTTACCATTACTTTATCTCAGCACTTTTGGTACATAACTCTTGTTAACTGAGAAGAAGGGCAAGAGAGGATAAAGATGATGTTAGTAAGAAAATAAGGCAACATCACCCTGGCTTTGGACTCATGTACAAAGCTGGCCCGTGTTCAGTTCTGTGGCAGCTCTGCTTGTAATGGGGGTAAGCCATAATTACAGGTATAAGTTTTTTAATTCCATAATGAGAGAAGATTGAGTTAATGTATATCAGTATGCCACTGACGCATTTTTTTAAATGCAATCTCTTGATTCAGCCCAGGAGTAGTGTTCACATTGTGCTCTGTCAGTCATTTTGTAATGTAGCATATGGATGGTATTTGCCAATTTTACTTCCATCGTATTTCTACAGCGTGGCATGGAAAAAAATGTTTCAGATGCAAATTTCAGAGTATCCTTTAAGTTTCTTTACTGAGCTCTTCCTGGTACTTGTATTTCCATGAGTTAGTTTGGCCCCTAGAGGACAGTGATCCCAGGAAAGGTACATATTTGTCTTCCTTGCTCTTGAGATATCTGAAGGGACAATTAGCCTCGCTTCAGTTGTGGTCTTGACCAACTTACAGCGCTGCACCCATTTGTAAAATGGGTAGAGCTCTGTGGTCCTTCTTCCACTGAAGGTCTGATGGGGCTTTTCATACCTTGGTCATCCACCTTCCTTTGCCCCAGCTCCACCATGGCTGTTCTGCTGCTGGTCACGCTGCACTAGGCTCTTGTGTGTCGTCGCCTTGAAAACCCCAGGAACCAAATACGACTTTCCTTAAGGAATTAGAAATAACACTTGCACTGCATGACTGAAAGACATATTTACAGTTTGAGGGAAGTTGATAATATTATATGAACCTGCAGTAAGCTAGAGAGCTCCCTGTTAGGCTGCTGGACACGTCTTTGGTAGTAAAGATGCTATTAAAGTCAGCCTCATGATTGCTCACTGCACCACTCAGGCTCGTGCTGCTTGTTCTCATGTCACCATCTATGGGACTGTCTGAAAATAATTTCTGAGCAATTTCTATGCAGCTGAGGAGCTGAGATTCTATTGTGAAGTATTTCCCTTGCAGTGGCAGTGACCCCTAACTTCATGGTACCGTGTCTCTCCCCATTGCTAGTTATGGAACAACCACATGCAGGCAACCAGTCCAAACTTTTGTTTCAATAAACTTTTTCTTAAATCTGGCGTAGGCTTTCTTCTTAGCAGATTCTCAGCACGCAAGAAAACTTCTCTGTGTTCACTAAGAAACTTCTCTTTATGCCTTACATGTCAGAAAGACTCATTCAGGCATAGATCAGATGACCACAAGAGTTTGTTTTCAAAGTCTGTTCAGAATTATATCTTGGAAGTGCCAGAGAAAGTGGTATGAGGGAGATCCTAGGTTGTGTTCTTTGTACATTGTTCATGCCCTAAACACAGTTGTTGCCTGGCACCACGTGGAAGATAAAATATGTGTAGTATGTCCCAGCATCAGTGATGCAGAGGGCATCTGATCTGTCCTCAGGCGAAAGTTCTATGAGCTCATCAAAAGACTTGATGCCACACACTAACTCAGAGCTCGGAGAAGTTTCCAATGATTGTGCTACATTGCTGCCAATGATTCAAGGGACTGAAAATATGAAAAACATGAGAACCATGTATCATACAAAATAAGGAATAGAAAAATACTCCCTTTTTACTGGGAAAACATTCAGCTTCAGACCTGGAGTATGCAATATCAAGTAATTATCTGCCACTACATTTCAGTGACTTGCCAGAGCGGGCAGTTTTCACTGGATCGTAACTAGATACTGGAATTTCATGATCTTTATTAATTTCCTTCAGCTGAACTGTTTGGATACTCACAGACCTGTTTAAGAAAGACAAAACCAAGGAACTGTCTCTTTTCCTTAGACCAGAGGAGGTCTGCATCCAGGATCCCTGCCAGTTATATTTATTCAGTATTTCCCAGATGTGACATTTTCTAGCCCTCCAATTCTCAACGTGTAAAGAAAAGTCAGGCAGCACTCTCGCGTAGCCGTTAGGATTGTACCTGCCTTGTGGACCAGCTTCATCACATACCTTGACACATCTATCAGCAGGCACCAGTGCCATTTTTTCCTCCATTGAACTTCATCTCTTAAGACGGGGGGAACATTTTGCAACTAGACAAACCTCCAGCCCATGGCATAGTTTGACTCTTCAAATGGGAGGTCAGAAACAGTGTTTCTCTGGTGGCCAGAACATTTTGGTTTAGAGCAGAGAGAATTTCATCAGGCTAAATCATGCTGTTAAGCTGAAGAGATGCCCTGGGTGGTAGGTACAGCAAACAGTACCTCTTGCCTCCTAGCTTCATGCAAACTTCCACTGTTCATCTTCTTTGAAGAACTTTTTCTGAGCTTTGTTAGGCTGTATACAGTGACTAGGACTTCTTCTCCCATTAACCCTATTTCCCCATTCCCATTCAGACCCATGCTGCTTCTCATCTCCAGGGCTTTATAAACAGATTCCTTCATTTCTTCTCCTCACTCTTACAGAGTCTCCCAGCACCTCTAGTGGGAGGTGTCCCTGCCCATGGCAAGGGGGCTGGAACCAGGTGATCTTTAAGGTCCCTTCCAACCCAAACCATTCTATGATTCTGTGATTCTATGAAGATCCTTGTGGTGCCACAGCCGAGAAGCTGGGCCTGTGCTACCTTTCATGCTTCTGTTGCTGGTACATGGAATTAAACATGGCCCCGTGGGCATGCTGCTGCCTAAAAAGTTGGTTTCAAGTTAACAGGTAGATGCCCGAAGCCAAACATAGGATGGGAGCATACTTCAAGGAACTCCAGCTACGGCAGAATACAGAGCTTTCCTTCAATGTCTTTTTGCTTTCATAGAGTCCATGTGTTCCCTTATCCCTGCTCTCTGCATTACAGTATCCCATCAAAACACAAGCTGCCCAGTGGTTTTCAAGAACATACGATTTTCCTTTTCTTCTAAGAGCAATAACACTTATCAACTTTTACTGAAATACCATATCAGCTCCTTGTCACTGGCACTCTGCAGTTCCTGCCGCTAAAAGTTTAATGCATTTACAGGAGCACTTAGGCATCAAGACTTTGATATCACAATCTGTTAGTCACAGGTGCTACATGATAGGTTTGTGTTAGCACATTATAGATCTTTTATCAGATACTGCACAAAATGTGTGTGTTTCTCTGCCAGGCAATCAGAATCAGACTGCTGCATAGTTGATGAGTTACTCACCAATACACGTTGTTGTTTATTTTAAAAAGAACTTTTCCAGAACTACACCTTAATGGATAACTTCAACTCTAATTGGCCAAGGCCAGCGAAGATCAAGAACTTCATGTGAGCCAGGAAAAATGCAGCAGGTCGATAGTGATGCTTTGGCATTGTCAGTCTTTTGCAACAGCATTCATCAAGTCAAATGATTAACACTGCTCATTTTCTATAACAGACATAGTCATTTTGACAGCAAATTACCACTGGATCAATAGCTCAGCTTTTCTTTGGCAATTCACGTAGTAAGTAGCATGAGACCTGTGACAACATGCCATGCTGCTGGCATTACTGTCTCAAAACCGTGGAAGGACATTAGAGGTGGGGAAAGAGCTAGTGATTGAAAAGTCAGTTCAGATTGAAAAGTCCTAAATGTTTTCACATCCCACAAAGGCTCCTTTGCTTCCAGACATTGGACAACACAACAAGCTTGGCCCTGGGATTCAGCCTAAACCATACTTTCCATTTTTAATAAAATTAATAATCCCGTGCAAGTGTTAGAGCACATGCCTCAGCTTTGCTGTAATCCCCTCAGGAAAACATCCCTTCAGTATGGTCCCGGAGTAGTCGGTCAGTCGACATTGTGGCTTTGCTTCTTCCATCTACTTCCAGATGTCAGGAAATGCATCATTTAAAAATGGGTATGGAGCTGTGGGAGTTCTGAGTTAAAAAATGCAGAAAGTGTTTCCCTTCAGCTATCAAATTAAAGCTGTGGTTTCAACTGGCCTGGTCCAGCATCATCCACACATTCTATTTTCACTGACTTTCATGACCAAGTTAAAAGCAGGTCTTCTGTGGCCACCATAAGATCACCTGAGCTACTTCTGGCTCCACACACAATTAGCATCATCTGAATAATTTTTCAGATTGATAGGAAAGATTTAGTGCATGGAAAACTATTCCCTGACAAAGGTTGGGACAATGCTTCGATGGCAGTGGGACTCCTGGGATGGCAGTCCTGTGTTGGCAGTCCATAGACCTAATGTTCTTCAGACATCCTTGATGGCTGAGCTGTATTATACGCATAACGTAAAGATGGTGATAAGGTTTGTGCTTCACTTTTTGACACCAAGTGAAAAGTATAAGCTTCCATGGTATTGGGTCAAAAAATTTCTGCATCTTTTCAGAGGTAAGCTCTGAAGGACAGAAGCACCCTCTGTTTGAATATGGCTGTGCCTTTCTTGCTGATTTGGAGTCTGTCAAACATGCATCTTTGTGAGCTCCAGACGGGTCTCCTCTGATGCAGTTATCCTTGAAGATCATCTGATAGCACGGCATGGGACTGTTTAATTGCAAAATGGGATTAAACACATTGAAAGTATTGTACCTGTCTTCCAAAAGTTGAACTAGTTTTCTTGTTTGCTTCTGGGGCCAATTCAGGATGTTGACTTGGATCTATAAACTCTTCTATAGATTAGATCTTGGTTAGGAAATGGACTGCATTCCTTTCATGTGCTGTCTTAGCAGTTGAGATCAGCAGACTTGCTTTTTCTAATGTGTTTGGGAAGCAGAAGCAATATTTTATCTCCTGTGGTATGCTGCTGGTACAGAAACGTTCAGGCTTATTAATTCTTCAGGACACAGGAAAAGTCTTCATCACCTGTGTAGGCAGTCATGGGAAAGGACCCACTGCAAAGACTGCATTGAACTCTCTTTTTTTTTGGAGGCAGATGGAAAATATTAGTAGTCTTCAGAGCCAATATACAGTCCATATTGAGAGCCAGTAAATGATGCGTATTATTGCAAATTCCTGTGCACTTCTGCATTTTATAAAACAGATAACTAAAATACTCACCTAGCCAGAGCAGTTCCCCGAGGGATGCACATTTCCAAGCAGAGGACAAACTGAAAACACAGACCAGAACACAAATTAGCCAAATAGAATGGCTAAGTGGTGGAAACAAATGGTTTTAGGATCACTGAGTAAGGACCGTGACCTCTTTTTGCATCAGTCAAGGCAACTGTGAAACTTTGTGAAAGAAGCTCACCGCAAAACAGATGCTGGGCTATCTTAGGTAAATAAATTACCAAAAAATAATAATAAAAAACTCCCCTACACATTTTAGAAAGCACAGCTGTGTAAATATTGCATGAGACAGGAGAGAGGGGGAGAGATGTAACATACACCCTTTTTTTATGCAGAAGTTCTGCTCTCGGCACTGTTTATTAACATTCCCAGTACAACCATCACTCCACGGCGGGGCACACAGTGCGGCTACTGTACTCTGTGCACACGTTTTGATCTTTGCTATAGAGAAGAAAACAAGCTTTATTTTAAAGGAAACATTCTCGCCCAAAGTTAAAACGTGCAATGAGAGGTGTTAGGGGATAGAAAGAAGATGGCATAGGACGGAGAACAGGAAGCTAACCGTATTACAGCTCTTTTTTTCGTTTCCTTTCCCACACTGTGTCTGCTGTGCTGGATGTTCCTCTGGTTCTGCACCAAGTGAGGAGCGATCCTGAGCTCATTTCATTGAGCTGGATACCTACTGCAATTTTCTTGTTTCTCAGCAGCCAGGTACAGCACGTTCCAGCCTACAAAACCCATGGATCTGCCCACAGAGAGGAAAAAATGGCTCTTTCAGCTAGGCTGGAGGCTCACCTAGCCCAGCATGCTGTCTCTGCGTAGTGGACACTTAAGGAAAGAACTACAACAGCAGGACAGGCATGCAGTGATGCTTTTTGGAGTACAGCCTCATGGATTTTGGCAGCCAAAAGCTTAGTTTCATGAGGCTCTCTTCGCATCTTTGGGTTTCACAGCATTCAGTGGACTTTTCTTTCGGAGAAGTTCTTGGGTGTTTCTAACCCATTCTTTATTTTGACCTCCACAACATCCCATGGCAGCGAGTTCCAGTTTTACTCGGTGCTGTGTAAGGAAGAACCACTTCTTTTGTCTGTTGCCTGATCATTTTGCTTGATGCTCCTTTGTGGTTTCTTTACTGCCAGAAGTAGTGAATAAATCATTCCCTGGTTACTTTCTTTCAAGTTAAGTGCTGCCCCAACACTTTGACCGCAGCAGTCTGCGAGCGTAGGAAAGCAGAGAAATCTGTCTAGCAGCCTGTTAGCTCAGGTAACAATTTGGCTGAGTGGCTGCAGAGCCATCCTATACCTCCCGGAATGTATATGTGCTGTGATAGCAGCTACCCAAAGTGGGTAGTGTGTAACCTTGACCCATAACCCCAGAGCTTAGAGCACTGGTGCAGCACTACCCATCCAGCCAACACGGGCACTGCAGCCTCAATAAGGGATGCTGGTTAAATATTACTAGTTTTCCAGCTTCGCAAAGACTTAAAGTACAGCACTATCTTTATCTAGTGTGTATACTGGCTGCAGTCTTGCTCTGGTTTCACTGGTGTCTTGCTCAGGGGAGAGCAGGTAACCCACAGCATCCTCCACCTCTGCTTGCCCATGCCACACTTGCCCGGCACACAGCCGATGTAGGATCATCCATCCTGCTATTCTCTTACATCAATGGTTGCTGCTATTTTTGGTGTGATATACACCAAAAAGCGTAACAGAAAAGATCCTGTTGCTAAAATTAGCTGGGAAATTATAGGCTGTTCTACTGTTTCGTGCACAGTATTCATTTGCCTCACTGGGATTTATGTGAGGATCTATGAGCCCCCAAAGCCAGCAAAGGGAGATGGTGCCTGCAGTCCTCATGTCGAAGAGCAATACTATTGAAAAGAAAGGGACTATTTCATATCAGCAAGGGCTGGAGACAAAGTCTTAGGTTCCACCTCTAGGAGAGAAATAAATTTTATTTTAAAAGTAAGGATTTACAGTCAATGAGATTTGAAAAATATGAATGTATGGACTTTTTGTACTTAGTGTAACATCCCGTTTTATTACAGCAGCCCACATTTGTCTCCAGGAGTATTATCTGTGCCGCAGCACGCTAATGTACTACCTTGCTCTGAACAGGAGAAAGCACTTTGGATGTAGTCCAGATCTAACCCTGCCGTTGAGCTTGCCTTTACTGTTAACTGAAATAACGACAAATGAAAGTAAAGCATCATCCTGACTCTTCCTTTGAACTCGGCCAATCCTAGGTGTGAGGTGCATCTTAGAAGCAAAGGGTAGTTGTCATTCCAACTTGTTTCATGAGTCCTCTGCCTCGCTCTGCCCTTTCACTCCTTACAACCTGCATCTCTTTTCCATTCCTTGAGTGATAACTGCTTGGCCGTACATGCTGTGCAAGGAGCTGCTTCTGCTGTCAAAGTAAAAGTTCGACATCTGACATCAAATTGATTCCCGAAAAGAGTCCTGTCATCCAGGTGGAATTGCAAATTCTGGCCGTTTGGAGATTTTAAAATTTAAAAGATCCTCCAAAGAGCTGCATTTCTTATGCAGATCCTTAGCCAAGTGGGGACTTGTAAGTATTAAATAAATTGTTTGTCCTCTGTTAAAGTATGATCATCTAGAAACCAAATAATTTGGGGAGGACAGCTTGTAAGAGGGCAAAGCAGTCTTACAAACAACGCTTCTCCCGTGTCCTGTGAACTATTGTGCTGTTGTGATTTTACAGTGCTAGTGCCCTTGCTTTTGCCAAGAAAGGTTGGACCAGATGATCCTTGGGGTCCCTTCCAACCTGGGATTCTGTGATTCTCTGATTCTCTACTTTTGCAGGATTTTTCTCTTTAATGTCATGTGGAAAACCCTGAACAAAACCTGGCACTTAATGCAGAGTAAACAGTGGCAGTGACTGAATAGAAATCTGATGTCAAATATACAACCACCCTGGGAAAGTGAAAATCCATTGCTGTCTCATCTCTTCCAGTTGTTGCCTCCTTAAGTGTATTATTCATAAAATTAACGATTTAAAAATGCATGGAAACATTATTTTTTACATTCATCGCGTCACTTGAAAAAAAAAATGGTTAAAAATCGATTTGCTGGCCTCTTGGGGAAATGCTGTAATGTTTTTGGCTGTCTCCTACTTTCTGCTGCCAGCTAAAAGTACCATCTGGCTTGTTTAGGGCCCTTTTCCATATCAGGTGCTTCCAAAATTCTCCCCGACCAGAGGATTGTTTCGTTGGGTTGCTTTGCCTGCTGAGGCATGTGTCCTGGGCTGGGAATCCTACTGCTTCTGTTCCCTGCCATCTTGCTGACGGTGGTGTGTGTATGTTTGGGCACAGATCTTGCTGCCTCTCTCCCGAGGACATTTGCATCATTGTCAGCTGCACATATTAAATTGATATGCAGGGCTCAGAAACAAGTATCCCATTTTTTGTCCCTTTGTTTGTGCAATTGTTGTGGTTTTAATTCTTCTTTGACACCTGGAATATCACAAAGCTGCTGATAATCTGTTGGCTACTAAGGGAAATGACATTGATAGAAGGATAATGTGTGTCAGACTTATATCTAGATAATTGCAGACACACCCCGAACCCTCGCAGCTCGGGGAATGAATATCCTAAATCCATTATTAATTTGGAGAGTCATATGTGGCAGTTGGCTGCAAGAGTCACTCGCAAAGGATTTGAAAAGGCGGTTTTGGTTAATTCTGCATTGCCGTGGCGAGTTGCGCCTAATACCAGTCAATTTTGGTACGTTCTTGCTGCCATTTCGTGGCAGCGCGAGGAGGTGTCACAAAATGGGGTTGATGTCCTACCTCCTCGCTGAAGGAAGCTTCCCATGTGCCTTCTCCTGCACAGGCAGAAGGTCCCGAGAAGACGAGAACTGATGCACGATACGTGGTACCAGTTGACGGTGACACCTCCTCCTCAGGATTCTTTGTTTTACAAATTCGCTGGTTGACTTAGAAATCGAAAGCTACCCCTCAAAGGATTTCTGAGTAGATTTGAAGTATTGTAGTTGCTAAGTATAGGCTTTTGATGTGATCGTATGGAAAGATGGAGCGTGTTTTGAAATAGATACTGCCGTAAGCTGTCTTGTCCTATTTCTGAAATGATCTGTGCCATGCACTGCTGACTTCTCCTGTCCATCCATTAAAAAGTGAGTTACAAAGAGTGCTGAGACAAACAGATAGTAGTTTAACCTTGTTAGTAAATACCAGGTAGCTGATATATACTGCTAGAATGTTACATCACAGCCTTTCTCTTCAATATAGGTTTATGAAATTATCTTGTTACTATATAAACTGCCTTCGCTGTGTACCTTCTTCCAGAGGTTTATTGTTCTTTGTATGTTGGCACAGTGGCATGACTCTGAAGAGTCAGTTCACGATGTGGTGAATTTTAAAGACTTGGGATATGGCCATATCTATTTTTCAGCAAAGGAATGAAAGCTTTTTTTTTTGTTTTTATTTTCCCTAAGGTATTAAAAGTTTCAAAAGATGTGCTGAAATGAAAAGGAAAGAATAACTAAAGAGTGGATGGGAAGTAGCGCCTCAGAGCGCTGACTTTGTTTGTTTGCTTGTTTCCCCCAAAATCTTAATATTTTAAGTATAAGTTAATATTTTAAACCAAGTAAACCTATTTTGTGAACCAGTAAGATACTTGAACTATATCACACATTATTCATTTATTTTTGTGTGAGTGCAATAAAAATTTTACAAGCTGTAATCTTGTTCTTTTAATAGAGAGAAAACTATGCAGAATATGTTGCTTAGAGTATTAGATAAGCTACAGTGTGTTAATCAAATATTTTCATGATATGAGGGCAGTTGAGAAAACAGTACAATTTTTGCTAATGGCACTGGTAAGTAAACGGATCTATCATTACATTGTCATGAAAAGTGACATTGAGCAGAAACACCCTGCCAATCCCTAGAAGATAAGTATTTAATGTAATTAGACAGACACTGTCTCCTTTGTTGAACGTAGCATTAATCACCCAGAGAAGTCCAACTTTATATGAAATGGCTTTTTCTGATATGTCTTTGTATTAGAAAGCTTCTTACATGGTTTTGTCATGATGATATATTTGAAGAAATGACTTCTGTAGCTATACGGTTTTCCTCATGACATATCTTCCTGTTCTGTGTTCCATAATACTATTATTTATTTTTTTTATTTAGCAATGTTACATTATATAGCCGTGACTTGTTTCTAAGCCTAGAAACCTACATGCGTTTGGAGCTGAACCTCTTTGAAGCAGTTAGTGCATTCGACTTATAAATATAAAAGAAACACAAATAGCTTCCATTACGTTCTTCCTATGTGCTGTTAGCACAGGTTCATTGTTACGGCACAAGCAAAATGTTTCTGGCCTCAAATGCTAGCTCATAATATCACACGCACGCATACACACACAAAAAAGAACTTCTTTCTATGAAAATCTCATTGTTAAATTGATGAAAAATGTTGCCCCCTTCCAGAATTCCTTGGCACTACATTTTTTTTTTATTTTTTTTTTCTTCTTCTCCTCTGTTGCTTATAATTTGTACTGTGAAGTGCTGTCTGGTTATGAAGTGGTACCAACTTGACTCAGTGCGCAGCTGTGCCTTCCCACCTCCTCAGTGGTGCGGAGGGCTTTGAAGGAGAAGAATAGGATTTAGTCAAAGATGACAGCGGACTTCACCGAGTAACAGGTGGAGGTCAAGTCGGTTTATTTGTTGGGCTGAACAGAGTGCAGAGATGAAAAATCTTTGCCGTAATAAGGTTTAGGAAGAAAATGCTGACTAGTCCAAGCTTTGATTCCAGCTGACAGATCCTTTTCTAGTGTTCATTACTTGATTTCACAGTTCAGGCAATTTTAAGAGGCTTAAAATGATATTTCTTCTCTCCTCTATAAAACTTTTCGATCACTTCTAATTTTTGCTTTAAGTAAAGTTACAGGGACTCCCTAATATATCACTCCCGCCTTTAGCCACTTGTGAAGTCAATATGCCATCAAAAATGTAAGGCTAAGCTTTTTTTTAGACCCCTACTTTTACTGATTCTTTTTACAAATGAAGTAAAAATTTCCCATGTAGGCACCAATTCGGTTAGAAAATTAAAACTTCAGAAAGGAGGGTAGTAAAATAAGTACTTTGCTTAAGAAGGCAGTGTTGCCGTCCAGGCATACAGGACTTTTCTGTTCCTGTGGCAGCTTTAATGAAGCTCTGCCACCCCAGCGTGCTAAGTTTCAATCACCAAGTGCCGGTGAGCCATGCTCCATCCTGAAAGGGAGTCACAGCAAGACCCCGGCTAATCAGAGCAGAACGTCCTGACATTGTGCGGCGGTGCTGGGACTGCGGTGACCTGTCGGCATCGTTGCATGTCAATGATGCAGCACCAACAAAGGGATTTCAGAGGGCTGAGCTGCCAGGGTGCGAGTCTCTCCTAGGTTAGGCTCCTGCCCTTCCCCTGTGCCAGCTCCTGGGAGGGGAAGGGCAGGCGTTTCTCCTTTCCCACCCTTTTTCTTCCACCACCACCACCTTCCTACCCGCTGGAGTGGGCAGAATAGGAGTATCTTTAGCCATTTGCTAAAATCTTCCCCCTCAGACTTTCTATTACTTCTGCATTCATTCTTTGCAGGAAGAGGAAACTCACTGGTCAAACCCTTGGACACCAGAATAGTTGCATGCAGTTTCCCAGGGAGCCAGATAGCTCTAAAGCTTCCCAGTGAGTGACAGTTTCTCTCTTCTATTCTTCTGAAACATGTGTTTTACACATATACTGAAAAATGTTAATATCAATTTACAGCCAGATTCTTGCTTTAAAAAAAAAAAAAAAGAATATATATATATATATATAAAATCTCCCAAAGTATATTCACTTAGAGCACCTCAGCACACATGTCATTTTTTACATAGGAAAAAGTGTTGGATGCTCTTATACACGTAACATCATTGGGTTTGAAAGCTGTTAGCTCATTCAGAGTTAGTGGCAAGAACACTGGACTTGCCAGCACCAAACTGTGAAACCTTTTTTGTGTGACTGGTAGAAATCTCATGGGGGTAGAAATCCAAAAGAAAAAAAAAAAAGAAAAAAAAAGAAAAAAAGGGGAGGAGGGGGGTGTAAATCTGTGCATTTGGATTCGAGTATCTTCAATGCCGTGATTTCAACTTTGTCCTAGAAGTCCTTGAATCACAGATCATTGGAGGCTGGGAGGGTATTTTGGAGAGTTATCACTGTATGCTTTCCCGGGTCTTTTACTCTTTTCTAGGCATCCATTAGTTACCACTGTCAGGGAGAGGATACTGGGCTAGGTGGATCCCTGTAATCTGATTTGGCATGGCTATTTTTCTGTGTTCTCTACGCTCATGAGATCAAGTTATGTAGGATTATTTCATAATGCCAGAGCAGCAGTTTCTGAGGTTCGACAAAGCTATCTAGCAAAGTGTCTAATAAAAGAAAAATCCTGTCCCATACTGTAGCATTCTTGGTCCAGTGAAGCCGCATCCTCACGCATACAAATCTTGTAAAGTTGCTTCCGATAGCTCCCTCTGTCCCTTCGTTTTTGTAAGCTAAAGTGCCATTTTCCTTTTTACGGCTTAATTGAACCTAAACGCACCCATTTTCTGCAAATGCGGTATTTTGGTAATTTTGCTATTTGCTCCTAAGTTTTCCCTTAAGCAAACGGAAAGCTTCCCCTTGATCACTTCACTGGGCCAAGATTTCACACAGTATCCTGCTTGCTACAAAATATGATAGTGTTCTCTCTCACCTTGTTTCTTTTTTCTTCTTTTACTTTCTTTTATAAAATTAGGATATCTAAGAAACCCCGAACACCGCGGAGCACTACATGGTGGGTGTGCTTATTCAAACAATGCCAATGCTCTTGTTCTCGGTGCATAGACATTTTGTGTTGGGTTCGGGGGGGGATGTACCGGGTGTCCCTCTCGTGTGGGTTCTCCGGAGTCTAGTAAAGAGAGAGCTCGTGACGAGAGCTTTGCCAGAGTGACAGCACCGGAGGGAGCACTTACATGGTACCTCTGCCCTTCCCATGCCTGTTTTCATGGAACTTGCAGGTGTTTTTCCCTACGAGCTCCTCTGCCTCTCTGTCAGATGTGTTTTAAATTGCTCAGCAGACCAGAGAGGTGTTGGGCAGCTCACGCTAGCAGCTCTGCAGGCGCCACGGTCATACACGGCTCCTCTGGAAATGGAGCCAAAGCCAAACTGCTGTGCTCTGCCATCTCTGCAATGGGGACATCTCCTTTTTTCTAGGGGGATCCTTTGTTCCTCCCAGAATCCTAAAGCCATTGGGAATGCAGAAAAATGAGGCTGATGTCACCTCTCTGGTATTACCTGCCGGAGAGGTGACCTGTTGGGAAGCAGTTTGAGTCTCTGCTGCCTGGGAGCTGCCAAGCCTTCCCCAGGAGCTGCTGGTGGGAGGTCCCCGGTGCCATTCCGGTGTGCGCTCACCAGCCTACAACTGGCAATGGACACTTCCCAGGAAAAGAGCACAGCAGCTGTTAGGTCAGCTACAAATTATTTTTTGTGTTATGGAGAAATCAGTCCTGTGACTGTCAAACCTTGGCAGTCATATGGTAAAGACACCAAGAACCACTGGACAGCAATGCATAACAGCTCCATGAGTACACTCTTGACCTGTCAAATTGTAAATCCATTTCAGTTTGGTACGATGCACATGAATTCAGTTTGCAGCTCTTCCTTTCTTTGCAATAAAGTATAAAACCTCAAATTGTGCAGAAATCAGGTGACTTTGCAGTACATGGTAAATTACCTGGGCTATTTCCAATCCTGACCACAGCTCTTTTATTAATTAAAACATATGTTCAATGGCAGCGTATACCGATTAAGTCTTCAAAACCAATATTAACGCCAAACTTAGTCTTGTCATCATAAAAGTCATTTAAAAACATTACCCTGCACTAACGGAGGTCACAGGTCAAAAGAATCTGCATATTTACCCATCTCCATCTCATGCTTTCGGCATTTAGCAGCCATCATTGTTATATATAGCCTGGAGAGCCAATAATCTTTTGATGACATGCAAATAATGAGCAAATGATTTTTGAGAAAATAAAATAAATTTAAAAACCCAGAAAATTTGACTCCATCCTCTTCAGTTACTAAAATTCCCTTTAGTATCACTTGCAGTTTAGCATCCATATGCATCTCAGGAAGATATAGTTGAAACATAAATCTATTCTGGGTCTTTTACTTGCAAAAATATCATACCTCAGCTATAATCATATGCAAAGACTTTTTAGAGGGCTTTGTAAATGCCATCCAAATTTATGATGGCATTTTTTGCCTTACAGCTATAGATGTTCCATCCCCAAAGCACCCACATAAAGGTATATTCTCCTATGGATGGCTGCAGTTTGTCCCTGCTGCTATGTCTAATCTGCCAAGTATGCTGAAAAACTCTCAAATAACATTTGAAATGAAACAAATGCAGTCATGAATTTCAGACAAGATGTCTAAAGACGTCATTAGATTTTTTTTTTTAATTCTTATTAAATTCTTACATATTTATACCATGCGAAATGATACTGAAACTAACTTTATATCAAAAGGAAAATCCAACTGTTATTGCTGTTTATTGCGCTTCTTATTAAAGTTTTTAAATGTAAAATGAAATGTAAAGTGAAATTGTATTTTGAAGAAATTGGTCATCTGTTGAGTACTAGTTTATTAGTTATTGAAAGAAGCACCTGGCTGGCAAAGCAGGAATGAAGGCTAACTTCAAAGACCTAACCCAATCCAGATGATGCTGTAAAGACAGATACAAACAGAAAAGGTAATACACTCTATGGGAACATCGCACCAAACAGTTTAAGGCAGATTTTAATACAGTAGCATTTTAAAATAATGGGGAATATTGTAGCGCTCGGTTTGAAAATTCTGTAGGCAAGATTTTTCCATCAGTATAAACCAGTATTTCTCCGTAGTAAATGGAGCAGCGCTCATTTACCGAGGAGAAATCTCAACCTTCTTTTTCCTAGGTGACATCAGAATTTTGAATTTAACTTGAATTATCATTTTTGGCGAAAAATTGCTGAGGAATCCAAAAGCATTTAAAACCGAAAGCCATTGAATCCATTTAATGCGCCTTTGGCACCTCTCTCTCTCAGTCCTTTTTGAACATTCTGGTCTTCATTTTAATCAATCTCTTTTTATTAAGTTCTTTGGCTCATTTACTTGTACGTGCATTTGCTTTATTTTATTTGGAACATTTCTTTTGTAGCGTCTTGAAAAAGAGTTGTGACATTTCTTTTGGATAGCTTCTTAAGTATCTGGCAGTCACCTATGATACGATGTTGATGGGTACGGATAGATTAGCTCTGTTTTCCTGATGATCTGTCAGATGTCGAGTTCTGAGGTTGTGTGTGTTGGTGATGCATATGCAGTAGTTTGATAAGTGGATAGAGGGGGAGCTTTCATTTTTCTTCTGTAAAATCACTGTTTATTAAGCTGGATGTAGTCTCGTGAAGCGAGGTACTCGCTGGCAGGTAGTTAATCAGTGATCATGGTAACTCAGAATGCGACCAGGAGAGCAAGTATCTATTCAGAGCGTAGAAACTAAAGAGCACTTCATTAGGATGAGTGAATTTCCATCTGCGTTGTATTTTGTGTATACTGGAGCAACTAATACAGTGAACTGATGGATGGCAGTTAGGGTGATCATATCTCAGCTGATGACAAACAAAGTTTGCTCAGCACTAAGTAGAACAAACTTAATATGACTGACAGTAGCCATCAAAATTTCAAGAAGCTTGAAATTAAGAATTCCCGAGGAGAAAAAAAAACAGCAGCTGATCAGCATTTCTGTTGATACTGATTTCAGTGAAGTTTTTGGAGTAATTTGCACAGAAGGATGAAAATTCCTTGAAACAGTCTTCCCATATATCAGTTTTTTCTTCGACAGCCAACATGTTTTTCTGCATCATCTATTTGTTGTGCATGTGGTTGAGTTCGTGGTCCACCTGGTAATATGTGAGCTTCTGTGATTCCTTCTCATAGTGTCCCTTGAGAATGAAGATCCAGACCATATTTCATTCATAGCTTTTGTTATGGAATCTCCATCAAGAGTCTAGTGGCAGAGAGCTACTGGGAATGTGGGGGTAATTGTCCAAAAGTCGTCTTTGGAGATGAATATTTGCTGGTCTACCAACGTGGCTAACTTGAGATGGAGTTATTGTTTCAAATGTGTGCAGTCAGCATGTTAGCAATTAATCACATGAAATCGGATGGATGTGCAGACATAGACAAAGATACAGCTGTAGATTTGGAGAGAAGGGGAATTGCTCTTTTCTTACACTGCTGTGACTCCATTCACTCCATCAGAGTTAATCCTAATTCCAGTACCTCTGTTAGTAAGGTGCATAGGTGTATGGAAAAGAGGTTCATAGATATATTTATTTGTTCTGGGAAGGATTTGTGCATTCAATGCTCACGCATCATTTTCTGGTCCATTTAAATATATATCAGCCTCATACATGAAAATTTGAAGATCTTTAGCTGTACTCAAGGAAGACTCTTATGTGGTGCATTTCTAGTACTGGCAAACATAAGGAGGTAGAGGAATTAAAACCATCACAAGGCTCCAGTGCCCCTTAGAAGATGAGGAACATGAAGTATTCCCGTGCATTCACTGATTAAACTTGGGCTGGAGGTTTGCGAAGTGCAGAGTTTTGGAAAGTCTTACTGCGGGACTTCAACATCCGTGCAATGGCTCCAGTAACCAGAGTCTCTCAAGGACAAGGATCCCATTTACGCTTGCATTATGCATTGAGCAGAAGGGTGTGATGCATGATGTGGAATGAAACAAAATAACTTGTGTTTTTTAGGGAAATGCCAAATTAATGAAAATTCAGAAAGCTCTAATGTTGAAAAGGCGCACAAATTCCTTGATAGAAATATAATGCTGCTAACAGTTTCAAGATTATTGTTGTCTGAATTTTCTGCTTATTGTGTACTGCAATTAAAATTCTTTTCAACTGAAAAACCAACGTCAAATTAATATTTCCTTTTGGAAAAAAAAAAAATGTGAAAGTACACATCTTGTTCCATTTAGCACCATCATGGTCTTTGATCTGGTTCCTTCTATCCAGTAAAAAAAAGCGGATTCATGTTAATGGGAGCAGGCTAAGACCATATATGTTTGGCATACATATACTTACAGAATCGCATGAACACGAGTACAGTAAGTTAAAGTAACACACCCACTCAGACTTCCATCTGTGTTTTATGCCACAAATCCCTTTATTTTCTTTTTTATTTAGCAATTAACTTTTCCATTTATTCTGTAGTTAAAAGCTGCCATAAGACAAAAATAGGCTAAGTCTGATTTTCTTCTCCGGCACTCTAAATAACATATTCAGAGGAGACTCAGACCTGAATGATGAAATCTGGGCTTCCTAAAAGTGCCAGGTGTGGCTGTGATTTGGACAACAGTCCTAGACACAGAATAGTAAGAAACACTCTTAAACCCCACCTGGGTTACCCAGCCGTTGTGTTCTGGCTGGTCGTGTTTATTCCTTGCTCGGAGCAGATGGATAGAAAGAGGCAGGGAGCGGGGAGGATCCTTGGCTCCATTCCCTATTCACTGGCCAGCACAGCTGAGACGGGTTGGGGGATATTGTGATTTGTTGCTGCCCTGCACCGTAGAGGAGACAGAGGAGAGTCAGGGCTCAGAGGTGTCCTTAGGAGTTGGCACCACCCCTTCCTTGGGGCCACGTGAAGTGCTGAAACCTGGTCTTCAGTGCAGTGGTTCCCAATATTCATTAGCTCTTGGGAACAGCGCTGAGGAAAGCTGTGCAAGGCAGCAGCATCCTCCCTGGGCTCTGCCCAGGGTAGCTTCAGTTTTAACTTTTTAATTTCCTGCATTCCTAAGCAACACAGGAGGGGAAGCTGCAGGCTGGGGACCACTAAATGTGTTAAAACTCATTAGGTAGGAAACAGAAGACCTTTAAAACTAGCCAAGAGTCTCCAACATGGGTGCCAAAAATTAAACACTTAATTCCATATTTAGTCATTTATCTCAGTTCCTGCCTCACAGTTGTTAATATACACCACACCGCCTCATAGGTGGCCTGATTTTCAGAGGCACCAGGCACCTACAAGGCAAGCTCAGGTGTTGAGACCGCTCACCTAAGAGTGAGACTTGTAGCATCAGATTCACATTTTCCTGGGCAATTAAACCAGTGTTCCCTCGCTCTCGCTCTGAGCTCCTGAAAGGAGCTTCGATAGAATAAGCAGCATTGTAACATATGGCTTAGCAAAGGGGGAAAAAAAAGAAAATGAGTATTAGAAATGGATGGACTAAAGAATACGCAGGATATATCAGGCACATTAACCAAACATATGGTGCTAAATGAGATATTTTTTTTAAATTGCAAAAAAATTGACATTCCTGGCAGTCTCAAGGATAATGTGACATGGCTGTGATAAATTTAGAAGAATGGGACATATTTTGGCTTGTTCTTGGAAACCTTTTTCTTGCATGCCGACTGTATTTCTTCTTTTATTAACCCATTCAAAGAATGTTTGAATTTTGCTGCTAGAGCACCATGCTAGCGCAACATAAAATGTGAATGATGCTAATTGCTTTGCACTGCCTAACTTTCTGTCATACCCTCCCCTCTTAAAGGACAAAACATGATTTGGAAATGAGCTGGCAAGCTCATCTTATTCTTCCTCTTGGTCAATATTAAGTGATGTAATTAAGCTCCTGTTTGCATATTCTTCTGAACTAGGAAGCAGCCATTTTTTTCTTGAGATCGGATGGATATGATCACTCAAAAGAAAATGTGTCATCACAAACCTCAAACAAAATAAAAACATGGTAGAGCTGGACTGTTCCAAACCAATACATTTCAGAATACCCTGAAATAAAAACAAAACCCAAAGTAGCGATAATAATGGCAATCAAAACGATGATAAAAAACAAATATCACAAAAGTAGGAACCAATGAGCAGTGCTTCAATTTATCTTTCCACTCA
The DNA here is from genome assembly GCA_013400335.1 of Eurystomus gularis. Lineage (NCBI taxonomy): Eukaryota > Metazoa > Chordata > Aves > Coraciiformes > Coraciidae > Eurystomus > Eurystomus gularis. The sequence continues at coordinate 197,599 of VZZY01000304.1, forward strand.
ATCCTACAACATAGCACTACACTAAAATCTCTATTTTTACATGAAAACAGCTGCCTCGATCTTTTAAAATCCATCCCAGTATGAACACGACACTGCTCAGCATTGTCACAGCGCAAGGTCATTCATCAGCTTTGTTGTAGCTCCTCAAGTTCCAGTGTTTAAACACAATCACATGAACTTACTACAGCTTTAAACCATGTCCTACTGTTCGCTCTGCCCCTCCCCATACCATGGTTTAGATGAATCAAGCGTAATTTTTAGCAGAGCGGTAAAAGAATAGGTTCTTCACTTTCTCAGAAGCTTTACTCTCTTTCCCATAACCCAGAAGATGGTCTGCAGCTAGAGGATGCGGAGCAAAGCAGGGAGTTCAGGAGTCACCTGAACCATTCAGCGCATAGACTTGGAGGTCTCGCTCCTTCCACGACCTCCGTTGCTTGCCCAGAGCACAGGTTACTCATGTCCCCTCCTGGCACTGTGCCCTCAGCTGCATGCGGGTCCTCGTGCCCCCACACAAGAGTGCTACGCGACCTTGCAGGTAGAGCAGCTCACAGCAGGTGTATTTTGCTGTGCTAATCCCTGTGCATAAATAGTTGCTTCTGTCCGTGATGTTTTGCACTTAGAGGGATGGAGCCTGCTCCCTTAAAACCTTCCTGGGGGGCAAACCTAGCCCCTTCCACAACCCAGCAGAGAGGAGATGCGCCCATGTAGTTCCACTGCCTCTCCCCAAGCACAGATGCCACTGACCCGTGACTTTGTGTGTAGGGCTGGGGTTGATGCTCATTTGGTGTTTCCATCCCCAGTTCCTCCATCATAAGAAAAGCTGAGTCAACAGCACTGTTTCCTCTTTTGAGTGTCCCTGTCCTGAATATGGGCACTCAAACACAGAGCAATAACGAAGTTACGTCCCAGCATGCCCTTTGAGCAGAAATTCAGCAGGCTACATTGGAGTATTCCATTGAGATACTTTAGTTCAGCCTCCTTTTCTCTCTTACCCCCAAACAGAACAAACTCTTTGCTTTTGTCCATACTCCAAAGTCCCTAAGACCAATATGAAAAATCCCAACCTACTCTTTTTCTTGCAGAAAATTCCGTCAGTTCCAAACCTTTGTTTTTAAAAGATGAAGTATGTAACCTTTCTTGCTGTGAGGAAGAAGCCTCCACTCCAGCAAACCCTTCTAGCAAACAGTTGTGAGACAGAAAGCTGGAGGTACAGCACTGGAACTCTAACCACTCCCTTACTTCGTTTAACTTTCTGAAATATAAACTGCAAAACCTCACTGAAACCATTAAGACCCCAGCAGTGCAGCGTATAAAGTACAAGAAGGCTCCTGCATATTACAATCAGCATCCCAGGGACTATAAAACTAGTGTTATTAAATATAAAGTTAATAATGTTGTCCAGAGATAATATTGTCCAGGCCTCTCTCTTTGCTTTTTAACAATTAAATTCTGTAAAATACAGAGTTGGAAATAAGGTCAAATGACTTTGCTAGTGGAAGTTCAACTTCCACCTTATCTGATACTTTCCTTTTTGCACCTGAAACCTCAGCTATTTTGCACCTTTGTTTTGCTGTATCCCTACGGATATGTAAAACATCTGATGTACTGTATATATCGGAAATGATGTGTTTCCAGAATATGTGCAGACCATCAGAATACTGATACGCCTCTAGAACTATAAAAATATGGAGAATAATACAGACACACACACGTTCTTCATCTGTATGCTGTAATATTCTGTTATCCAAGCATAAACCATGCGCAGAAAAGGCTCAGATTTTAAGAGCCTACTTCAGTATATTCATTCCACTAATTTCTTTGGTGCTTGATATGTTATCAGGAGTTATTCTTTCAGAGTGTAACAAACCAGTCATATTAGCGTGACACCATTTTGGCCTGTCCACTGGAGAGGTTTCACCCGATGGCAACTTAACTCTGATTTTCATTGGAAGCCTTTGATATAGTTCAAGGGCATAATAACAATTCTGAAATAATTCCAGTGTGGCTTCTAATATCAAGAAACAAATACCATTCACCCTTTAAAAAAAATTTTGAAAGCAAAAGGGAACCACATAAATATATTGCTTCCAAATACCTTTGAAGTCAAGAGAGTAAGGAGAGGGAGAGGTTGAACTCAGAAAACTTCATTCTCTAGTTGTGCCTTGAGTCGTGCAGCACATTTAAAAGATCCATTTGCAATAATCTACAAAACCAGTGAGTGAAAGACAGAACTCATAAAAAGCCTGTAAAAATCCAAATGCTCCAGCTATTACAGATTTCTAAAAATAAAGCAGAGTAGGTTTCAGTAGCAATAATAAGCTGCATCTTATCCATATTTCAGATTTAAAAGAAAAATATGGCTGCCTTTTAGTACTCATTTCTCAGGGCAAACTGTGGCCGCTTCTGCCTCAAAAAGGACCACAAATAAAAGTGAGCTTTCAGCTTGCTGTTGTATTCCGTTTCATTTGTCCTTTAAGTTTACCTAGCTGCTTCTGCACCCACTTTCACAATGCATAGGCTGTCGTTCCATGACCTAGCATTATTAAATTGCACTTATCAATCATTCTTGCCAGGAATGCCATCGCCAACTACATTAAAGAAGTCAGAGAAGTCTGGTTTCAGCAGTCCCTCGCCTTCGCAGACCTCCTCCCTTGGAACGGCTTTCACACAGCACCATCGACCTGTCATTACAGGACCCAGAGGTGAGGCCTAACCCAAGAGCCCCCAGGCAGCTTAAACGTTAGCCACGGCACCCAGTGTCCCTCCCAGCGCCTTTCCACAGAAAGTCATCTCCACGTGTGACCCACCCAGTGAGAGGCTGTTCTTCAGAAGTTTGATAACCCAGAGGTTTTAGTTGTCAAGACCCGCGTTTGGTTTTGCTAGGCTGGGCTGTTTGGTAAAGCTCCTGATGACTGTTCAACAGTGGTGGAAATGCTGGTTTCTGGGGGCTTGGGGTTTCATCTGAAGAGGGTGGGGAAAGGGACAGGATGTGTTACAGAGAGTGTCTTCTGCTGGTGTCCATCCATAACGTAGATTCAGTCTTAACTGCTTGAGACAGGGACCCATCACTTCTGAGCCATGCCTGTCTTCCAGCACCATGGTTTTACTTCTGCGAGTCATTTAGTGCTCGTGTTGTTGGCATCAGTGCGCTGAAGAACCGCCTTGTTAGGAGGACTCCTTTGAAGTTGGTTCCTGCAATGCTTTGGCTGGTTTTCTTCACAGTACTCTTCTGACTGACTTCCCAAGTAAAAGAGATGTCCTCTAGGTCTAGATGTGCTTGTACATTGTTGTTAGAAAGATGCATTTGCATTTAGCCTAGAAAACTAAATGCAACACTCAGTTCACATTTGGAAAGGAATTCACTTGGGCACCGTAATACAACACAAATGAGTGAACCTTCTTACAAACCACTTCAGAAGATATAAAAATAGGAAGGAATGGTTGTGACATGTTTCTTTCTGCTATGAAATTTTGTCTCATTCAGAGAAGATTATTAAGGAATTGGTCGAATGGCGAAGCATAAAAAGACGTATTAGCAATTCATCCTAGAAATTATTTTGAAATGTCTGTTTGGCATTAGTGTGGTTTTACTGAGGGCAGCATAAACCAGGAGGAGCCTCTTTGTCTGCACAGACCAGGTGATGCAGCGTGAAGCGGTGGAACTGCACTAAGTTGAAGTGAGGTCAGAATTGCACTTCATGGGGTGTTGTGCTTTGTTTAAATCTACTTATGGTCGTTTCATTTGTTGTGGTCAATCCCACAAAAATTATTCATTACCCTTAGACACACACCGAGATCCTCAGAAGATATTTAGGCATCTAATCTCCCTACAGATTTCTCTTGAAATTTGGATCTGAGCTATGTGGCAAATATATCTTCTTTTAAGAGCTTTGATAATTGGTGAACAATGTGAATGTTCCATTAACATTATATTCAGTGCACATGAGCTGACTCTGAATTTCTATCTTCTAGAAGTTCAACCTTTTAGATTTGAGTTGTTGATTGATTAGTTAATAGACTTTTCTGTATTTTGCTATGTTTTACCTCATGCTTATTTTTTAAGATCATTGGATGCCTTTCTCTGCACCTGTTTAGACCCTCTGTATTTTAGATTTTTGTGTGCTTGAGAGAGGAATTGGATCACTAGTGAGGTCTTGTTTAAATCTCATCTACGGTCTGTTTGAACAAGACTTTTTCAGAGCACTGGGGGATATCCATCGGCTGTGTGAGAAGAACATTCAAAGACAGAATTTGAAAGAGCACATACAATAATCAGTTCCCAAATCGTGTTAGTTTGGAAGGAGATGTCTTTACAAACTCCATAAAGAATGAAAACAGTTTCTAATCATCATGGTTCCTAACAGGTTAAGCAAAAACTGTTCTTCTGCAATGTCTTTTATTTTGTGCTTGTTCACAAAGTCTTGCAGACTTCCAGGAAAAATCCGTCTGAGTCCATCCATGGATTCTGTAAGTGTCGTCATCCTGGAAAAATCTTGTTTCAGACTTCATTCTTTGTTCTTTTTGGACATTCCCCTTCAGTATTCTTCTTCCACAGCACTCTGGCTGTGTTTTATTTCTCTTCTACAACAATTGCGCTGTTAGTAAAGGATAATATACTGAGATGGATTATTTTCTGCAAATCCAGCTTTGTTCTTTATCCCGTTCCCTCCAGTGTACTTTAGGACAGTAAGCAGAAGAGAGAAGCTTTTCAGGTATCAAAAGTGGCAACAGGAAGCATATCATGCAGTCGTGTAAGAGGATATCACCTTCGAGCAGTTCATATCCACCAGTAGTTACTGTACCTGTCTGCAGAAATAATAGGCATAATATAGTACACACATGTTGCATACATATCATGTAAAAGGTCAGTGGCGGGTCATTCTGGGTGGTCTTCAGAAATGTAAGAGCGAGATTTAATCTTCAGTCTGCAGAGATATTTCTGAGAAAGTCATGAGTAAGTAGGTCACCATCAGAGTAAGCTCCTCAGCCAACTTGAACGATTACAAGAAGGTTCACTCTCCTTCTGATGTTCATATGTGCAAGTTTATCACTTGGATGTGTATATGAGATGCATTTGTAAAGCATGATCAAAATAGACAGCAGAGAAGAAGCTGTAGACTATTCATGGCAGGTGTTGTCATTGACAACCAGTGATTTATAACTTTTGAGGAATATTCCCGAATCTTTCACATGCTTCCAAACATTCCTTAGAACACAGCGCACGTCTTATGCTGGGGTATCCCAGGATAATGAGTGCCCTTCCCAGTGATCCCCACAATGAGTCATTTTGGAGACGAAACTTGCTTGGTGGAGGAGCAAGAGGATTTCTTACCTAGAAGGTGCTTCATTCAAGGAACCAGTTGGAAAACCTCTGTTCTCCTGGAATTGTCTGCGCTGTACTGCGTTGTGGAAGGCTGCGCACTGGTTCCCTGCCTGCATTGGTGCTGCTGCCAGTACTCAACCCAGCTGGGCAGTAGCCAGCAGAGAGGATCTGAGCTGGCTGACCAAAGGACCAGATGTGCAGTGAGTGCTGGCGCATGGATGCCAATGCTTCAGTGACTCCTCAGTAGTTCCAACAGATGGTGGTAAGATCCAAGTTTCTTTGGTGATAAGCTCGCAAAGTGATTCATGGAGCCTCACTTGATGATGGCAGTTTTTTGGGCATGACTCTATGAATGCACCATATGTCTTCTCTGGACCAGTGTGGTTAGGATTCAGTGTCTGGCAGATGGTAAATTGATCACCTATAGGGTGGCTTTAGCATCACTATCAGTTTTAGAATTTATTTCAAAGCGTTGAAAATTCAAGCAGTTAGATCTCTAGCTCCTACGCAGCATACTTTTGTTACCTGCAAGTTAGATTATTTGGTGGTCAGTGTAGCTCACCACAGTATTGCCAAGCCATCATGTATTGCTGGCTTCTTACAAAGTTTCCCAGACATCAGCCCACTTGAACTCTTTACCAGACAGTGAAGGATTTAAATACTGTAGGTGACAGCAGTATTTACATAAGTGGTTTTAGGCTTCCATGTATTGCTACATACACTCTAGTGACTTTATATCTGAAGCTGGCTGAAACGTTAAATTGACCATGATCTTGTAAACCCAGGATATACAGCAGCCTGTGCTGTGGAGCATTCAAGCATTTCCACAGAATATGACAGCTTAGATCCTGTAAGCCAAAAAGCAAGGAAGAAAAGGCAAGGAAAGAAAAAAAAAATAAGGATGAGATGGTGTGTTAGGAAGATAAATGAAGGAGAAACACAATTACAAGAAACAAGAAATACAGCAGAAAGGGAAGAACCCAAGGAAGTGGGGGTGTGAGCAGAAAGAGAAGAAGGGATGAAAGTCAACTAGTGGAGTTGTTCCCATTATATTAATTTCCTCCATAATAAGCATTGACATTGAGATTTTTATCAGGGCAAGGCCTACCGGGGAAACTCTGCAGGATAGTACTCTCTGTTCGTGCCAAAGTGGCAAAAACTTTGTCACAGATCTGGGAAGATCTGCATCTGAAGTGCTCTTCTCTATCAAAATTCTCCATGGGGTCACCAGAACATCCATGCCTGTTAGCTGTCCTGTCAGCAAGCTTCAAGCGAATCAAAGTGATCATTCCTGCTAACTCGCTCCAGAGCTATGGAGTGTAAAAGGACATTTTGTACCACCCTATTCCCTACGACTTTTGGTGACTGCTCCTTGATGCTGTCAGCTGGCAGACTAACGTAGCCTTCTACTTGCCTTTGAGTTTTGACAAAAACAAAGCGGTGCAACTTCATTCCAACGCAGACACCTCAGATCAGGGGATGGTAACGTAAGACAGCCAAATGAGGAGGGAGCCAAGCCACAAGACTGAGAAAGTTGAGTAGAACCCGTAAATAACGTAACGCTGGCCAACAGATTACAGTGTCAGGAGAGCTGGCTGTGTAGGTGGAGATTGTGATTTTCTCCACTCGCTTTGAAATAATACGATGCTGAAGGAAAAACAGTTTCCTAACAGATGGCCTCAAGGTCAAGGTTCAGCAATGACGAGATACCCTACCCAGACTGCCGTCCACTCCCATATCCCAGGCAGGGGAGGGCAGAGAGGAAGGCTTGCAAACGGTTAAAACTTCAGCTAAACAAAAGTCAGGAACCGTGTAATTAAAACTCTACCTTTGTTGTATTGTAAAGAGTTAGCCTGTGACATAGGAAATATTTAAAGGAGCAGGCTGTTCAGCTAATTTGTGTGTGAGTGAACTGCTTAGACAGTCCTATCCTAAATTAACTGTAAGACCACCCACTGAGATTGCCTCATAAAGGGCCGTGATTGCTCAGCTTCGTTTTGTATAACCGTTCAATAATTACTAGATAAATGCATAACTAAAAGCTCTATTACACTAATAATTTGTACTGAGATAGATGTGTGGGACACCATGCTGGGTTAATTTGTCATCCCTGCAGCAAACTTCTAAAGAGGGCTCTTTTGCAGAGGAGTTGTGTTAATATGTTGCTCCAGTGAGGACATGTTAGAGCAACAAGATGACTTGGTCGCTTAATCTCCTAAAGAGGCAAAATGCCTGGAGGGTAAGTGCCAGAAAGAAGAATGGGGGGTGATTAACACAGTGGACCCAGATTTAAACTCATCCTGACAAAAGGAGCTGATCTAACTGAGCAAAAGAATGAAAAAAAGGGGAGTGTTAAAAATACTAATAGGATTTCATGCATCCCTAAAAAATAATATAAAAATAAAGTGCTGCAGGAGCAAAGTATTTTACCCATGCTTTTCCCGATTCTGCGTTTCTTTGCTCTCTTTGATGTCTCCGTGAAGTTAAACTATATGCTTTAAACAGTGTACTGAACTGTAATATTTTTATCTCTGCTTTATGCTAAATTCTCCTAGCTTCAGACACACACAAAAAGCACATTATTGCTTTAAATATGGAACCCATGTTTAAGCATCAGAGCTCTGGATTTTCAACCTCCTCTATTGACAGAACCATAAATCATGTTAAAGTTAAGTGAATTACTGTAGCGTAGAACTATAGCTTTAACAATGTTTATGTAGTATCAGCTTACCATCTACAGAATGAAAGGGGGAAAAACACCGATATTAAAAATGGGAATGCAGAGTCCTATTAACTTAACGGCAATATATCACTCCAAAGTCACAGATTCCATTACCGTGCCCTTTTTAGTATCAAAGCAGAATTATATCATCACACACATAAAGGTTGTGTTTTTTTAGAGAATTTACATTTCTATTGTAAACTTATCAACTGCATTTCATTACGAGAAAGACACGATGTATTCTCCTAGCAGTAGTTTTTATCTTATGTGTGGGAATACATCACGTGCGTTAAACACAATAATAATATGCAAAAAGTTGCCAGCATTTGATGTGAAGTAGGGATTCTACAAATAGGTTAAATTAGGATTCTTTGACCTCTTGCTATGGTTTTGGAAGGAAGGAGAGCTTTCTATAGGTGTGATTTTTATTTCTGTACCTCTGTAATCGGTTCTATAGTATTCTGATCTCCCAAAGGCAGAAGAATTTTGACATGTTGTAAAACAATCTGCTCAAAATAGCTAACTTAACTGGCCCCCTGCCTATGCCAGAATCTGGAACCAGCGCTCCGTTCAGCTCTACAGGTTTTCAAAGGCAGCCTGTGATACTCAACAGTCCAGAGTACACCAATAAACGCTGTGCCCAAACACAGCTTTACACATATTTTCCTTTTGCTAGGAACTCCATCAGCCTTGGCAAAATGTCCTTCTGCCTCTCACTTGCTACTGCAAAATCTCCTGCAGAAAGTATTTCTGAACAAAGGGTCCAGGTATCTCATACCACTCAGGTCTTCAGAGCAGCAGAAGGGGCTGATGGCCAGCCCTGACTTGGAGATACCATAGGTCTGTTTTTTCAGCAGTGCTTAGCCGACCACCTGCACTTGTCTTCTGGAGCTGGGAGATGGATATCCTGCAATTCAGTCCTTCTTTTTTGATGTCCGTGAGCAGGAACAGATCCTTCATCCATCATACTTAGGGTATTTCTCTATCTCTTGCATTGGTCAGCTGTTTATATTACGTTGTAGATGTTTCATCTGTGTTTGCCTGCGTAATGTAGAAGTATCAGTGATACCTAAATTCTACCCAAGCTAAGAGGTTAAGGCCCATTTTTTTTCTCCTGCCTCATGATTCCAGCTTTGTCACTGCAAATGGGAGAGCACGACGGGATCACTTTGAATTTAGCTCATCCGTGGACCTGAGGGACATGTTGCTAAACAGCCCATTCGCACCATTATGAAACTTAAGAAATACTTAACTTTTCCAGTGACCTGAATTCCCTTCAAAGGGCTGGTCCTAGGGCTGGTCAGTTCTACCCTCAGCAGCTCAATATTTAAGTAGAGGCAAGTCCTTGATAACCTAAGTAAGAGATTGCTCTACATTTATCACCCTAAAGTCTGTTTCTAATGGGCAGTAAGAAAAATGGGGACTTTCAGAAACCTTTGAAAGAGTTACGGGGATGCAGCTCCCATTGAAATTCAAAAGCAGTTAATGAATTCTCTCAGGACCTCTGCAAATCCCAGCCCAAGTTTCTTAATTATTTTTTTTCTTGTTTGGGTAACTGCTTTCATCACAAAAATCTGTGGGCTTAAAGCTATTGTTTTAGGCTTCTATTCTTTACCTCTTGTATTGTATTATACACAGAAGTGTAAGTTCCTTTCAACAAATTTGGATTATTGCCAGATCTCCTTATTAAAAAGTCACTCTTCATATTTCCGATAAACACAGCTGTTTCATGGTGTTTGAAAGCATTTCACATCAGCCAGCATGGTGGCTTAGCCAATTAGTACTCTAATATGGTCAATTTTCAGAATAAGTACCTTTGGGGTACAAAGGGTGGGATACATCTTGCATAATTTGAACTGGCACTTGCATCACTTAAATGCTAGGAGAAAGCTTACAGCATGCAGGGAGTTAAAGCAACTCAGAAGCCTGAAGTGGAAATATCTAGCAGAACAAACTGTTCTATAACATTTCCAGGGAAATGACTTTTAAAAAAATACTTTCTTAATTGTAATGAAGCCAATTATAATGGCCTCAAAAACAAGCTGATAAAAATGATCCTGTTTCATTATGATTATAATGTTACTATTTCTAGGAAGATTGATCAATGTTTAATGAGCTATTAGTAAACTTAATTATCACTTTACAGAGGAGCTATCTGAGCATTGTGCCCTAGCGAAGCCAATCCACTGTTGGCCTGGTCTGATGGACAAGACCTTGTGCCTGTGAAGGAACAGTGGGTTTGATTCCCCAGACCACTACCTCTTTGACCAGGCAAGGAGTGACGGGTGATAGGCTTTTCCGGAGTGGGAGAAGGGCAACACTAAATGACCCTTTCTAAGACTTCAAATGACTTTATGAAGAAAGAAATCCCATCCAGTCATCTGGACTTGAAGGGGTTGGCAAGGCTCTTTGGAGGAGGAGATGGAAGGTGGATGGCTAAATATGTCTCCCCCATGTGTTGGGCTGTGCTGGTGGAGAAATCAGTCTGAGCAGTGAAGGTGCGATCACAAAATCCCTTTAGCACATCAGTGAGTGATTCCTGGGAGAAAAGATCCCATGTGTCTTTATTAGGACTGTCCCTTTGTTCCAGGAGAAAGGCCTGAGAAGGGTACTAAATATCTGAAGAAAACCATAACCTGTTTCAAATTAACTGATTCTTTATTATCTGATCATTCAGTTGAACAGAACTCACAATTTTGGCTCTTCTTCATTTGCCTTCGACACGCAAAGTGCTAACCTAATCAATGAATGCAGCTGATTTTATCGCTTGCTTAGTTTATTATTGGCTGCTACAGATCACAAAGGGAAGAGACAAGGCAGGCCTGCATAATCAGAGGTCTGAATTCAGTGTTCTGAGAAATCCTCTTACTTCCGTGCTGCGCAGCACCACGAACTCATAAAGCACTAAAAAATCCAGTGTAGCACGCAACAGCTGTCCTGCATAATTACTTGGCCCAATAGCAGTAGGTTTAAAATACTGGTATATCTGTTGCTGGCCACCATACATTATCATCTCATTTTCAATAAAAAGTCTGGGATGTTTCAGATGAGCTTCAATGGAATTAGAATCATGTGTGCTTTGAAATATTTATGCTTGCCTTGAGATGGAAAGAAAATTCCTGCCTCCAACCCCCTACAAATAACAGATTTAACAGTGCCAGATAGTCCAACTCCTTCATACCTACAACAGGTAGAAATGAAGTTCTGATCTGGAATACACATATTTTCATAGGTTGTAGAACTTGTATTTTATGTCATTTAGTGAGGTCAATAATAAAATATAAATGTCACAGGCTGAAAGACGCCGAGAGAAATATGGTTTGGCAGGATGGAGCTGCTTAGGGATACATAAATAATAAGTCAATAAGTAAATAAATAATAGACAAAGACCTATTTTATCTTCCATTTGAAGATCTCAAAGAATTTACAGTCACTGATTGAGACTTATAATATCCCATCAGAAGCACGTAAGGAGTAATAGCTTCTTCTGATACACAGGAATATTGGCATCGCTCTAGGCGTGGTTTTCGGAAGCAATGACTTGATAATTTTTATTAAGCATTTCTGAAAATTCTGACTGAAGGAGCTTGTCTGTGGCCACTTGCCCCTGTTAGAGGCAAACAGAAAATAACAACCTGCTCCACTACCTCACATCCTTTAACTGATCAAAAATGTTTGTGAGGATCCATATGTTTGGAAACAAGGTTGTGTTCTGCCCTCAGAACCGGTTTGAAAGGTGATTTTTGCATACACCGGAGTTGGTGCCCACAACACAGCTATCGGAGTAACGGTCTGTGTCTGGGCCAGCAGTCTTTAGACTTGAGCATTTCATTCCCTCTCTCTAGTATAAGGCGGGCACACTTGTCATGTTCATCAGTTTAATAGTAGTGGACTATTCCTCTTATCAAACACCCCATCCTTTTGCCACTAGAGAAATTTGGGATTTCCCAGAGACCGCAAAACCAAATTTTTTTGAGATCCTTATTCCATTCCATACTTCTTACACTAATCCATCTGCTCTGAGAAGATGAACCCTACAAGTCAGTACATGGCACAGACTGAGCACCGATGCCGACTCCGTCTTGTTTCCTTCCCCCCAGTCTTTCCTGTGATCAGCAGAAAGCCCTTTGAGGCTGTGCTGAGGGGTTGGCCAAGACTCCAAATAGGAACCACTTCCTCCTTCTTGTGGCACTTTACTTCCCTGAATTACTGTTGATGGTTTCTGCGTTCATTTTTCTTCTCTCTGTCTTTGGGAAGATCACCAACAAATGCTTTCCACTTTGTTTTCTGCCCTGACATGCTGAGGAGGTCAAGGCAACAGAGAAAGACCCACTGCTTGTATGCCTATGAGTATTTCTAATAACCATAGCATGTCTTTCATACAGCAAATTATTAAATGAAGAGACATTCCTTGGAAGAGCTAAATACAGTGTGGTCTCAGGCCTAGCTTTGAATTTCCACATGCTCCCTGGGTACAATTTTTTATTCCTTCTTGTTTGATTGGAATAGCATTTCTATCTCCTTTTCACCCAGCAGAAGAAAAGGAATTAATTTGTTCCCAGATGTGTACAAAGGACAGTGTAGTTGCATAACAATTTCAAATAATATTAACAGAGCTGGTGCTAAATTTATTTTTTTTTTTCTAAATGCTTAAAAAATTCCAATTTTTTTTTACTTAATTAAACGTTTGCCACAGAAGTTTTCATTTCTCAGTTTTATCTTCATCCTTCATCTTCCGTTGGGCATACAAGGAAAGGGAAAACTATAAAAAGAGATACAAAGAAAGAGAGGAAGAGTAAGTTTTAGATCAGAAAAAGGACAGATATGTTGCATGGTAGTGAAAATTTTGTGGTAGTCACCAAAATGCTTACCACCAACTTCAGTTGGAACAATATCCGTGGCAAAATATTTTGACAAGCTCTAAAATGACTCTTGCTTCCTGGAGAAGGTGATGATACCTTTGTACCTGTAAAGCGGCTATGACGTAGGTGTCATTAAAGCAGTTACACCTCAGGGGTTGGTGTAAGTGAGATCAGAGGCTGACGCTTTGGGTGGAATTCACCTAACTGAAGGTGTGTGCGTAGACTGGAGGTATCTACCTCAGAGCTGGTACTGGTGGGCTCCCTTCACATCCACCGGCAAACCAGTCAGTGAGGTCTAGTCAAAGACAAGGGTCTATTTTTGGATGAGATGAACGTCTCCGTAGACACCATTAGTTCTGTTTAGTTCTCTATTGATTCTGAGATAATTAGCTCCATGGAAAACACCCACATTTATTAAGGTGAATCCCACATTATCTCTACCTTTGATAGCACACTTCAAAGTTACAGCCTCCTCCCAGGAGTTTGGGGACAGGAAAATAGCCTTCATTTCTTCCTTTGAAGATTTGGGTTCTTTATCTGAGGAGTTTTCAAATACACTGTAATTTAAGATGCAAACTCAGAACAAAACTATTTGTCTTAAAAGTGAGTAAGAAATAATTAACTAGGTTTGTAAAAAACAAGAGATAAGCCCAGATGTGCAGACAGGTTGAGCAGGCTGGGCACACAGGTGTTTGCCTTGGCCATGGAAGAACTGTCAGCATTTCCATAACAGGGAGTGTGGGATATGCTGCTTCTTGTTTCCTTTTCCCAAGTGCAGCGTTGCAGACCCAGCACGGCTGTGGGAAAACGCTGTTTTCCAGTTCAGCCCACGTGCCACAATATCTCGCTGTTATAAGATAGGTATAGCCCATGTGTCTTGAAGGGTTTCCCTGGAAATAACATCTGCTTTGATCAGCAATAGCAGAAGGCTACACGCTACCTTTTGGTTCCTCATCTCCATGCTTGCTTTCAGCGGTGTTTTCCCGTTTAGCACCACACACTTAGTAAGAGTTTCTCTTTCTGCTATGAACGTTTTAAACAGTATTAAGGGGAGTGGACTGGGCAGACTCGTGGGGTTAACAAGGATCCAGGGAAGCTGTTCATGGCAAGGAGGAGAGCTTCATATTCATCCCATATCAGCTTTTTTTGTGCAGCTTTTTTTGGTGGTGGTGTCAAAGCAATCACTGCTATCGAGTTACGGAGAAAGAAGTTGTCGTGGTCTGGTCGCGACATGGAGGTGCTGCCCAGCCAACCCTTAGTGAATGTTTATAGGGTAATGCAGTGGGTTTCCTTGCTGCTGTCTCCAAGTGCATGTTTTATCCACATCTTCAGGCTCTGAGTTTGCTAATGGTTTAATAAAGCTTAAGAAAAAAATTATTAATTAAGTGTCGTATTATTGAACTGGTGATGAACAAGACTTCAGAAGCAGATTTTAGTTTTTATTTGACTGAAGGTTTTTCATAACATTCATCATGAAATGAGTGTTTGCTCATTTGTATTTGATTTTAGTTAACTTTCCTCCGTCTCTCCGATTTCTCGCAAAGTGCCAAAGGCTTTTTTTTTCCCTCTTGTATATTTAACTTACTTCAAAGCGAACACACGAGTTTCTGTAGCATATTACCTCCCTTGCATAGCCTTTATCTAATCAGTTATGTGTGGTGTGCAAGTGCAGTATCTGCACGTGGACACCCGTGAAAGATGACTAGGCTAGCATGCCAAGGGAGCAACTGGGATGTAATGATGGCTGTTTGGTGAGAAATAAACTGATATACAGATGAGCTTGTGCGCAACCAAATTGGTCATTCTAAAGGAGGAGTGAATTCTTATTTTAGAAGGGAGAGGGAGAACTCAAAGCATTACGAGTGGCAGCAGCCGCTACCTCATGGTGACAACTAACAGTGGAAAGTAGGTAGCTAACAAGGGTCCAACTCAATAGATCTTTGAAGGCCAAGGAACTGGGCAAAGGTGTCACGTAATGTAGGAGAGCGTAAGGCTCTTCAGTTGCACTTGTAGTTCTGCTGAAATCAGCTGAAGGTAAAATCCGTCATTGCCGATGGGCTTGTGTACATTACTCCTTTACACCTTCACCGTAGTACATTTTCCAGCTGGCTTGTTGGCCCATAAATTCACCCAATTAAACTTCATCCCCGAACGCAAGCTGGGAGCTTGCTGAAGATCGGAGCCTAACATTATTCAGGAGAAATGTAAATGTAATTCTCAAAACGATCTTGCCACTTTGTGCATCTTCATTAGATGAAAACGCGTTACTTAAAATAAGTGTTCCTAAACTGAGGTGGGAAGAAAACCCCAACAACAGGAAGCGTTAGACCATCTTTAAATTGTCAACCATTTATAGTACAATATAAAATGGATTCATATGTGCAAATCCAAGTTATATGAAATGTCAATTAAATCAACCCTAATTTTCCAAATACATTTTTTTTATTTCCTGATTGATGAGGACTGCTCTTAAGGTGATGAATAGTTTTCACTTTCACAAAGGACTGCTGATTCCTTTATCCGTGTCCACTAAAACTACAGAAAACCCTTCAAAATGTCTGGCTCCGTTTGCTTTTAGATCTAGATGAAGTGAGTGTAGGACACAATGCGGTCTCATATATTAATTGTGAAGATCAGATGTATAAACGATACTGTACATTTAAAAAAAAAAGACTAAAAGTACAACGACAGTAGATTTAAACTGTTTTTATTTTCCGAAGGCAAAGCTCTATATAACTTCTTTGTTTTCTTTCCTATAGCAAGTCCACATGCAACACCATCGACTCTTCATTTTCCAACATCACCCATTATTCAACAGCCTGGGCCATACTTCTCACACCCAGCAATCCGCTATCATCCTCAGGAGACTCTGAAAGAGTTTGTCCAACTTGTCTGCCCCGACGCTGGTCAGCAGGCTGGACAGGTGGGGTTCCTAAATGTAAGGAAGCCGTTTTTATTTCTTCAGAAGTGTTTGTCCAATGTAAAATTAACCATGGGATTATGGGATTATTTTAACAGCATGTTGCATACAGGAGCACACCTTGAATAGTCGTTGGAAGAAAAAAAAAAGTTGCTGCTACTGCAAAAATATTTGAACCAAAAAAAAAGCCAAGAAAAAAACCTTCCCAAAAAACCACTCGACCACATTGTGGTGAAATTAAGTTAAACTGTCAGAGAAGCTGGTGATGCAGTGACCTTTTGGGTCCCTCCACAAATGACTGTGCTGCATGTGTTGTAACCCTAGTGGAACCAGGGTTAACAAAATATGAAGGCAGAATAATTTTTATTAATTATTTCTGAAGTTCAGGGGAGAGTGGGGGGGAAGGAGCAGGAAAAGGGAGGGTGAGAAACAGATGTTTCAGATCAGCTAAGTTCATTAAAAAAAAAAAAGTACTGCCGTATAGCACTTTAGATCAAGTTGACCAGTACTTGAACTCAAGATGTTAAAAGTACAGTTTATTATGGTTTGTTATTTCTGTAAGCAGTTATCTTTTCCCCTTATCTCTATGAAAAATTAAGCAGAGTTCCAAAGCTTCAAATAACCATTTTCATTTTTTTTTTAATCAAATAAAGTGAATCATCTTGCTATTATTGAAACAGCATTCCGGTCAAACACAGAATTTATAAATTTTATGTAAATCAAATCTAAAATAATGCTCTGAATATTTCATGAAATGTAATGCATGTAACTTTTTCCAGCCAATGAAGTAATAACTGGCAAAATTACTGTTTCTCTCCTGACATACATACGACTGAAAGTGTTAATGAGAATTAGCTTAATTATTAGCATCTAATTTATTACACTTATTTAATAAGCTATATTGTTCTCAGTGCTTTCCTTTCCCTAGCAGAAAACCTGACTCCGCTTATTCCAGCCAGTACTGGCTTTGAATAATGTCTGCAATACGTTAGCAGATACATTTATGTCTAGACAACAAATCAATATAGTGCTTTTCTTTTTCCTTGAGTATTCATTTGCTTAATTTATCCCAAACCATTCAGCATTATGAACTGTTAGCACACTCACAATGAACATTCAGCAGGGGTCTTCTTGGCAGGAAAGGGACCTAATTGTGAGACAAGATAGTGTTTGAGAGATGTCACTAATATATTAGTTTATTAAAGGTACTGGATGTTGGAAAAATAAATATCCCTGAAGGATTGCTTCGTACTGCAAACACTAGTAACTGCACTCTTTGAAGTCGGTGGGAGTGCAGTTAAGTTAAATGCAGATGAATTTGAGCCTTATTTATGCCCTGAACCATTTTTGCTCTAGCACAAGTGTGATTTGCACCTACACGACTTTAAGACCTTTTATCAGTGCCAAAGCAAGTGAAATGAAAATAAAGTCCCAGGCGCTTGCCAGGATCAGTATTTTGTCCCCAGTAATTCAGGCTAATGGAAACCCTAACAGGAATTAAAATATTCTTTTCTTTAGCGGTACTTAGAATATGGATCTGCGTTTAAAGCTGAGCTTTTATCATCAATGGAAAAGCCAGTGCTCAGTGCCAGAAGAACTGCAGTGAGATCAATTTGTAGAGTGCTGTCGAAAGTGATCTCATCATTTTTGTCACTAAAATGGAACACCTGATTCACAGGCTGTGTCCTACTTTCTCTTTATAATGGTATTTGGCATCTATCTGTACAGTTTTCAAGTGTCCAGGCTGTGTTACATTTCAAATGTAAACTTAACAAGTTGGGGGAAAGGGAGGGGGGGGGCACTTTTTTTTTAAGCCTGCTTCTTGTTTCTGTGATACTTGAAAACACTTTTACTTACGGACGGGGTTTTTTTCTGCTGATTAATTGAAAGACCACACTTACATAGCTGGGCCCGTTCTGCCTGTGACTGACCACATCCCAGACTAAATGGAGGTGGTTTTTTTTTTTCCTAACATGTAAAATAAAGCTATTCTAAGTTCAGTCGTTTCTCCACATGATCCTAATGGCAACTCAACTGTGAGCTACACTATTGCTAACTCAAAAGGGATGTGGGAGAGCAGTTACTTTAACATATACTCATTCATTTTCCTGTAATAAGATATCAGCATGACTTTTAAGACCACCAGAAATGCTTGTTTTTTTCTGTTAATGAGCAGTATCTTTCGGAAATTTACACTCAAGTCCTAGGCACTGATATCCTAAGGGTATAACAGAGGCACAAAACTGGGGGATTTCAGGGGTCAAAAATACTGCTTCAGCTCTCCCTAAGCATGAGTTAGAGGCTGCAGGAAATGTAGAGAGTAGGAGAATTTCATCCAGGGCAGTTCAGACCAGCTGCTAATAGAACAAATGTTTACAAGTATTTCCATAGCTTCACAAGGGTCACAGGGTTTGAGACAAAGTTCCTTGAAGTCAATGGAGAATGTGACCCAGCACTTTCTTTGCCACCTCTCAAGTAATTGTGAATGTATTGCACATAGATTGCAACAAAATTGTTGTTACTGGAGGTTTCCTGATAGCTGATTTTTAGTATAATTTCTGTCTGTTTGCTTGTTTTTTGGCAGCCCAATGGTAGCAGCCAAGGCAAGGTGCACAATCCATTCCTTCCCACCCCAATGTTGCCACCACCACCTCCGCCACCAATGGCTAGGCCTGTGCCTCTGCCAGTGCCAGACACAAAACCTCCAACTACATCAACAGAAGGAGGGGCCACCTCTCCCACTTCTCCAAGTAAGTATAGACGCAGCGGGAACCAAGGGCTAGCGGCAGCACGCAGCGTGCTGCCGTCACCGTCTATCGGCTGTTCAGGGATGAGGGCTGGACTAGCTCTCGGGAAGCAGGAGAGCTCTCCACTCTCTATATGATAGGCAAAATTCTGAGCTGCTTCTATATTAACGAGAAAGGAGTTAGCTTAAGGTTAGTTTTATTTCTGTCTTTGTTGGCATTTCACATCAAGGCCAATAGCAAAGCTGTGACACAGACCTTGGACCATTGGGACCTTGTTTATTGGTCATGAGGAGGCACGTTGGTATCTCAAGTCAGGCTTTAGAGGAGAGATGCTGCGTGGAAGTCAGGCAGCCTCATCAAAAACATTGCTGCTTCTGCACACTGGGCTAAACTAACAACTCTTTCCAGTTCACTTCATTTACAGTTCTTTTGGGAATAAGTCTTCCTAGATTAACCCAGACATCTTTCCCTTATGACTTGGTTCCCGAGCCCTGCATTTTGGGCAAGAAGCTCTGGTATTTCTTAGGCCCAGGGAGAAAGCTTTAATCCTCTCTCCACCACCCACACGGCTCCCATATGTATTTTGTGTAGCCACAAGTCAAATATACAAATTCCTGGATGCACACTTGGGGATACCACTTTGGACTCACTCTTCTGGGAAACAAATGCGATTCAGCTGGGTTTGATGCTTTAAAAAAGTCTGGATGTTCAGGGAGTTAATTGTGAAATGATTTAATGAAGCTATGCTCAAACTGACATTTAAAAACAAAAGGGAAGCTTTCAGTGCTTTAATGGCAACTGTAGGGGACTTGTTCCACAGCGAAGGGAGTCCAAATAACATCCACAAACAAAAATCAATCTAATCGAAAGAGCAAATCCCTCCGTGTGCTTTTCAAGCTTATTATTTAAATGCTATATGCAACCACTGCTTGATGTGCAAAGAGGTACTCGCTATTCAGACCATGTGAAGCCTACATTTTCAAAGCTTTCTATACTTTTCAGGAGATTTGCACAGGTTCCAGGGGGCACTTTTAAAATCTGGTAGTTCTTGGAGGTTTGCATTGCCTTCTGCTACGCGATAGCGCACAACTGCAAACTCAGCAAGATGCTCTGGCTGGCTTCGAAATTAAAATGGGTTTTAGTATGAGACAGTCTGGTAAGATTGTGAACATGATCTCCGTAGAATCAGGACTTCTAGAATTGATCAGCAGATTTTTGGTGAGCTAAGAAGTTGATTCATTCCCTCCCCTCCGCTCCTCTTTCTGACCTGAGACCAACACTTGTGCTATCAGGAAGTTTTGACACTTTCTGACGGGAGATACCGTCTTTTAAGTCCTATCAATAAAATTCAGCGGCGGAATCTAAAAGGTTAATGTTTAGTCATAATTTTCACTGAATATAGTCAGCAATGCCTTACTATTTCCTTGCCTTCAGAACCGGGAAAAATGAAACTAGGTCAATGTCTATTTGTCATTACAGTTGTGACTCAGTTTACTGGCAGCGTGTGGTGTCTAAAAGAAAAAAATTCCCAACTTCGTTTTAGCAGTAATCTTAATGCTTAATTTTTATGATACTGTGATCATGTAAACAAGCTCAATGCGTGTCTGGCCTGATTCTTAGCTGGCACAAAAACTGGTGGTTGTCCGCTGAAGTTTGCAGAACACCAGCCATCGGTATCGGCTCGGGCCGGTCACCGCGGCTCAGTGTTCAGCAGACAGCTGCCACGTTAATTGGGAACCGAGGTTTTCTCCAGAGCAGCCACTTAATGGTATTTAAACAAAAGATTAGGAAAATAATTACTGTTTGTTAATTAGCTACGCTGACGTCTAAACATATAGTTCTGTACATATTCAGGCATGCATCTTCTTTTTGGTAAGGGTTTTGAATAATAGTGGCTTGAGTTGTAAAGAAGCATATAATTTAATTTAGGGACAGATTTTACAGAAAAGTAGATTATGGGAAACAGTTTCTAAGGAAAAAATGCTACATAATATTCCAAAGCTAGTGGACGCGGCTGGCCACATAAAGAGGAAAACAAGCCAAAGTTCCTGGCCCCACAGCGAGAGTTTACCAGAAGGGTCCACTGGACCCCATTTAGTGTGTCAATCAGGACCAACCCTCCAATTTCGTCGGTATTTATTTTTTCCTTAACTAAATATTAGCCTTCAAATAGCAAGTGCAGATTCACCAGAGTTTTCATAAAAGCCACACAAAAAAGGTGTTTTCCATGGTTACGAGCTGCTTGAGCGCACCGGTTCTGGGAGTGTCGCTGGGTTATGGCTGGCTGCCCTGCAGAGCTTTAGGATATTGGAAAGTCACTTATGCAACAAAGGCAGGAGTGATGTTAGATTTTGGCCAGACTCTCTCCTTAGCTGTGTGGAGGAGAATGAAGCCCCCCCCCAAGGAAATGGAGTGAAAGGGGTTGGCATTTGCTCCGTTCTCCTTCCCTTTTTTGGTCTAGCAGAAAGCCCTCTGCAGAAACAAAATGCAGTTACGGCCCTACCAAAAATTGGAATATGGCCCTCCTGAGGGGTGCGGGAGCCAGGAGCAGCTGTTCAATACAGCACGGCCTCCTGGGAGCGAGAGCTGGAAATCACAAGGTGGTTAATGATTCTCAGAGCAATAGTGAAACTCTCCAGCTGTGACATTAACCAAAACATGAACATTAGTGCTGTCCAAGGAAGGAAGAGCCCCTGGAGATGCACACCGGGGATTTGCCGCTACTGGGTGGCCAGGCATGCTCTGGGAGTTGAAAATTTCAACTGGGAACCCTATCCCTTTGGAAAGCCAGCGAGATGATACAACGGCGATGGGATTCATGAGGTTTGGGAGGGTTCATTCTTCCTCCATAAAAAGCCTTTTCAATAGAACACATCCTTGATATCAGAAGTAGTCCCCAAATTATCTTATCTCAGATCTCTTCTTGTTTTTGTTTGGTTGGCAACCCAGAACAAACACGACACAATATTTTCTTGAACTTGACAGTTTCTGGGTTTAATATCTCATTGCCCAAAGAAAACACCACCTCCACTACATGCCAGTTGGACTTTATCACTATCATAACTGATTTTCAGTATTAGAATCTGTGGCCCTCATTCCAATGCAGAGTCTAAGATACTGCCATCCTCTACCCTATGATTTTTAGGGAGTATTTTTAAACTAAATGTTATTTGCTAAGGTTTACAGCTCTACATGGGGAGAAACTTAGCTATTTTCCCTTGTTGGGCAAGATTGTTATCGGTTAATGTCCCTTTGCACAAGGGAGTTTTCGTGTTAAACGGCATTTGTGTCAGGATGAGAAGAATGATCTTGTGGCTATAGTGCTGGATTCATAATCAGATTGGATTTCTCTCCCTTCCTCTGCTCTGCTTTGACTGAGCACCCTCTGGGCAAGCCATTTTAGCTTTCTGTTCGCTCCTTTCCCCATCCATAAAAAAGAGGGTGATGACTGTATCATTTAATTTGTTAGAATTTGCAGTTCCCTCTCAGAGACTCAGCTGCAAATGCATTGCGGTAGGAATTGCTGTATTGCACCACGTTCCTCCAGTTAATTCTCTCCCTACAGCTCCACAAGGGCTAAACTGACTCCTAGTCCTTTGTGAAGCAGTCCAGCTCGTCGTATCAAGCACAGTATCTGTCGTCTTGGTCTGTAAAAGAGAGACCTAATGGTACATTAGGTTATCGCTCACCCAAATCATCTTTGCCAACCAAAAGCTTCACCTTTTAAGCCATAACTGTCTGATAAACGATGCACTCTTATACTTAATAGAAATTATTTCAGGGAAGTATATCTTACATTACCATTCTCCTACTGTAGGCAACTTTAAAATACATGACATTCCCAAAACTGTTTGTTTGTCTTGTCTTTCATACAATTTCTTGCCATTTTGGCTAAATATCAAAGCTGTCTGTGTGAGCAAATGTTCTTTCTCTGCCAGCTCCTGTTTTGCTTGTTCCTGAAGTGAAGCATCATAGCAAATTTGTGGCATCACATTCATTTCCTTGGCTATGGGCTATGATGTTGCAAACAAGCCTTAGTGAATTCCAGTAGCAGAAAGACTAGGCTGGGCAGGAAGATGTTTCTATTCAAGCCCAACAAGCCAGCTATCAGCTAGTGCAAACTAGTGTAGATCGGTGCACTTCCCATGGAGCAAAGCTGATAAAGATCAAGAGAGGATCTGCCTGAGAGACCTGGCTTCTTTTCCTTTCCATGCTTTGGCTTTCTCTTTCCTAAAAAGGAGTTTGAAGACCCCACCATAGGCTTAGCCTATGTATACTCTAATACAGTGTGGCCTGGCTTTAACCAGTGAGAGTTTGCCCGATCCTAATCTCAGATCAGAAGTGGCAAGACTTCCAGGAATCCCACCTCCACGTCAAATGAGTATTTATACGAAGACAGTAAGATATGGCTAGAAGCCGTGTTGGCGATGGCCTGACCAACACTCGGTCCTGCTCCCTTTTCTGAACTAAATTTCACTGTAACAGGACTCACTGCTAATGTGTATTCCACGTCAACTTAATATTCTGAGGCAAAATGGCCCCTTACAACCCGCAAACATCTCGTGACTTTTTAGAGTGAAGTGGGACTAGTGTCTTGGGAGAGTCGAGTGCAAAGCCTGCTCTGCATAGACATAGTTCTGATACTCTTGGCTTCTTGGCTTTAGCAATGTAGTTATATGACCTTGAGGAAATACCAAGCTGACATCCGAGTATTTTCAGAAAGCAAGTTAAACACAGTTTGGAGCGTTAGAGAAGAAAGTTATACATAGTCATTCACCCAGCAAGGTTGGAGGGGACTTTTGTCCATTTTATACAGTTTTCAAATGCTTTAGGATTTTTGTCTGAACAGAGGAGCCATTTAAGACAGCATTATAATGATTTCCCTTTGATTTTCTACCAAATACCACAGCAAAAGTATCTGCCAACAGGGAACTGTAAACAAGATCTTGAGTTCCTTCCCTTCTGAGTGGAGCTTACCTGCTCCAAGGGATGAAATTGCCTCTCCACACGTTCTGCTTCCTTAAAAGTAGACCAGAAGAACCAAACAACAGATGTTTGATTTTTGAGCTTTAAGTTAATTTTCCTCACCACAGAAGGAATTTCTAGTCTTGCACAACATCGAGTTCAGTAGTTAATTTAAAAAAAACCCAGGCTCACCATCAAACAGTACAGAAAAATATTAATGCATGGCACTAGCAACAGAGATGTACCCTTGGCAGATTTTGGACTTCTTTGAATTATTACGCAAATTAAGATGGTAAAAAGGCAAGGAGAACATCTCACCAAATCTACTCTGTTCACTTCTTCCTTGATTTGCAGATATGAATAACACCCAGCATACCTGTTCAGACTCTAACACGCAGGCTGCGCCGCAGCGTGCAAAATCATCTCAGAAAGATGAATTAGTGCACTTAAAAATTCCTTTAAATCTTTGTGGAGGAAAGGTGTTCCTTGCATGATTTTTGCAAGCACTAGGAAAGTGTTAGCTTCTTGGAGAGAAAAGTTCACCTCACTGGGAGCAATTGGGAAGAATTCGTTCTTAGAAGTTGGGAGTGCCTTATCTCCCCTCAGATCAGGAAGAAATGAAGATATGCAGTTCCTGGGGTGATTTCAGGGGAATGCTCTTTGGGAAAGTGAAGCTGTCTGATGTAATTGTAAGAATGAGGAGGCATCATGAGAAGTTTGTGAGACTTGGGTAGAGAGGGAAGGGAAAGATGCGGTTCTGTGTGCTCGTAGTCTTGGGAACTCCAAAGGCCTTTGTGGGATGCAGAATATTTGCATGGGTTCAAGGGCAGGCTGGGCATTCATCAATGAGAAATCCCTTGCGGATCATTAAATACAGGGAGTCCTTGAGCTGAAAAGAACCAGAGGGTGGGAAAGAATATGAGGAAGTAAATATGTGACCTGTTTTGACTCTGCTTATGGCCTCTGTAAGAGAGTGGGTAAGGTGAAGCATTGGTCTGATCCAGTGTAGTCTGAAATGAAGGGCTCCTCCAGTGCAGTGCCTCTTCACCAAATATTTTACCTTCAGAAAGGCAACAAGCTTTCATATACATGGACAACTCAGTGTCTTCTCCAACTCTTAACTCACTTTATTTTTCTGTAACGTTGAGGCCTCAACATTATATTTAGCCTGACTGGAATTTGGCAAGTAACTTTCCTTTTAACGTTGTTTTTTGTCTCCTCATTGGATGGTTAGATTGTCTGGGGATTTTATTCAGCAGAATGCATTCCCATAAATACATTTAAAATAGACAGAATCACTGTTTGTATTAGGGCATCTATTTAGGTTATTTGAATTGAGATCTGAACATGCAGAAAAACTAAACAAGGGAGAAGATTGCATGGGGGACTTTCAAATGAGGGGAAGAGGGAAAATGCATTGAAAGCTTTTGGATGTGGAAGTACGTGGCATTGTGGACAGTTGCAGTGGAGAATATAATGCAACAATAAAATCATTAAAGTACTTCAAGTTTGGAAGTAATCTGGGTTCTTGGCTTGCATTGCATTTAATAGCTTTACATTTATGGGAGCCATTCCAGTTTTTAAAGGCAGCTTCAGCCTTCAGACTGATTGCACTTACCACCCCAGTGAAACTGCAACCCATTAATTTTTTACCGAAAGGATCTTCCTAGTTTGTCAAACACATCAAGTGAACATTTTAGAGAGTGCAGACCACAGCAGTATGAAAAACTTTCTATTGAGAAAGCATGCTGGATTACCATGACATACGGGTCTGATTCTGTTAATAAGTTCTTCAGTAAATTCACAGCTATACAAAACTCCGTAAAACCAGAGATACCACATACTTGAGTGAAATGAGTCAGGCAATACCTAGAGAAGTCTCTTCTGCTAGCCCAGCATGGAAGGGCCTGCAGCGGTTCTCCTCTGGGAGGTGACCCCAGCACACTCCTCCCTGCGCACACGTCGTGGCCGTCCTGCCTGCCAAGGAGCAGCCCAGTCCCCTCCGTGTCGATAATCCCCGTCATTAAGACGAAACCTTTCCAGTGTCTCAAACCAAACTCTCGCTCTCTAAAACGTTTGCACATTTCTATGTTAAACATCTGCTTAGGTGGCTCTGAGACAGTGTGTTTTGGTGTTGTTCGTGTGCAATCTAGTGCCGCTTCCTCAACGCATGTGTCCCTTCCCTTCACAGCCTACTCGACACCCAGCACCTCCCCCGCAAACCGATTCGTCAGTGTTGGACCACGGGATCCAAGCTTTGTAAATATCCCTCAACAGACTCAGGTGGGCCGCTTTCGACTTCTCTGTATGCCTGCAGCCTCTTCTTCTTCAGTGTACTCTAACGTGTCCCCGCGGAGCCAGCTGCATTGCCGCTGTCACTTCACCCACGTGGTCTCAGTAACTACAGCGAAATGTCACTTGCAGTTTGTTTGTCTGTTGTGTTTTTTTGGGCTTATGTAGTAATAACGCTGCTTTCGTAACTGGAAAGATCTCTCTCGCTTTCTAAGATATTGGCTTCTAGCGCACAGTTTTTGTTCCTCTGGCTGGGTTTCCCAAGGGTTTTGCTCCAACCTGTTCCCCAGGCAGTGCGTTTAATTGCATAGGCTACGGGAGCTCAGAGAGACCCGTCAGGTAACCGTGCACCTTAGTCCCTCACCAGATACAGCTGGAGACTGCTCCAGGGCCTTCCACGTCAACAAAATAGCCTCGAATTCCTGGTTGGCCATTTGCATGGTGGGCTTTGAGTGAGCAGGAGATTTCGTAATTGCGAGCACATCTGTTTCCTTACACGAAGAGAAAAAAGTCCAGTTGAGGCAGGCCTATAAAGCTGGGTTAACTGAATTCATAGTCCTGCTATGGTCAAATCAGAAGCTCAAGTAAACATTTGTGTTTCTTTAGGAGAAGGACGAGGTTTAAATGTGCTTTTTCCAAGCTGTATCATATTCCCAGGGTCGATTAAGAAAATAGTTGTTGGCAGTTTTGTTAGCAGCTAATTTGAGCCAGATGTTGAAAAAATTAAGTCTGTGCTTAATATCACGTTATCATGGGGGAGAAGGTATAAAGAAGTGAGCAGAACTAGTGCTTCAGGACAACTGCAGTTTGTAGTTTTAAGTGATTTTTTGACTACGTTACAATTCTTTTAGAGGTCGACAGCAAGAGACGTTTGTAATTTTGGTTTGAGTTGGTGGCGATGACTAAAAAGTAATAATCCAAATAACTAGCAAATCGGGGAGTACAACGCTTAGCTCTTGTTAAGTTCTTTCAAATAGTTTACATGCATCTGAATAGTTAGTGTACAGATTAATGGCTGTCACACGCCACAGCCCAGTATATGCACAAAGACTCCTCGTTGCGATGGCTTCAGCACCTACGCTGTCAGTGAAACACAAGTCACTCGTTACCAAAGCTTTTCAGTTTACAGGGCTGCAACCAGATGCCTGCGAACACAATGTGTTTTCTTGCTATCTGTTCTTTGTGTACGATTCGTTAGGGGCTTTGGTTTATAGCTCTGTCGACAGCACAGGTTAAACTACAGCGAATCTCAGACCTTCTCTGCATTAAACAGGGTCACAGAAAGTACAGCAGCGGCGCAGAGTGGGGTTTTAACCCGTCAGGTTCTGGGGTTTTCCCATGCTTTTTACAAAACACAGCCTGCACCCCACTTTTCAGGCCTCTTCCTTTATTTGGTTCATCTACGTGACAAGCTTTCGTGAGTCTCCACATTTAAACCGTATTTCTCCAGTCGTTTTGGAAACAACTGGAATACACGAAAATCCACAGAAATTGGGAAACGGGAATGTTGAGGTACACTGTTAAAGTCCTTTGGTCTCTCCTTCATAGCTCAGGAAACTTGAAACCCTTTGGAGAATGCTACTTACCTTTTCCAGAAGACTTGAAAAACTCCTAGTTGGTAAATTGATTATGTAGCAAGACACAACAGTATTAAGTCGCCAAAATATTTTAAACTGACTTGCATCCTGCAGCCTAGGTTTCCCAGATAAGTTTGTTGACTGTAAACTTTTATCCTGCTTATTTATGACTTGAATCATTTTAAAACGCTCTAGCCTTACTTTAAGTGCTTCTATGTAATGCAGTATAGTGACTAACAATGCTGCACAGTGAAAAACAATACTCAAGCACAGCTTTCAATTAAAGTCAAGCCTGCTGCAGTGGGCAAGGAGACTGACTTCCAGTCTCCGACTCCAGCTGCATCTCCGTGCTTCTATACATCATTATACCACCACAACCCACTTGATACTAAATATATAATTTATCAGCCAAACTCACTACTTATTCATGAAACAACTCTAAAGTTGACTTGTGTTTTAAATCAGAGAAGCGAGGTAAAAATACTGACTGCAAGGATTTGGGATTTACTTAGTGTTCCTCTAAACAAAGACGTGCTTTTGTACCCTTTTTGCGTTAGCGTATAGGACGATCACTTAGGATATTTTCAAAATGAAAATGTAAAAACACATAGGACTGTGTTATTGAAAGCAGCTGGGGTGGCTGCTTTCCATCAGGATTTTTATAGTACCTTCAGAGTCAGCCTAAGAGATGGGTCCTGAGGACCACTAACTGCCAGGCCACACAGCTCCCTTAGACAGGAGGAAGCAGTGAACACTCAGAGCTTCTGAAAGTCGAGCTTAAATAGAAGGGTTAAGCAACTCTTTACTGCTGGAACAACAAAATAGAAATGAAGACTGTATCTGAACATCTGCTTTTAAAAAATTACGGTCCAGCTACAAGCTATAAGAAAACATCACGGTCAGCTTTTTGGTGGCACTGAGTTTCTCTGCCAATTGGTTGGTCATTTGACTACAGGCACTAGTTAACGCATCATCGTTATTAGTCTTAAAATGCTGCAAAAGTGAGTCTGTGCACGGGGATGTGACAGCAGCGTTCAGCAGAAGTCGCATTTCCCATACATGGGCATTCACAGGCTTTCACGGAACATTGGAAGAAAATCGTAGACAAATGTACAAGAACATGGCTGGGTTTGAGCAAGGATCGTTCTGTCCTGGGCTGTTTTTAAACAACCAAAACCAGTACATGCCTTTCTTAATGGGCATTATAAAAATTAGCAGTAGACATTTCCATTAGCAGCATGTTCTAATTTATGGTGCGTTGCTTCAAGTATAATCCCTTAAAGGAATTTTGTAGAATTTCTATAGTATTTTATTTAGAAAAAGGTCCTCCTCTTGTCTTCCAGAGTCAAATAAGGTTGTGGCAGGACGACAACACCATGACAGCAAATACCAGGAAATAAGCTGATTTAAGTCAGTAGTTCTGATTCAGTAACAAAAGCCCCAGAAGGGCTGTTGGCTTTCTCTGGTTTTAGCAGCTTCAAAACTTTTCAGTCGGTTTGTTTTTCTCATGTGCTGCCTGTGCTTACCCCATCCATCACTCTGCCACTCCGGCGGCTCACCACATAATTGTCCTATCTGGAGGGTTATTTGAATCTAAATTTCTGTTTGAGCTATTAGAAGAAACACTTGACTTGGCATCCTCTGTATGTGTTGACAAAAAGGCGCAGGTGTTGTAACCTTTGCTTGATAAATCATTTACTTTTGCTACTTGACTCGCAAGCAATATGGGGGCATCAGCTTTTTAACCACCTTTTCCATATGCAAATCAGAAATACAGTATGCCCGGGGTACGCGGTCTTCAGTTTCAAAAGCAAGCTGGTCTAGATACCTCCTGACTAAGTAATAGATACGTCTCTTTGTATTGCCAAGGACTTGTAATAAGGAGAGTGGTAGAGGAATGGGAAAGTACCATCACATTAATTAGGGACTAGCCTATCCGTAGCAACAACAGGAATTAAAGGTTCTGAGTTTTAGGGTTGTTTTTTTTGTTCCTAACCAAGTGATAAAAGTAATTGTGAAACACAGGATACGCGCTCAGAGTACATGCAGCCGGCAATACTGAACTAGCAACCTGTTCTTTGTGACCGGAGTGTGCGTTGTCACTCCCCGCTCTAAACGGTGTTTGCTGATCTCCAATGCCCTCGCTTTGCTCTGTGGTAGGAAATTCCTTTAGGGATCAGCGCGCCGTGTTCAGAGCGCTGCAGCTGCACCTCGCACTAAGCATTGTTTACTAGGCTGAGTCCTGTTTGCCACCTACTTGCCCTACATCTTCCTGGAAATTGTACTTTGGATGCTGAAAACAGCTCCTGAGCAACACATGCCTGCTCCATCTAATCCCTCCTGCCTGCCGGTAGCCCGTGTGCTGTAAGGTTGCGGTAAGGTTACGAGGATGCACAGAACGGACACCCCCTCCAAATGCAGCACCCAGGCTGAGGATCCACTTCTTTACCACCTGTGGGAAATGACATGGTTTTCTTTTCTGCTTAAGAGAGAAAGTGTATCATGTACTCTCTTGTCCAGCTGGTTCAGGGAAAATCCCTCTTTAAGCTGAACGTGTTTATCTATTTTTTCCTGTGTGACCTGCTCTAGGCAATGCTGCTCTGGCAGGGGGGTTGGACTGATGATCTCCAGAGGTCACTTCCAGCCCCTATGATTCTATGATTCTATCAGGTCCATTGCAGTTAGTTTCTAAAGCTTAATTAAGCGCAAACCCAAATCTTTATTCCCTTACGTTTCTCTAGGAAAAGGTAAAACTATTTTCTAGAAGAACAGAAGTAGAAGCTCTTCCTGCTTCTGCCTCTGCGTGATCCCAAAGTTACGGTCAGATCATGGACTGTAAGCCAAGGTCTTGTCTTTTCACACTTTCCCTGGTGAGGCCACCCAGCTATAACAGTGCTCCAGATAGAGCTCATCCTTCATAACGCCAAAAAAAAAAGTGAAACAAAAGCCCGTAGCTTACCTAGCACACCACAATAAACTAGAAGAAAAACCCTCAAAGTCAACCGAGCTTATCTAGGCAGCAGAACAACACGTATGAAAAGCAGCAAGCTCAGAAGCACAGCCGTGCTCTTGCTCCCAGGTACAAACACGCACGCTGTGAAACACGCCAGTAATAGAGTAATGCTGCCCTAGAGTAAGTTGGGGGGGGGAATTACTGAAGTTTAGCAAAATCTTTATAGTATAGGGAAGTTGCTAACTTCTTTAGATCTGCTCCTGTTCTCTGCCTTTCCTGAGTTAGACAGTGGGTATCTTTGTAGCTGCTTCTTTTAGGCTTTTATTTATCTCTAAAAAACCACCTTATGCCTCAGGTGCATACACAAACCTAATTGTACGACCACTTTCTTTTCGAGAGACAAGGGAAAGACTCTTTTATTTCCCCACAATCCTTCTAGGAAGCAAGCTGCAACCTGCAATTTTTCACTGGCAGCGCTTTAAAACAAAGGGCACGCGAAAAAAAAAAAATGAGCTTTACGCTGTGTCCCGTAGGTTAGCAGATGCGAGCTCTGTCAGACGAGGGAGGGAGGCAAATTCCAGAGTAGATGGTCCTTCTGTGCTAACAGCCAGTCACTGCTGCCTAGACACTTCTTTCGGAGGAGCGGAGCGCAGGTGATGCCCCTTGCCGCGGCTGGAGGTGGCTCGGGCAGGGGGGAGGCAGGGAAGCAGCCTGGCAGGTAGAATATACCCCAAAGCCTCTAGAATCCATAGATCAAAGTCAGCGCCCTGAATAAGAAGCTAATGCCATTCCTCCAGAGCTATCGCTCCTGCAGCTGAAACCGCGTAGCTGGTTTGTGCCCAGGTTCCATTGCCACCCTATGGAAGAAAGAAACCAGTGCACACATTTTTCTTTTGACAAATCAAAACGTGCTCCCTCGCTTCATGGGGATTTTCCAGTTTTGCTTCTCGCTCAACCCCTGCCACAGCGCCCTGCCCTTCGCACCGTCAGAAAGGGACGCGGGACGCGGAGCTGCCAGGCTCACCCACAGCCCCTGTCGATGTGCTTTATTAGCACCACAAGCTGCCTGTCCTCTCCTGCCTCTGCGCCCTTCTCTCGCTCTCTGCCGCTTCCCAGTGCCCAGGAGTGGCTCTGGTCAGACGGGCAGGACCTGCTGGCCCTCAGGAGGAAGGGGAAGGTCAGGATCTCGCGGCATTGCTGCGGTGTGCTAACAGCTGAGCCACCGCTTCACTTCACGGAGCAGTTCGTGTTCAGAAGAAGCATAAAGGGCTGCGTGTGGCTCATACAGCGCAGCGGACGTGCAGAGAACATGAGAGGCTGCAGGAACAAGATCAGGCCTTTTATTTTTGGGGGTTCTGAGCAGAACTATTTATAAGCCAGGCCAGGGCTACTTGTTGCTTGGGTGACTGTTCCTCCCTGGCATAAGAACACTTATCCTCAAGGCTGAATGCACCGCTCATGTTTGAGTGTGAATGAAGATAAAAGACACTTAATTTGGAAGCATTTGTTCAAATCAGTTCGGCCCCCTGTGAATTACATATTCCGTAATGCAACTTCCCTTGGCCAGCACGCATGGCTTTGGAAGACACTGAACTGCAAAGCACTTTGAAGCAGAGACTTGACTGCCCTGTTCCTTCTCTTGGTCCATAGCAGAAAATGTAGTGGCAGGTTTAGAACATCATTTGCATCCAGGAGTAACATCTCTCCTGGGTAAAGAACAGAAATTCGCAGAGACTAGCTAAACACAGTTTTGGGGTGTGGGACTGCTACTTTCTAGAGATGCTGAAGTTAGAGGGTTCACTCTCCTTCCAAACCCAAAGGGAATCTGTGAACTTTCCTGTGTTGGCAATGGCAAGTGAGGGCTGCTCTCCTCCTGACACCTGGATCAGAGTTACACGGTGCCCAAAGTACCATCTGCGTTTTAGATTGTTCCTCAACCTCATGGATCGCTTTCCTGCTAGGGATTTGCAATATTTGTAAGAAATGAGACACCCAAAACAGAGATGAGAAACAGAACCATTATAATGAACAGTTGAGCATGTGAGAAGAGAAAGTTGTTTATGGGACCACTTAATTTACACTAATTTTTCCTGGGCTGAAGGTCACTGAAAAAGGATGGAGTCTTGTGGGCTTGAGCCCTGTTATAAGGACTAAAAGGTTTGATCCCTGAGCAAAAAGTGTTTTGCTGCAGAAGCAGAGGTACCAAGCTACTGATACGTAGCCTGAATGTTGATGCCGTCCTTAATCTTCCATCCAGGAAGCAGCTAGACTGGCCTGGTCGTGAGGGTGGTCTGGAGATGGCTCTAAAAATGTAGTCTAAGTCTAGAGAGAGTGTGCATAGAAAATGCAGTGTCAATCTCCATCAAGCATCAGCAGGTCTCAGGCCCTGGGAAGCTGAAAGATTTCAGATCCTGTCTATGCTTTGTGTTTGGCCATATTAAACTCCCTCTTCTCTTTTGTTGAAATTAGTCAAGGAAATGTTGGCTGAATCCTCCGCTGAGCTAAAATTGAGATGGTTCCTCCATGATGGGAGCAAAGAGCCCACATGCAGCTGTGGTGTTCTTGATGTGCCCCTGATCACATAATAGCTCCTTAGCCACGTGTCCCCAGTGCAGCATAAGTGTGAACGTGCTGTTCTGATCACAGTGGCTAATGACAGTCCAGAGCGTGCTCCACAGAGAGGAGATACAAAGGTGACCAGAAATCAGGGTCACTCCCCAACTCCCATTCCCTTCGCTGCCTCTTCAGCTGAGTGCACAAAGCCCATTTAATTGAGCTTCTGCAGAGGGGTGGTAGGAAATGTCACTCTCAGATGCGTTCTTCAAAAGCAGCAGAGAACAGTATACCTCAAGAAGAAAGCACATATTGCACTATAAAGGTAAGGATTCATAGAAATTCCCAGTACCATCATGTGGCCTCATCTTCAAAGTGGGTTGGAGCCAAATCAGTCCAGAAATGCCTGGGCTAGTCCTCAGCAGGGGGGATCCTTTTTCCTGGGCTTTTTTCTTCTTCCTCCTCCTTGCAGGCTCCGGTGAGCAGCTCAGACTTTTTTTTGGAAGCAAACACTAAGCATCCTATTTCCAATAGATACAGCATACAATTATTTACAATGGACACAGACGAATTTCCCAAACTAAGCAATTAAACTTATTGCATTTTTTCCCCCCTCCTTACAATAAAGAGGAAGCCCGTGCACAAGGCACCCTTTCTGGGGGTTTTATGGCCATTACTTATGCTCCACAGTAGGGGAGAAGAGAGGGAAGAAGTAAGTGTGGGCCTGGTGGGAAGAGTTGGCAAATGCAGAAATATGATGAATGAGCTGGAGAGATTTAATTTCTTACTAAATTCTCTACAAGCTGTGTAACCTTTCTTTAGCTAAACAATTACTCTAAAAGGCAATGATTTTCTGTGTTTTCATTGAAAAGTCTTCATAATAACAATGGCCTATGTTCTCCTTCTTGAAGAACTTCTGCCAAAAAACAGTTTTCTTTTTTCCATTCAGCAGGAAGCTTTCTTTTATTTTTATTTTTTCAATCTCATATTCCCCGCTAACATGGATTTACAGGGCCTACCACTTACTGCATGGGGCTGGGAAGAAGCTTCCCCTCAGGCCAAATCATTTTGGTCCCTCTCCTTTATAGGGCTTCTTGCATCTTCCTCCCAAGAGGAGTGCCGTGACTGTCAGAGACATAATACCAGACCCAAGTGGCCATTTAAGCTGACAAAACGTGACCGTTCCTACGTTCACAGGTACAGAGCACATGGAAGGGGATCCCTAGATTTGTTTTTCAATGGACAAGCAAGCTCTTGCTGCTGTTGTGGTGGGCACAGTCAAGACGGGGAGCAGGGACCAGCATCAGTGTGGTGGGGGAGAGAGTCATCAGATCTTTAAATTTATTGGCTACCCTGCCAACATGATTAAATCAGAGTGGGTGCTGTGGATCCTCGTGGAACCATAGGATCCTGTGACTGGGGTATTGTAAGGATGAAGGCTGGAGAGGGCCTTTTTTACAAGGGCACGTAGCCATAGGACAAAGGGTGATGGCTTTAAACTGCAAGAGGGGAGATTTTGATTAGATGTCTGGAAGAAGTTCTTCACTCTGAGGGTAGTGAGACACTGGCACAGGTTGCCCAGGGAAGCTGTGGATGTTCCGTCACTGGAGGTGTTCAAGGCCAGGTTGGACGGGGCTTTGGGCAACCTGGTCTAGTGGGAGGTGTCCCTGCCCACGGCAGGGAGGTTCGAACTAGATGATCTTTAAGGTCCCTTCCAACCCAAACCATTCTATGACGTTGGAGATGCAGCATGAGGAAAGCACTCTCCTCCTGCAGAGCTGCACGTTTGTTCAGATACGCACACGCATACGTACACACACACACAAATCAAACAAGTATAAGGCAAAATTATAGTTATGTGCCTCTTACAGCTTTTACTTGACTTGGCCAATTTCCTGGCCGCCCCATGCCCGCCCCCAGCCTCCATTGCAGATAATGCTGTATTGGATTAGTCTGCCTCGCTGCTGCATCAGGTCCCAGATCGATTTATTGACTCTGTCAGAGTGGCTAGTACAGTAATTGTTACAAGAGCAGAATAGAAAGCAAGAATGTGTCCACATAAAATATAAAAATGACGTTTTGTTCCTTCTTTCCTCTTTTGCCCTATAGATCTTTATGTGTTTACACATTGGAGAGCACTTTACTTAAGTTAATCAGCTCCTTCTACATTATTAATTGCGACAGTTAGGGTGCTACATGGCAGCGAACGTATTATTGAAAACATTGATCTCACGCTCACGGTGTGGACCTGAGTCAGTTTTGTATTCCTTCCATTCTTTTGCAACTACTTCAGGGTGCTATCAAATCACATTTGCCTGACTGACAATACACCATCAATACCATCGATCTCGGAGAGGGGCAGAGAGATGCACATGAGAAAGAAAGGAGCGCACGGAGGTTCAGCGTCTTCTGTAGGCTTGGAAAGGGGGTTGTTGGAAGTTGGTAATCAGGATAATTACATGCCTGGCCCGATTTCTCCTATTTTGTAAAGAGTAATAATTTAAGGGCTGAAGTTTCTAAGAGATGAAGATGTGCAGAGATGGCGTGATGAGACCTTTTAAAACGCGTGTAGAATGTATACCCTTAAAAAAAAAAAAAAGATGTAGTGACTTTTTACAAGGGTTTTGGAAGTGCCTTTGAAAGACATTTCATGAAAGTTCAGCTTTTGCAGCTGATACCTATATGAGCTCCATAAATTCCACACAGCCTGACAAACTCCAGTAGGTGTCACATGTGACCTGGATGGAAAAGGTCAGCAGCTGAATTTATGGCTTTTGCATTTACTGGAACATTAAGATTTTTGCCAACTGCCATATATACTTTTTAACAATTCTGCAATCAAAGGATTAGGGCCACAAGCTACAATGAAGGTCAAAAACTAAAGGCCACTATCCCTACGTCCTTCCCAGTGGATAGGCATTAAGCTACCTCTGTTCTAAGAATCACCTGTGCTTAATGGTCTTAACATGGAGGTCAAGGAATAAATAAGCTCCAGAGGTGAACTCCTTGCAAAATAGACTATCTTGCTCTGAAATTAATACTGAATTCCATAAGAAGAGACCAAAGGATGAGAAGCCGTTTCTTAATGGAGAAGAACTCCCCAGTTTTCAGCAGATTTCATGTTCCCAGGACACTGAGCATCAACACCCCTAGTGCTGGACTATCCCAGAGAAACGTAAATAGCATACAGGGCAAGGATTGGGGCTTCAAAAGAAACACAGCAAAATGGCCGCAATTTTGTGAAAATCTGTTTATATTTTACGTTTAACAAAGGCATCTGTTCGTAGTAAGGATTTCTAACAGCGGGCCAAGTTGTAGCTTTCAAACTTCACCTGATTATAGCTCAGCACAACAAAAGGTATTGTCTTGTTTTAGGCATCTGGTTTTATAGAACAGAGGTAGAACTGGAAAAGTTTAATCCAAAGCCAGGATTAAAAAAAAAAAAAACTTCATAAAAATGGAGAGGCTAAACGTGAACGTATCTTGTAGGCTTAACTATGTAGCCTTTAGTTACTTCGGTTATTAATATTCAATTCTGAAAACAGTACTGACATTATAATCATAATATTTCTAGGCATATTCACTTGCATGACCCAGCTCTTACATCATCTATACAAATACCAGTTATTACACATGAAGAGATGCAGCTAAGTACATTTTCAAAGCCAATGAAATGTAATTTTAATTATAAGATAAGAGTAACAAAAATCACTACCAACAAAATGCAGCCACCTTTGAGGCTGAATGCAGTAATTTCCACGTTACTTGGAGCAGCTTTATACAACTTCAGGTATCCTTTCATGCTGTTGCTGTAACTACATATTTTTAAATATGACAACAGAAAAAGTTGGGTTTTTTTAAAGGGGATAAAGTTAGATATAAAGTTTGCATGTTGGGTTGGGTTTTTTCATCCTTGCATGTGCTAAACAACGAGATTTGAGGTTTTGCAGAAAGACTTTGACACATAATGTTCCTCATTTGCCTCTTCTCTCTTTTTTTTAAAAGAATTTTCTTGTGGTCTTTTGGGTCAAAGGTCTCGTCTGTGAATCTATGATATCGGACCCAGCCGTACATTCATTAAAGTTGATGAGAGTAGGAGATGGAAGATCTGTTATTGGCAGGAGTTTGTCTTAGAAATACAGTAATAGTTTTGTTTAATTATGCTTGTAGCTCTGCACAGTAGAATAAATCTAGTCTTTTTCAGATAAGATAAAGATTAGAATTGACATTTATTTTATGGGGAGGGCTTGCAGTGCAGGCATCACATATCTCTAGAGTTTTTATTTTGTGGCTACAGTTATTATCTCTTAGTGACTCCAAAGCAATCTTCCTTGATGTAGACATGGGTTTAGTTCGGAGGGTTTCCCAATTTCCTGGTCTTGTAGGCTCAATCTGAAAGTAAAGGTCAAGTTACGTTCCGTCTGGTTCCTTCCCAGCGAGGGAGGCTCCACAGGCTTTCTATAACCTCGTTGTCTTCCTAACAGTAGTAACAAGGGCAGAATTTGTCCCAGCAGTGGTAACTGCTATATCAGTCCTGTTGATGTTGCGCGAGTCAAAACAGAGTTCAGATTCTTCTCCTGGAGGCTTTTCAGGGATACGAGGAGTAAAAGTAGCAACATGTAGAAAGAAGCTGGGGGAGAGCTGTAATTCTCCACACAATGGAGCAGCTTACTTACTGAGTACAAAAAGCCACTTCTGTACAGTCTATTTTCAGAGAAAAGCCGCACGTTCAGTGACTCATAAAAGCGAAGAGGCACCTTTTGATTTTAAGTTCAAGGTTTACATTAGTAATTTTGTGTTTTCTCTGTTAGTATTAATTAAATTGAGATAGTTTAATTAGTATTACTAAATTTGATCATTAGTAGTAATTCATTCTGCCTGCCATACTGCACAAATATGACGAAGCAGAAATAACTAAATTGTTTAATTTCATCTCATTTAATGACTTTACACTCCACCAGGACTTTCATTGGCATCTCGCAGTATGTGTGAAAATCACTCCAAGCTAGGCCAAGACCCAACTCCCTTTAGCCAACCATGTCTAATATGTCCCTCCTCATCCAAAGACAGATCATGTGCTGGAAAGGCTCCACTGGAGAGCTGGCTACCTCTGAAGGCTGGGCTGGCCTTTCCTTGCCCCGGTCACCCAACTCCTCTAGCATCCCGGCCTTGATGGAGCTTGTACAGGACTCATCGACCACCACGTCTCTGGCCAGGAGCTCCCCACGGTGTAAAGAGAGGTGTCCCATCACCAATCCCCACAGCCACGCACCCGGGGTGCTGAGCTTTGTGCACAGGCATGGTGCACAGCCTTCCACTTTTCTTACAGCAGTTTCTTCAGTTTAGCAAGGTACAAAAGCATCAGGAGAAATGCAGGCATCAAAAGTTCTCACTTTCAGGAGGGGTTTTTTGTTCAGCTCGATGCCCTCTTGGCTTTCTTTTTTAAAGGGGAGATTTGGGAAGGAGGATTCACTGCTGAATGAATTCATTATTCCTCACTGTCTACTTTAATTTTAAGATCCATGTGGCAAAAACACCAGAGTTGCCTCCGTGACCCTATTTCTTCCCATGTTAATTTGGAGCCTGGTTTTGATCTCCTTGCCCGGTACACCTAGGACTTGCCAAAACCCCAATTCCTCTTCCCTTTCTGCGGTCTCCAAACCCCAGCTGTTCTCTGCCCACTTCCAAAAACATGCTGTTGTCTCGGCCTCCTCATCCTGGAGTCCCCCACTCCCATGCTGTCCCTCTGTCCATCTGCACCTGCTTAGTGTGCACCCCACCAGCCCCCCAGTTCCTGCTGACCACCATCCCAATTCCTCTCTCCTGCATGTCCCATCCCTCCGCCGACCCATCCCTCCCTATTTTTCGCCCTGTTTTATGAGGCTGTGCACGCTGCCGGCCGAGCCGCAGGGCTGCTCGTTATTCTGCTTCCCCCCCAGACATCCAGCACGGGCACAGACCAGGCTCTGGGGGGATTTCGGGGGCAACGCTTGCTCTCCATTCTAGTCCAAGTTTCTATCTCCCCTCGCTTTCCTCTTGCGCTCTATGCTCTAAAGTACTCCCCCGGCAGCCTAGAAAAGAGGCTGAAAACTCCTTTTTGTACCCCAAAACTCCTCAGAGAAGAGCCAGAGCCTCTGCAGCGACTTGCTGGCAGAGCCGCCGTCCCGCCGGGACCCCTCGCCCCTCACGTAGCTCCAGTCGCTCCGTCGCGAGAGTCGGGGGGCCAAACCCCCCGAGCGCGTGTGTACGTGTGTCTCGGTGCGTGTGTGTGCGCTCGGGCTGTCTCGCTGCAAATGGAGCTTGGGAGGCCCAGACCGGGGGTTGATTTTCTTTGGATGACTTTCCCCGATTGTCTAAAGCAATAAAAGTAAAGAAACTTTTTTTGAGATGGGGGGGTGTGAAACGGTGGTTGCGGGGAGATTATTTTTGCAGTCCTGGTGCAGGCAAAACTCCTTGAGGCTTCAGGGGAGTTTTGCTCGCCTGAGGACTGCAGGAACTGGCTTAAATTGAATAAAACTGTAAGTACAGTATAGGGGACTGGGTAACAAGGAGTTCTGCAAAAGCAACAAAACCAGAGAGCACAATGAAGAATAGAGCGGGTTACGCCGCGGTGAAAGTATGTACTGGTTGTTATAACACCGTGCCTCTAGAATAAATTATGCCCCTTTAAAAAGTAATACTTTAACTGTGGAGCTATATAGAGACAATTAAGACGATATTGTTCTCCTCATTTCCCTCCTCCCCCCCTCCTTCCTCCCTCTCTCTGCAGTAGCTCTGTGGAAACTTTTAATGCTGCAGCTTGAAACTTGGGCCTCTGGGTCTCAAATGCCTGAGAAAGCACTGCGGGCTCTAACTGTAAAACATTCCTTCGGCGGGCCCTGGAAACAGGGCGCGCTGGCGCAGGCGAAGTTCAGAGGGATCACATGTAAATGAGGGCTGGCTGCAGACTCCCGAGGAGCGTTTTATTTCGCTTAAACCTGAACTTGAA
Organism: Eurystomus gularis; assembly: GCA_013400335.1. NCBI lineage: Eukaryota > Metazoa > Chordata > Aves > Coraciiformes > Coraciidae > Eurystomus > Eurystomus gularis. Next base: position 237,501 of record VZZY01000304.1, read on the forward strand.
CTTGCAAACGGGCCCGGGACGAGCAGCCCGCGGCCAGGAGCAACCGTCGGCCCCGTGCACCCCCCATCAGGTCTGGAGGGTCCGTGGGCACCCACTGCCTTTGTGCGGTGTCACGGGGAAGCGGAGGACAATGAGGGCTCTGGAGTTTCGGGAGAGGGTTCCTGGCCGTTCCCAAAGGGCTCGCTTTTTTTTCCTAGAGAAACGCTGGAAAGTCCCGCCGCAGCAGCGTGTCTGCCATCCCGGTTTCCACGGCCTGAAGTTATAAGCAGATCCAAGTCCTGGCACACGCTTCATTTCAGAAAAGGGAAGAAATAAGTGAGATTTAGCATAAGAAATATTAAAGTGTTGCACTCCCTAGCAAATGTAACCGTGCTTCCAGCAGAGGCAAATGCAGGGCTGTCTAAAACGCGAGGTGTAAAGTGCAGAATTTAAAAACCCCTTTGCAGCGTATTTACTTTTAAATCGCCATAATAGATGTAAACCGCCGAGGAGGGTTTTAAAGTCGTCTTTTGGCCTTTTTGGTAAAAACGCATCCTGCTGTTTTCCTTTTCCCTTGCAAAAGGCAACATGTGTACCAGGGCGAGGGGCTGATGCCGGTGAGGGGCACCCAGGTGCGGTGGCAGAGGTGGCCGGTGGCCAGGACACAGGCACCGGGACAGCTTCTTCACCCCCCCCCAAGCTGTACTTGGCTGGTGGGTCATATTTTGGTCATTTCTGATTACTCCCGAACAATTTTGGCTATGTTTATAGCGAAACTTTGAAAGGATGAATGGGGGGAAAAAAAAAATTTCTTTTTGGCAGTAACTCAGGAAATATCTACAAAGATGTCCTTTCTGGAGCGAGATATTATTTCAGGGTTTGTGTTAGGATCATTTTTATTCTGTGACAGCGCATAAAGAGACCGGGACAGAGCAATGAGGTCTGGCATAGCTAAAATCCCTTCTGTGTGTGTGAGGTTATATAGTTTATCAATGCAGAAACCACCACGGGCTTTGAAAAGTAAACAGCTGGCTTGGGTCTGTGCGCCGCGCTTCGGACTTGTCTGCTGGATTTAAATGGCTAGCCTGCGATTTTTGGAGCGGGGCAAATATATATGGGTTTTCTTTTAAACATGTCAAAAGGTTTTTGCAGCCATTTGTTTTCTTAGCTCCTTTATTTGTTGCAATTGTCCTTCCTGTTTCATTTTGGTTTATTTTGCTTTTACAAACGTCTTCACTGCCACCAGCAAGTCTACGAATAAATAATAAAATAAAATAAAATAAAAAAAAAAAGAAGTTTCTATTCCAGTCAGAAAACCTTATGGCAGCGACAAATATCAGAGAACGCCATCGTCTCTCTCAAAGATTTCATCTCACCATCCACTTAATCCGCTTGCTGTACCTCAGATCTCAAGTAACTTTCATACTGCGGGCTCACTTTAATGGATAGAATCTATTTTTCATGAAAAAAGCAGGAAATAAGCTGTCTTTCGTACAAAGATTTACAAAATGTAATCATTGTTGAAATATTCTCTTTGAACTGCCTTGTCCGCAGGGGTGTCTGGCTCCCAATACCCCCGTTTCTTTAGAACACCCTTACAAGTTCTTCTGGTAGATCAGGTACACTGGTGGTTCTGGTCTTTGATGTCTTGAATGAATGAAAGAAAAGCATAATAAAAGAGAGCTGTTGATCAAGCATAAAATACTCTTTAAGCTGACAGAATGGCAGAGTTAACACATTCTAAGCTGCTTTTAGGTTTTTCCTTTTTTCCTCACATTTTCCTGTGCTTTGTGTACAGTGGGGGTTTTTATTTTTTGAAAAGTCTCTGATCTATGTAGTATGCCGTCCTCTAACAAAAACCAAAATGGGATTGTTTCTCTCTCTTTCTCCCTTTCTTTTTCCTTTCTCTCTTTCACTCCACTATCTTTTTTCTTTTTTTTTTTTTTTTTTTCTTTTTCTCCAAACAGCAAGGGTTACGGTTTAGTGTTGCTGCAGTTCGCTTGCAGTGTACCACAAAAAGTTTAGAAGTTATTTTGCAGATTTCAAAGTCAATTTACTAACAAATAAATGAACTTCTTCGCTTAACTCTTTAGAAAATTGGAGGAAAACCGTAACTCGCAGAAAGTTCCCGAAGCGAAAGGAAGACCCTCTGTCTAAAAGCAAAATCACAAACCGAAAGGCGGACATAAAAATGACCTCACTGTGAGAGAACTTTTAGAGCCAGAGAAAAGGGAAAGTTTTCTTCCTGTAGATCTAATTTAGATCTTAAGTTCCCATACATTATTTATCCATCATACTCAAAGCGCCAGCCTCCTCTGCTCGCTGGATTACGTTTCAAACATTTGCCATTGATAAGTCTTTGCTGTATTATATTCAGGCTAAATGTGAATATGTCATAGCGCAGTCAATCTTTAATCCGCTGAGCTTCAGGTTCGGGCCGCAGGGGGTCCAGCGCTCAGAGCATTGCTTTATACTTAAGAAACATCTGGGGCCAGCTGGGACACTTTACTGGAACATTCAGATGTCTGGAGCAACAGCAGGAGTTACTGTACGAGTGTGTTTTCATAGGTTTGGGAGGGTTTGGGGCGACTTGGTTAAAAACACTAGCTGTTCCCAACTTGAGGTTTGAACCCAAGCAGAAATCTTGCCTGAAGTGGGTTTGTTAGTCCCAGGAGATAAGTGGTTTGGACTACTATACATTTTTAATAGTCAGCAGGCAGAAGTCCATATTGCAAAATTATTGCACGTAATTTAATGCAGTTTGCCACAATTGGCGTTCTCGCAGAAGCTATTGGATGCAGAGCTACTGTGTGCATCGCCTGGAGACTAGTGTCCCTCCTGGGACGGGTTTTATCTTCCTCGAGACACTATAAATATGCTCGTAGTGGGGCGTGCGACTCTCCTGGGTGTGGATGTTGGACAACCAGAAGATTCACTCACTGTTTTATGTCCCTTTGGGGATGACCAACATGCTACTTGCGTCCCTTTTGGTATTTCATTTTGGAAAATATAATTACTAAATAATTAATCCCAGCTCTAAGAAAATAACTTCCATAGGCACAAAGGTGACCTTGTCTTTAATATTCACCTTTCGGTTTGCACAGTAGGATCACATTTCATGCCTGGAGAAACTCTGGAGAAACCAATAGAAAAGTGGGACAAATTCAGATGTGGGGTAAAGCAAAGGCAGTGGCTTTATCTGCAGGAGCCCTCCATCCAGCCTCACCAGAAGCTGGATTGCCACTGCCTTCACTCACCCTGGCAGCCCTCTTGAAGTCCATCAAAGCCCCAGTTTTGACCCCTTGCTTTCAAACGACCTACCACGGGGACAAGCCTTCCTAGGACCTCTCACGAAGTGACGTCTAAAGAAGCAGTTTGCTGCCTAAGTGTTCATGCTCCCGTTTTATCTTTGCAACCAGGACTTGTTACCCCAGTTCACCTTCCCGGGGTTAATGTTTTTGATTGCCCTGAAGTTCTTGAGATGACCAAAATGTCATCCCCAAACAAATCAACTGAACTGATGCACCGTGGTGAATCCTCGCAGGTGCCTGGCGGTCGTGGCTCAGGTTCAGCTCGGCTGCTCAAACAGCCGCTTTGCCGGCGAGCTCTAAAGCTGCAAGTTGGGTTTTTTTTGTTATTTAGGCCCTTATCAAAGGTGGATTTTCCCGCCTGGGCCCGTCCAGCGATAGCTTCCTGCAAGCGCAGCCGTGCCCCGGGCAGCAACGGCCGCAGCCACGTTTGAAGTCCCGATGGCAGCGACCCATCCCGCCGCCGGGCAGCCGAACTGGGCTGAAACCTGAAGAAAATGGCTAGTGCAGACCAGGTCTTAGCCCGAAGTGGATTAGGTGAAGCGAAAGCTCCTGTGTGTGGAGTTTGTCAGAGTTTCAAACGTGTGAATGTCCTTAAATAACCCGCAGCGCCCGGAGAAATAAGCCAACTGTCACACCCAGTTCTGGATTCCACATTAACAACCTCCTTCCGCAGCGTTAAACTTTGCCCTTGAGGACTTTTGTTTAACTTCTTAATTTGAAAAACAGATAGGGCCGCTTTACAACCCTGACTTTTTCTGTGCGAGCTGAAAGGCCTCATTGTTAGGGCAGGAGATGTGCAGGTAGAGGTAAATGGAACAAGTTTGCGTTTGATTGTCTTTCTGGATTCAAACACGTGAGTGGTGCTCGCAGTTGGGCTTGGGAGCTGGGGGTGAAACACGTCGCGCAGGAACGCTGGTTTAAGAAGATTTTAATAAACAATGGGCCTGTTTCTGGGCTCCTGACGCAGGCAAGAAACTGCTACCGGAGTCAATGAGGCACTTTCAGCTCTTCTCCTTTCAAATATCCTGAATCGGGGAGTGTTTCCTTGCTGTTCTTCCCATACAAAGGACCCGATTGTCAGGAGTGGCTTGAGGATTTTTGTGTGTCTCTGCTATCTCCAGAAGAGCATAAGAAACAAATGGACTCGCGCTATCAAAGAAACGTAATTGCTGTTTCAGACTTCCTGTTTAGGATTCAGTCAAGTAGATATTGTTTATGGTTCATAAAACCTTACTACTGTGAGGATTCTCAGATAGTGGCAGCGCAGAGTTTCAACTTTCATGGTGCTGTAAATTAGGGGGGGGGTGCGAAAGAAATGTGATAATACTCCTCCGAGAACAGTAAAATAGAGCTCTGCAATGGTTAAATGGAATTTTATAAGCACATTCAGTGTGGAACTGTTTTGCATTACATGAGTTGAATACCTTAGAGATGACACACATCTGCAGGCACTTTATTAAATCCTTAGTCAGCACTTTTCAACCTGATGAGATTACTTCTTCATTTGACTGGAGAAAGGGAAGCGAAGATCTCGTACCGGACTGCAGAATTCTTTCTGATGTTTCACCTTGAGCGCTGGGGAAGGACAGCGGGATGCTCGGCAGGACAATACAGACCCGTAGCGGCACCGACAACTGTGTGGCAGTAATTTTACTGAGCAGGACCTTTAGTTCCAGCGGGTTCATCTAGCCCTAAACTCACTGGGAGAACAGTGCTGCAAAGTAAATAGAAGGGAAATAAAATACCGGCTCTTTTATGAAGATGCACGGAGATAATATCATCCTGACTGTATTGTGATAGCGCACGTGATTTAAATGGAGATTTTAAATTAAGAAAGGCAATATGCTGTTCTCCGTCTGGGTGCAGCCGGATAGGTTACAGAGCGCGAGGGATAAACGGGGTAAGGTGGTTAGACAGGAGAGCACAGCCTGCACCACAGTGAGCAGCGCTCTGAGAGAAGGCAAAAAAAAACTTCTGCCCTCCGAACGCAGGGATCTGGGCTTCTTTTTTTCCCTTCTAAGCCCCCTAATCGTGCAAAAATCCTTGACAGATCCCAACCATCAGGGCTCCGAGCGCACAATACACTTCCTAGATGTTTTCATTTGACGCGCGGAGGTCTCCTTTCCCCTCACGGAGAAGTTTCACAGGTGCTTCGGGAGGACAATGGTGCTCTTCAGACCTAATCCGGGAAGACTTAGACGTGTATAGGAGGCTTGAGGGGGATATGAGATCTTAATATTAAAATGATTAGTAGAAAAAGGAGGATCATTCTGTGTGTGCGTTTCGGCGGTAAGACGCTCTAAATTAAAACGGTATCCTGAGAGCGGTGCTGGTGGGATCAGATGGGTAAATGCGCTCTCTGTCTCGCTGTTCTGCTGCCTCAGCCCATAAAACATCTCATCAAAGTGGGGTTGCAGGCGCAGGCGAAGCGGGACGCAGCTGTTTGCGAGGTGCTCGGAGTTCAGATCCTGTAAAAGCAGCTTTTCAGCGAAGGCGATCCGGAGCCCCGGCACGGAAGTTTAAAAAAGAGCCGCGTGGTTTGGGCCGATCCTGTAAGGGTTAATTAAGTTTTTCATTGGTATTAAGGCCGAGCAGTGTCTGCAGGAGTCATATTGACACCCTAGTGCATGGTAACTCTACTCCTTTATTGACATGTTGCTAGTCAGGAGCACAATAGCACTCTGTGTCTGCAAATCATTGCTAAAATCATCTCAAGAAAAAAAAAAAAAAAAAAAGTTTGAAAGCCCAACGCTAGACAAAGGCCCCAGAGCTGCACTGCGCCGCTAAAAACTCCGGAGTCAGCAACTTCTATTGATTAAAAACTAACCTTTAAAGTAACTCGCAGAGTGTGTGGTTAGCATTTAAATTTAAACATGTCATGAGTTGATTTGTGTTACTGAATACCAACTCAGAAGGAGTTACATTCACATCAGATTTTTTTTTTTCTAATTCCCTTAAGCAGCTAAAGTATTTCATGAAATGTCAATAGGGCAGGGGAGAAAAAAAAGGTGTTTTGGAGGGAGGGGACTCGCGCCCAGCCTCGCCGTTTCTTTTCCCATGCAAATAGTCACCCCAAAAAGAAAAGTGTGGGGAGCGACACACAATAATTAGACCTTTGTCTAACTTTCCCAAGTGCCAGAGAAAGACAGATTAATTAAATATACAACAGTGTTGGTTTTTGGAGTGGGGGTCTCTCTTGCTGTGGAGGTCATAAATTAGGCAGAATAAATACTTCAATGTGTTTGCAGCGGGGCTGCTACGTCAGAGCGGCTGGCGGGCGGTGGGAGGGCGCAGCGCGGCTCTTGCTAATGATAGTCACGTCTGGGGCTGTCTGGTTGCCCCTAGCAACGAGACATGATGTAACACCAGGATGAACTTGAACTTGGGGGACTTGAAAAGGGAACAATAGACCAGAGCAATCAATAAAGCCTATTTCAGTGAAGGATTACAGAGCCGCTCTGGGGTAACCTTGTCTGCAAGGCGCAGGCTGAATAGCAAGATGCGTGAAGGAGCGCGGTGCGGCGGGGGGACGGACCGACGGACGGATGGACGGACAGACGGGCGGGCGGGCGGCGGAGGGAGCCCCGCCGCGACACCCCAGCCCCTGCCCTGGGGGAGCATTGCCGCCCGGGCCTCCTCCGTGGACAGCCCCTCCTGAAGCGCAGCTTGCTCGCTTTCTTCCTTTTTTTTTCCTTGCCCTTTTTTTTTTTTTTTTTTTTTTTCCGCTTTTTGAAGCAAAAGAGGAGTGGCGAGGCCAGAGCAGCTCCCGCCATCCCCGGCCGATGGGCCATGTGGCCAGGCCGGCGGGCGATGGGAGCCAATTGGACATCTGCAATATCGATTTGAACTATCGGCTCTGAATTTTTAACCCCTCTACTCCCTGCTGGGGACTTCCACGCTTCCCAAAGACGGTCACGCTCAAATGGCAAGCGTGAGGGACGGCCCGGCAAAGTTGGGAAGCGTTTGCGGCCCGCGGTGGTTGGAGGTGCCTCCGGCACGGCCGGCGCTCGGCTTCCCCGCGCCCGCCTCAAATCTATAGGGCCTTGCAACCAGGGAGGGGAACGGGGCTTGGCACCGTGTCACAAGTCCCGCCAGAACTTCTCTCTGCTTATGAACTTTACATATGAGAACTATTTCGTTTAATTGCAGCAAGTCTAAATATAAAATCTGTAGGCAATAGTTGGAGCTGATATGAGGCCGGTGTGTTTGTCTTCAGAAGGGAAGTGGAGGAAGAGTTAGTTAATGAGGTGTACTGGAAGCAGGACAACTTCTCTGATCGTGCTATTTATTTTTACCGGTTCCTACCTCCACGGCAAGGCCATAGAATCTCCGAGTCCCACATGAAACTTGCCTCGGAGTCTTCTGTAAATGTTCATAAATCCTCCCCGGGTTGATTATGCTATCAATCACGTTAGACGCTGAAAAGGAACGGAGGAAAAAAGTTGGTAAAACTTGTCGTCAGTTTATACACGCACACGTATGCACCTCATCTGTTACGGGAGCCCGAGGAAAAACGTGGGGTGGCAGCAACGGCTCTTTAATACCTGAATCTTGTCGTGTTACTTTATTTCAGGCTAAATAGTTGCCGCTTGTTGGGTGTATTCCCACAGCAATATGTCATTGCCAAGTAGCATCCCCCTGCGCGCACCGTCCCCGGGCCTGACACTGCTCTTATTCATCCCGGGTTCAGGTCGGCCTGACCTCTCCGGGACCGAGCCGGGTCTCCCCGGTGCGGTGGCACTGCCCCGACTCCAGCAGAGCCCACTCCGACTTTCCGACCGGTTTTCCTGTCGAGGAGCGAAACGTGCTCCGGGCATCTGGCGCGGTTGGGTTAAGGACGGTATTGTTGCGGAGCTGAAATCCCAGGGAATTCCCTCCCTTTGTGGGGGAGGAAGGAGAAGAAAAACACCCCAAAGACAAGCTATTAGTTGAGGTCCACGTTTTGTTTTGAAACACAAGTATGGCCAGAGATACGGGACGTTTTTGCTGATCCACTTTGCCCCCAGTTTGCTTTGTCCTGGCTTTTCTCTAGCGATCCACATTTCTCCTAAGAAAACAGCCCTGTTGTTGAATTTCTGTGCATCTGTTCCAGCGAGACAGTTGAAGCAGGGCAGTATAAAGCAACAGATGCTTATGCTGGCACATGCCTAAATACCCAAGAAAACCCCGACTGCAGGGTGATAAATGGCACGGAGAGGCGAATGTGCATCGCCTTTTCAGGGGATTAGACAAAAGTGAACTGGAAGGATCTTCAAGCCATAATCTATTAAAAAGATTGATAACTTGTAACGTGGCATGACCCCCGCGTTCATCTGTAGCTATGTCCAGCAACTGTCGGCGAAAAAAAAAAATAAAATATATATATATTGATTTGTACAGTATTTTTAATTAAGCTTTGTAATTAGGTCAATTTGTCACGGTCTCAATTAGCCCCCCTCTTGGCGGAGGAGGCTGGCGGCGATGCCCGGAGCCGGCGAGAGCGGGCGAAAGCCGGTGCTGACGCTTCTCCTCCTCTCTCTTTTGCAGTCCTGGTACCTGGGATAAAAGTCTCCGCTTCCCACCACCCACCAGACAGACCACCAGACCCCTTCCCACCTCTGTAACTCGGAAGCAGCAGCAACGCAGCGCAGCGACTTCACATCGGCGGAAGGGGAGGCGAGCAGACACACGACAGCAAACTAGTACATGGAAATGGCAAACGTTATGGTTGAATGGCAAAGGCCGTAACTTTTTTCGAGATTTTAATTTCTTTTTTTTTTTTTTTTTTTTTTTTTTTTTTTNTTTTAAGACAACTTAGGACTGTTGTAATTTCTCCTATGGTGCTGGAAATGGTTGGGCTTCATAACTTTTGAAGTGTTTCATTGGTAGTGTAAGCGTTAGGTGACACTGAGTAGAACTAGCCTCTGCTGCTGCTTACCAACTCGCTGTTGTAACACACTTTCCATATGGAGCCTAACTGTTTTACAGTATCCTCATCGATTTTTTCCCATACAGGTGTGAGACTTCTTGAGAAATCATGAAACACACTTAAACTATAACTTTTGTAGTAGCTGAATTCTGCAATATATAACTTACCGGACCGACATAAAGCATGTTTTTTTCTGTAACATATCGGGAAAAAAAAGAGAAAAAAAAAAATTGCAGGTTTTATTTTTTTCTGTTGGGGTTTTTTTTTGGTTTTTTGTTTTTTTTTTTTACAGTCGGCACTTAGATACGTAACATGAACCATAAGAGCATTGTCAACAATTTTTTTCCACTCAATTGCAGAGCGATTTAAAACAGCGAACTACTACTATTCACTAAAAAAAAAAAAGAAAAAAAAGAAAAAAAGTTTGAAATGCTGCACTTACATTTAAAAAAAAAACATTTTTCAACAATTTTCAACAATTACACAAAAATTCACGCAGAAATGGGGAAGTTGGTCTGTTTTGACAGAAACTGACAGGAATCAATCAAAACAATCGAATTTTGAATTGAGTAAAGTGCAATTTCATTGGATAGCTAAATATCTTTGTAAGATAGAGATTGTTGAAAATTCTATTTTTGTTTTCCAAGTCCTTCCACCCCAGGACTCTAAATTATTGGGGTAAAAAACAGCCTTGCAAGAAAAAGGGGAGCTATTTTTGCTTTTTATGTTTTTTATTGTTGAACTTGTATCCCTTTAAAACTGAAGGAAAATTAAAAAAAAAAAAAAACAAATCTAATGGTGCTTTTACCACAATATGTTAACTACATTAAATGCTAATTAATCATTTTCTGTTATCAAAGCACATAACTAAAATGAAATCATAATATCTGTTAATTTTATAAGCTAAAAGTCACTATAATGGATTATGCCAATTCTGACAAATTTTACGTGTTTCCGGCAATATAGGGTTTATCAGTTCTCAAACACCTTGGGAATAAGAGAGAACGGTCCAGAAAGTAAAACACCTTCGTGTCCCTGAACTGGTACATTTTTCTGGACTGCGAAGAAAACATTACAGAAACGAACGATGCTGATCTTACAACTTATGCCAGTTCAAAGCAAGGGCACTTGCTGAAGAAGAAAAAAAAAGAGGAAAAAAAAAAAAAAAAAAAAAGTTA